>VZRE01010647.1:11308-86773 GCA_013396775.1 Cephalopterus ornatus
CCCACAGCGCCCCCAGCGGCCCGGAGGGGGCCCGGCACCGCCCGGCGCCGCCGCGGCCCGGCCCCGTGCGCGGACACGGCGGCGGCCTGTGCTGCACCCGCGGGAAGGCGGCGTAACCCCTCCCGGGACCTGAGGGGAACGCACAGGAGAGAGGGGGCAAGACTGTTTACCCGAGGACGTAGCGACGGGGGAAGGGGGAACGGGTTAAAATTGAAAAAGAGTAGGTTTAGATTAGGTATTAGGAAAAAAATTCCTTGCTGTGAGGATGGCGAGACACTGGCAGAGGGTGCCCAGGGAAGCTGTGGGTGCCCCATCCCTGGAGGTGTTCAAGGCCAGGGATGGGGCTCTGAGCAACCTGGTCTAGGGGAAGGTGTCCCTGCCCATGGCAGGGGGTTGGAACTGGATGATCTTTAAACTCCCTTCTGACCCAAACCATTCTGGTAAGGGAGTGGGTATGAAGGTAAGGAAGGCTCAAGTAAGGTGAGATAACAGCGGGATCTTTGTTATATTGGGCCCCCTTCCTTCCTTTGCAGAGCTTCTTGAGGCTGACAGATTATCCAGTTTACTTGTACATTAATTTAAAGATGCTTTTAGGCAGGTGCGGCAAAGCCTCGTGTGAGCAAAGGGCAGCAGCGATTCACACCTTGGATCCCATGTGTGAATTTCACTGCTCTCCTCACCTTCTGTTGTACTGGTCACCAAACCCCTCTCCATCCAAAATGACACCTTTCTTTTGGTACACACTGAGGAAGGTCTCTGGTTACATCCCTGTAAGCCTTTGCTCAAAAATTACTGTAATTTTATGTAAACTACACAAACTTCTGAAAACCTTCCATGTTCTCCAGGTTGCAAGGCTAAAAAGAATTACAGTTTCCAAGTTGTGTGAACTGCTAAAATACAGACTTGTTTATGGAGTGCTTCTGCATATATTTTCATTTTTCAAATATTTAAAAGGCTTGTGGGCTGTGACACTTGTTAACTATCAAATATGCCTATATTTTCAATGTCCAGAGCAATGCAGGCATTGCAGGTATTATTTAGCAGCCTCCCTTTAAGTACTACTTTAGAGTGGACTGGGATCTTTACAGGGTATTAAAATACAATATCCTTGCACTTTGGTCTTGTTGTACCATATATCAGATCTATAAGCATCTGCTGAATATGTGTATTTTTCCTTTGGCTCCCTATTTGCCTGACTCAACACGTGGTAACACTGCAACATTATAACTCACAAACACTCATTAAAAAGCCTCTCTGGTTGGCAATGCACACTGTGTGTGTGGTAGAGTTCAGTGGTAGTGATGAACAAACGATGACTTTTATAACTGGGCAGGACAAACGATTAAACAAAACAGCGTTTTAAGATGTTTGAAAGTTTATTCATAGTAGAAATTTCAATTTCTTTTGAAGACTACAAAACCTGCCATTAGACAGGAGAACAAGCAATGATAACTTTCCAGAACTGTTTCTAGTTACGTCTGGAACAGTTTTAATTACACATTAATAACATGATTGGAACATTTTTCTATATCAGACTCTGAATAAAACAATCATTTAAAGTATTCAGTACATTTTTTTTATTTTTTAAAACTAGCATTTCAGTTCTATGACAGCAGTGCCAAGCATCTAACAGATGCTATTTTAATGGTCTAGAATAAGGTACAATACCACTGATTTCCTGGAACAGTACCTTAGACTCACTTACATGCCATGCTGAGAAAACTAGTATAAAGTATGATTGTATAGAATCGTAGAAAAATATTTTATCTGTGATTTTGTAATTTTTTAAAAACAGTTTAAGTAGACTCCCCCCCAACTAGGCTGCAAAATAATTACATCCCTCATAAGTACACCTTCCCTTTGATTAGGTCAAGAGTATAAGATAAAGCTAATCATTTACATCATTTTCATAAGTGAAAATTCATCTATTAACCATTGCTGCTTACTAAGGGCCAGCATACTTTGAATCCTTTCCTTCCAATAATGGAAAAGCACAGCTTTAGTTGGTACACCACATTTACAAAAGCGAAACACACACAAAAAAAATTCCAGACACATAAATCTATTTTCTTATGGCCTTGTCTCTTCAGAAAAAAGTTTTAAATACTTTCTTGAAAAACTCCTTGTAAGTTTCATTCAACGTTATAGTGATTATGAATATAGAACATTGCCCTTACTGGATATAGATGGCATTTAATGAGTATTGCAACTATACTCTTCCCTCCATTCCCTCATGCTCTCAAGCACAGTAAATTATAATTTCACACTTAAAAGAAATTAAAAAAAACCCATGGCTGACATACAGAAAATTCACCTGTATCTGCAGTTCTCCTTTTTTTATCCTCTATGACTCTGCACCCTTGAGTCACTTGCTACGCCTTGCAGACCAAGCAGCGGTCCAGCAATGAATGTACAGAGCGTATCATACACTCACATTCTAATAGAAAGGTGCTGGGACTCAAAGAACCATTATCTGGATTTCTCTATAGGTTCTAACAACTGCAGCTGAAAAACCATAAAAATCAATGTGAAAGTTGTGAACATGGAACCAGGAAGTAAGGTACATAGAACCATGTGTAGCCTGTAAAATAGGCAGACCCTTTACACCTTGGTTTAGAAAGCAACTTACAAATATCTAGACTTGAATGCAGTCAAATTAGGGTGTGCTAAACCCAAATTTTTTTGCTACAATTTAAAAATGTTCATCCTTTGCTGCTCTGTACATGACGTAATAGCAACATCTGCCAAGTCTAGACTAAATTAACAGCTGACTGGAGAATGTAGATACATAAAATGTAGGAGTTAACTTTGCTTCACTATTTAGCTAATGATCAGTGAGCTCGAGGACAACAAAATACGGCTACAATAAAACTACTGGAAGTACTTTTATTTAACCATGGATATTGCCAATAGTGAGGCAGCTTAACATTTCCTCTTTTTGGTCTGTTCTTTGGCAGGTACCTATAGATACACACTGAATAGAGGAGAAACTCCCTCCTGAACTGTTCTTACTGACACACTGGCAAGTATTGACATCCCTTTATTTCAACAGTATCAGTTTTAAATCCTGTTTGTTGACTAGATACATCAATCTTCTGATTAACACATTTAAAAGCCACCAAAAGGTACAGTTTCCAGGCTTTGAGAAGCCTGACTTAAAATTGCTCACAGAGCTGAAAATACACTTTCTGAAAGGTAAGATTTTACTTAATTCCTCTGGAACTGCTGACACTGTCAAAAAAAAATTAAAATGGTCTTTTTCTGCCTCTAGAGATGTCTGCTGAAGAAAGGGGACATGCATCTGTACAAAGCAAATTTCAATGCTAGAGCATAAAGTAAGGGAAAAATACTAATTGCTTGGAAGAGCTGTGTATTCAAATTTCTGAGATCTATGCTAATTTAAGAATCCTTGTTTATAAAACCAATTCCTTCAAAGTTATATAATGGATTAAATATTTAGCAGATTTTTAAGGGCAATAATGGGATAGTTTTCAAGTTTAACAAAGGAAGGTTCCCCCAGGAGCTCAGAAATTCTGGCAGAAGAAACACTCCCATTCATTTAGAGCAAATCTGTGGTGTCATAAAGATGATTCTGCCTTTCAACAAACCTCTGATGATTTCAGGGAAACAAGCCAATTAATCATCATAAAAGAAATTTAATACAACTAAACCAAGAAAATACCTTCTTATGCAAAACATAAAATTGCACCTTTTAGTTTTTAAATTGCATTGTTCATGTAAGCTGTTCACCCAGATCCATATTTTATTAAAGCTGAATTCCCAAAAGCTGTTTTCATATCTGAAAGGAGTTAATGCAGCATGTAATTTTGGTGGAGTGGAACACTCACTGAATTCAAACACATTCCAGTGCTCCTTCTCATTGGGCAATTTGATCTTTCAAGACCAGCCATAGAGATGTGCCTTTAATTACTTTAGACACCAAGAGGCCAAGAGTATTAAAAGTTTATGTTGGTATTTAAAGTGAGTGCTTCCATCTGCAGAAAAGTGAGAATGTTCTCTCGGAACAGCTTTATCTTACCTGACTGGGACAATACTATTTTCATGCTAAATTAGAATGACCCTTTTCTAACCCAGCACATGTGTATGACTTGCCTCTTATTGTGCTTTTAATGTCAATTAAAATCAGCAGAAAGTAACTGACAGAACATTAGATCCATCAGTTTTGCAACTCCAATGAATGCAGTTTAAAACTACTTTTTTCAGGCTTCTGCTTATTAGCAGACAATATGTTTTGCTTTATCTTCAATGTTGTCTTTCTTCTATAATGCCAACATTCAATCACTGAACAAATCCTTTGCAGCTTAAACAAAAGTCATAGAATAGAGATAAAATATTAACAATGGATTAAAAGAATAAACAATATAGAAATGTCCTCTATCAGAAAGTATTTAGCAACGATTCCTGAGTCCAGAGATTAGACAGGAGAGACTAAAAGGGAGGGGAGGGGGAACAAAAGACAGAGCAAGTTATCTTTTCTCTGGGTTATGTTACCTATTGTATATTTAGTATGGTGAGAGATCCACTGTTTGAATTATGAGTACTATAAACAGTATCCTGATTTTCATGACATGGTGTCAAAAAAAAACCAAAAATGCAGAAAAGACATAGGTGAGGAGAACTACTTATTCATAATATTACATTCAATAGCTGTTTAACAGTCAGGCTTCTTTTAGAGCTGTCCAACAATACTGATTAATCCAGGTGAACTGTTTAATCAGACTTAATTGTCAAAATGATTAATAATATCTAAGTAAAACAAGGCATGTATACATTAAAGAAAACAGCACGGAAACGTACTGCTTGTGAACTGTTTACAAAAACATACAAAATGTTGGATGGCACAAAGTATATAGTGCTAATATAAACAGATTGTTTAAGCTAAGTGCTTAACGTAAAACTGTCCATTTCTACCTGTAACAAAGAATATTTTAGGGGACAAAAAAATATTCCTTATAAAAATAATGCTATGTGGTGCAGAGTGCTTTATTCAGTGTATTTTTGACAGAGGCGGCATTTGTAATTCTTCTGGTTTATTCAGTCGCGAACATGATCATTTTTGTTGTTTCCACTTGTCACTCCGTTTGCGGCTCCAGTGAGATCAGTAACTTGCCATCAACAGTTTAAAGCGAGAGTAGATGAAAGCAGTAGCAGCAGCAGGAGCAGCAGCATTATAGGTCCCAGCTGGGTCAGAGTGTGCTTGCAGGTATCTGTCAGATATGTGCTACCTGTCGCCATGATTTGTGCTATCATCTTATGCCATGGTACCAAGTGTCTGGTTGAGGTCATTTCACAGGGCTGTTGAGGTAATTTTTTTTATACCTCTCCTCTGAGCAAGAGTAGAACGGCCAACTGGCTCCAAAACTGGTGACTGATTACGATTCAAAGCGGAGTAAGTTGCTGCCATTGCACCCTGTTGGGTAGAGGGGAAAAAACAATAAGAGTATTTTATGACTGATGCACACAGGACAGACATGCAGTGCTAAATGCCAGAGACTCTGAACAAGTTTTAACTTCCAGTCTGTTTTCATCTACAAAACAGAAACATGCTGCTGCTTCACTCCAGTACCAGCAGTGTTAGAAGTGAGTGTTTTTTAGGGTAATGAATGATTTGGCATTGCTTAAAAAGTCAAAACCAGAAGGTATAAGCTAGATTGCTAAATTAAGTTCTCTTTCTCTGCTGTGTGAGAGAGTTGGGAAGTGAAGTCCCATTAGTAGGCTGTCTCTGCTTATCATTTATATAACCATTTCAGTTTCCAACAAAATACATAATCAACAACATTATTCAGAATGTGAAGATTTATTTAAAAAACAAAGTTAGAAAGTTGTGAGCCAGGGGATCAGAACATCCTCCACGTTCCACTTGTGGTTTTGGATGCTAGAAATTTCTAATAGCTGACTCAGAGACAGCGTTAATTATATTCTTCAGATCCCTTTTATGTTGCACAAGAGAATCTTGAATGTAGGACTGCAAACAGGGCGGAATACAGAGAAGTAGAATTCAATTATTTTTGGTTTTCCTCTGCTTGTTCAAAGTGACAAAATGTCAGGGTCAAAACCAGATCTCATTTCAGACAGATTGCAGAACAGTATGATACCATTGTAATTTACACTGTCCTTTTGACTTCTTCACAGCTTTTACTGTGAACACAAAGTATATTGTTTTATTTTAGTTACTGACAATTAACCCTCCTCAGAAAATGTAAAATTAGCTAAACTTTTTTTCAGCTCCCCTATAGTCACCTGACAACATTTTTCACCATCAGAAGAATGATTTCTTTATGCTGGTTTCCTAACAGTTAAGCCTTCCAGTCTAAGTCCAATAGATTTCAAACATATGAAAATTAAAGTATTTTTAAAATATTTTAGACTTACCCCCTGTAAGTGGTTTCTCATTAAATCCTATTTACATATTACAAGTTCATTTTAGGGCCTAGTGCAACAATCAGTCATAACGACTTCTAAATAGTATTTAGAGGAAAGACATGCTACCCTAACTTGAAAATCAAAACAACCCCCTTTTGTTTACACTATTTTTGGCTAAACAACAAGCTGAAAATATCTACTTACCTTCACTAAATGGGGAGCATCCTGCCTGTTCAGCTGGTATTGAGGCAGCTGGTCACAGTGAACTATCCAGGGATGACTAAGAACTTGGGCTGCAGTCAATCTTTGATGGGGGTCAACATGAAGCATTTTTGAAACGAGGTCCTGTCAATAATATACAAAGAGTCAATGCAAATAACAGTAAAACTTCAGCTTTAAAACAGATTAGAGTTCTGAACTGAAGATTTTAGAGGTATAAAAATATGCTCATAATGTCAGTTTAAAACAAATGAAAAATCACCTCGCAATGCTAACCAGTGTATATTTTAATTATAACTTAATGGAAACTTGATAACACAAAATGAAGGTATCCAATTAAATAAGGAACACTTTAGCACTTTAAGCATCTACATAAAGGATATTGCACACTGAAGTTTAGAGTCTATTTGGTGTATTTGATGTACTTCTCAAAAAACTTGTCCAATATTTTTATTTTGTACAAACGCAGTAAAAAGAAAGTATAATGCTTCAGTGCTTCAGTGCTTTTCATTATCATGATTTAGACTGTCTATACGAATTTTTTAATGTCATGCTTCCACACGAAGCTTTAATAGTGCATTTCTCACCACGGATAACTGTGCATGGGTGTGAATATAATAAAATACACTATATTTCTAAGGTCAGCTGTTAACTACTACAGTGTAAGGCACAGCTGTTTTTCCTCCTACATGCAACTGACCATTGAAACATGAAAGGATCAAAAACAGGAGACAAAATTCCAGCCACATAAGGGATGAGATCAGTATTTTAAAATAACAGTGGGCGAAACCCAGTCATATATGATATAAAATATACATTATGAGCAACACATTACATTGCAATCCATTCCTGATCCCCCAAAGGACAAAGGAAATATACTTGCCTTAGCTGTGTCTGAAACAGTATTCCAATAACCACCACTGAGAGAGAACTTTCCACTACCTATTCGGGCCAAAATCTCCTCTGGGGTGTCATCAGGACCATTTGCAAAAGGAGTGTAGCTATTTAACCAAACAATTTCAATGTTAATAAACTTCCATAATCTGGACCTCAGTAGGTATTATAAATCTGATTGTAAGATTCAGCGAGTTCAGCATAATTATAGGCAACAGACAAACAGTTGTAAAAAGAAATTATTCTTAACACATTAAAATACATGGCATTGATTACAGATCTGTTCTTACTGCATGTATTCCCTCTCTATTGGGTCTGAAAAGCAGATTTTTCCGAAGTGGCAATCTTAATAACCCAGCATAGAAAGAAATCTAGTTGCTATTGCATCTGCCAAATACCTTTTGAACTTGTGGTATTATACTTGAATTTATTATTCGTCACCTTTTCTACAATTCATTTCTATTGCATATAAAATGCTTTTCTATCACATATTATATCCTAACTACATCACTTCGAACTATTCAGCAGCTGAATTTTGCACACAATCAAGCTTTAATGCATTGCAATTTTATTTGCAACATATATTTTATTCAACATATATGCTGCTTAATCTTCTAATTTTCACATGCAACAATAAGTTCTTGGTCCTAAATCACCTTTAAGCAGAAATTAAACACCTAAAATGGATGAGACGTTAGAAGCAAAGAATTTTTCACATCAGTCCCTGCAAATCTGGATTCTACTAAAGGCAAAGCATATTCTCAACCTCAAAGTTGAGATTAATCAGTGCTTTGATAGAAGCATCTGCAGCAGTGAACCTGCATTTATTATTCTTTTTATTTTATATTGGTTTGCTATTCGACAGCGAAGCAAACTAAAATTACCCTTACCCAGTAAGCATGGTATAAAGCAGAACACCAAGGCTCCATATGTCACATGCAGCATCATAACCTTGCCTCTTTAAAACCTGAGGGAGACAAATATGTTTTTTCTCAAAAATCTGCTCAGAAATGCTTTGATTATGCCATAAAAATAGTAAGATTTCAAATTTTTAGTGTTTACAAAGTGATTCTATTTGTTATGCAAGAAGAAAACAAATATCTAACTAGCAAAAAAATTCCATTAAGATAATTAAGGCACATAAGGTATCCTGGTATTTACCTCTGGTGCAACAAAATTTGCTGTGTAACATGGAGTCATCAGAAGACCATTTTCTGCTCGCAGTTGTTTTGCAAAGCCAAAATCACAAATTCGAATTGATTCTGGATTACCAGATTCATCAACATAAAGAATATTGCTTGGCTTCAGGTCTCTGTGAACAACCTGAAAAAATAAAACAAACTGCTAAATACAATAAATACAAACTGCTAAACACATGAAAAGCTCTCTATATAATTACCAATTCTGCTACTTAATTTCAAATCTCCCATCAGTTTCAAGAGTTCCAGTTTGTGCCATCAGCTGCAGGGTTCTGATGCTTAGTGGTGTCTGGAATACTACAACTCTAACTTGGAAACTCTTAACTGTAAAACTCCCTCCAGACATCCCACCCCTCCCTAATTTATTTGTACAGACAGTTCCAGATGTCTTGTTCTAATGGTTGAATCACAAAATTCCTTTTAAACATGCATACCTACAAGGCTCCTTAAATCAGAACCTTTTCCTAGTAATGTCTTTTGGAATTATGGGTGTCTGTAATGACCTGTTATATTTTCTTCACAAGACAAATTAGCCTAAAGCCTCTAGAGTCTGCTCTCTGTAAAGGAAACTCTATACTAAAACAGTAGGGGGGATCTAAATGTCCTCCTTTAAATATTTAAATAGAACACGAAGGCCTTTATCTTCCTGATTGGCCTGTGTGTTTTATTAATAATAAACACAGCTTTTCATGGTTAAATCTGAACAGAAGAGACTGTGCTGAAATATTTAAAGAAGGTAATCACATTGGAACAAGAAGATACCTCCAAACTCCTGCAAGTAAGGGATGTGCAGAAAGCACAAGTTCTACACACTCCTCCAAGGCGAGCAGCGTTTCAGGAAAGTAAGTATTATAAGGCTAACAAGTAAAACAGTGCAGAGGGTCTTGCACATTGCAAAGCCATTTAACACACAGTCTATTCAGTAGAGACTTTTCCAGCCTGCAAATACTTTGCAATTCTCAGATTTAACAAAACAAATGCTTAAAATTATGGAAATAAGCATCTTGTAAGCTGAAATATACAGATGATACTAAAGAATTTGACTTGGAACAGTACGTGTCAAGGGGAACATCCTGCTTTAAATGTCAGTGTATGAGAGAACCAGGTCCTGATAGTCCTTTGTTTTTTGGTGTTCAAATAGATGAGAAACCTTTTTCTCTAAGTAATGAGTGAAACATCCTTTACTGCTCCAAGAGGAAGAAGCAAAAAAATCCCAGTTTTATTCACATTGATGCTTCAGGGTTTTTTTTTTTTTAAATAGATTCTAAAAAGGGTAGAAAGGAAAAAGTGGGCAATAGAAGCAGCAGAGATCTGAGGATCTGGCAGTTTCTAGAATCAGTCTGCTTGAGTTTTATGCTTTTTTTGGAAAAAGGGAAAGCAATTCTCAAGTAGGAGGAAGAATAAGTGTAACGGTCTAGTTCAAATTCAAATGCTAATTCCCAAGCAATCAAAATGTTTATGTCAAATAATAAATAAAATACGTTCCTGTATTAAGCTGTTTTATCAAAGTTAGATTTTGAAAATATTTAGAAATATAATTTTTTAAAAAAATATGTCAGATTGTATAGGTTATATTGATATTTTGTACAGAAATAAAATTTTATTTAGAGCAAAAGAAGAGAGCAAAACAATGTGTAGGACCTTTCAGTTCTTTATTTCTTAGCATCACGTTTTTGACTAGCAGTCTCAATTATCTACCAGCATGCAGAGTTTTGCTGCTCCAAGATGACCTGGTACTTCTTGTTTATCCTTATGATGATGACTATTGTGCCAATCTTTAACTACTGTATGCTTTTAGAATGCTTTGGGTGAGAGATGGATGAAGAGGAGGATTTCATTCCTTACTTAGCTAATTTTTCAGTTCAAAAGTATCCTGTGAATGTCCATGAGGAAACTCCTTCTGGGAAGGGTTGTGGAGACTGCACACAGGTTCAGAGTCTGTCAAACCAGATATTACATAATGCCATATTCAAGTGAGCTCCTCCAGTGGTCCAAATGAGTTACAACAGGAGAATCCACTGAAGACAGGAAGGACTCTTCCAGACAAAAATTAGACTACTGAAGTGCTCACTGTTTACAGATATGGCCATCTTTCATGTGGAGATGTACTTAACATAAGACCTGAACATTTCCAAAAGCCAAAGTTCCAAAGTGCAGGTGGTCTAATACAAGTTAAAATGCCAATATTTACAGAGGTCTACAGTAAAGAAACAAAGGCTCCTAAAATCCTTCACTTG
The DNA here is from genome assembly GCA_013396775.1 of Cephalopterus ornatus. Lineage (NCBI taxonomy): Eukaryota > Metazoa > Chordata > Aves > Passeriformes > Cotingidae > Cephalopterus > Cephalopterus ornatus. Next base: position 22,242 of record VZRE01010647.1, read on the forward strand.
ATGCAAGGACACTGGGCCACATTTGGCAAGAACGAACCAAGTTATGATTTGTTATTCTGTTATTGATATTTCCATACAGAAGGTATCAAGGTTTGTTCATAATTCCCAGGGATGCTGTTGGCCAGGGATTCTAGGCCTGTGCACACAGACTCAAATAAAACCACACACATGAGCAAGTGATTGAGAAAGTGATGAATCACAGAATAAGATACCAGATAACCTTGACCATAAGTTTTCTGGAATAACAGCTTCCAGAAATGACAGCATGTGCTGAATTGTTATTTGTTACTTAAAGTAAGTGGAGTACTATGTGTTCCAAAGCATCTTTCCTTGGGTAATAACATCATGTATGAGCAACTTGACTTCTCCTTGCACTCTTACTTTCTGCCTTTTCTCTATTCCCTTTTTCTTCTTTACTTAAAAATGCAACACAGCTTGTCATTCTTGCCATGCAGTTGTCACACTGGCCTTCTCTATATTTGAACTACTTCCTCTGTTTCCAGACTAATTTCCCAAAGTGTCAATTTTCTGTCTCCTTCTGTCTACTACAACTTCCTGACCCTGTCGCACTGGAGTTACAAGTCATAAACAGTGTTCTTCAAAACCAAGAAGCCAGAGAAATTACAAGTGCAATAGGTGGAAAATAATTTTTCAGGGTTTATCACAGGATGAGATTGGAATTACATTAGGTCCCATGGGTAAGCAAAAGCACTGGTCCTAGCACTTCTTCCTGGACTTTTTTCCTCTCATATCCTCTGTGTTAGCCACTATCTGCATATTCCACAGAACTGTTGACAGACTGCATGAAGAACAACAGACACAGTTGCATCATCTCAGTTAACTGAACACATACACAGGTGATAAGGAATGTTTTGATTTCAACACAAATTCCTGCTGCAATGCAATTGTTTACAAAGAATTACTTAATTACCACACAGAAGAATGTACCAAGATATGAGTTTATACTTTTGAAAGAGAAGAATATTAACAATTATAAACATTTTGTCCGAGATGAAAACTTACCCCTTGTGCATGGAGATATTCCACCGTTTTTGTTATTGTGAACAGAACAGCACTGGCTTCTCGTTCGGAGAAAAATTTCTGCCTAAGAATTTTATCCAGCAGTTCTCCTCCTTTCATCAGTTCTGTTACTACATATACATATTTTCCATCATCATACACCTGCAAAAAGTACATAAACATGTAAACTTCAAAATGTTTCTTCCCTGCTGTCTTCCTATGAAATGCTCAAAGATAGTGCAGGTGTGTCCATAAGCTGTTTTCTTTGATTATTTTCCTCATATTTCTCAACCCACACACTATCCAAACATGGTTCCCCTTCAGAAATGAACATAAAACCTTCTACAAAAAGGCAGTCCAGTAATGAAACAACATAAAAATTCTGGCATGTAAGTGTGTAAAGACAAAAAAGGATGATTAACATGTAGTTTTCCCCCAACAGTTTTACTGAAACAAAATTAAACTAGACATGAGAGAAATTAAGTAGTAGAAAATGGAAGCTAGTCTAATTAAGGCAGAACCAGAGCTAATTCTAGCAGCAGTTATTGCACCAAATTACAAATATGAACAGAAATAATTCAAACTGAACAGTGAGACAAAAAAAAAAAAAGAGGAAGTTTACCTCAAATAGCCTCCATGAATATTGACGTGAATGCATACAAAGCACATAAAGCCTATAAAATATGTATCTTTTAACCCTTACTTCTAGTTACGGAAAACGGCTTAATTTTTGCTTGGCTTTTATCTTCCAGGACAGCAGTAGCTGGGAATTATTTGTATTATCACCAGGGGGCGCTACAGACCGAGCGATACCGAAACACGTTTGAAGGTGTATCCCTGAGCATTTCATTTCAGCAGCGCTGCCACAGAACGGCGGACCTCAAAGATCCTTTTGTTCCAACCCCCCTGCCATGGGCAGGGACACCTTTCACTACACCAGGTTGCTCAAAGCCCCATCCAACCTGGCCTTGGCTCGGCTCAAAACCACCCATCCAGAAGTGGTTCCTGCTTTGGTGAAAACTTACAGGCTCTGTTCCCTATTATCATTTTAACCTATTTCTTTATGGTGATGATGCTAAAATTTTCTTCAGTAAAACATTTGAAATTACAACGAGTTTAAGTAGAAACAGTTATCCAAGTTGTAGTAAAATAAATTTGGGGATATCAGCTAAATACCAGAAAAGAGGAAAAAAGAGTTTTCATCCCAATTTACTTGTCTTAAGCTCCCTGGGAAATATATGCTACTAAAGTTCTAAGCTTCAAAATTTTTGTCCTCTTAACTATACTAAAAGGAGTTATTTTCTCACCAAATAGAAAAAAGAATGAGGAAGAATGTTAAAGAAATAATTCCGCAGGCTTTACAAGCTTATGATCTTAAGGAGAGGAAGACATGATAGGTTTCTGTGTTATCATTTAACAGAAATTTTCCCCCATGAAATATAAATGACTGATCATCTGAATGTGTTTGTATTAAGACTTTAAACATTACACGGTATTGAAAAGCAGAATTATCTAATTCTAGATACTAAACTGGATATTTTTTTAATAGGCATGCTTCCTGTAATCCTAGTATAACATAAGGAAATAAGCTTCTTTCATTTGACAGGCAGAGCACACAGACCTCTCAGTACTGCAGAAGGCATTCAAGCAAAATTTGCATTTGGTTATTATTTTATCTGCTGGTCCTGTCTGCCTGCCAAAAAAGCCCACAAATAACTCACCCCAAACAAACCATTCCCCTCGCCCCCATTCCTCTAATGATATTATCAACTTTAGTTGTTCACACTGAATAAATACTGTTGAAGTTTTCTTCCCAGTCAGGTACACAGTATTATGCTAAGATCATAAATGTGACCCTACTTTTTAAATTAACTCTGGGCACAAGCCAAAGATCAGTTGGTATGTCTTCTCTACCAGGCAACGTGGAAGAAACTACAGTGAGAAACAAATGTAGGCACATAAAATTTAATGGAGAAAGAAAACAAGGCTCTTGCAAAGTGAAATTAGATTTTACATACATATAATGAGGGGTTTTTTAACTTACAAATAAGCACTTGGACAGGGAGACTGGATATGTTATATTCAAGTTTCTAAAATGCTTTGGAAAAGATCTTTCAAGCAATGCTTTAAATAACTCAAAACAGCACAAAAGTTCTGCTACAGCACAGTAACTAATACATTAAAATACATACATATAATGGTCTGGCACAGGAAGTTTCTAGGTAATGTTTTGTTGGAAGCTGTGTGCTTCCTCTATTCTTACACTGTTTCCTAGGCATCCACTAATGGCCTCTGTCAGGGGCAGGATATTGGACAAGAAGGACATCTGAGTTAGCACAATATAGCTCCTTCTTTTGTTTATATACTGTGTAACTGAAAAAGACCACTGATAACAATCAGAAGGAAAACCCCCAGAGGACTGTGCCCTGCAGAAATAATTTGGTCTTTTGAATATCCATTGTTTCATTCCAACCACCTTCAGAATTAAATAACATAAAAAGGCTGAACAAGAATTAAAATTTCCATCTTAAGCTAAATTTAAGTATTACTGCATTTCTTCTTGAAAAAGAAGACAAGAAAGAAACTATTTCTTGCAGAATAATTATTTCCACAGACAGGCACTTAAATGCTGAAACGTTTTATTTTGGCATTTCAGATTAGAAATTTTGATGCGTAACTGAATGAAAAATTGAGCAAATCAACAATGAGTTTTATTTTTATAATGGGACATGATGCTTGAGACCTAAAGGAAAAACACTCCTTATTGTCTCCTCTGAAAGTTGCCATAGCATGCCACTATATTGTGGGATATGCAAGCAATCTGCCCCATGAATCTACAGATTTAGGACAATGAAAAACTTAATGTTAAATTCTTACAGTATTGGATAATATACAAGTTTCTATTATATATGAATCCTATACCTCTTTCTTTACACTGAACGTCCATAATGTCTGCTTGGGGAACTGCTCTGAAGCTGAAGTGAGTGAGAATTACAGCCTGCTGGCTTTCTTTCTCTGTGGGCTTAAGGCTTTTTTTTTTTTTTGTAGTCTCCTATTTGTGTTGCTGTACATGAAAGATGGTTCCTGCTGAAAGATGACTGATGATGATAAAAAATTAATTACAAAGTAAAATAGTTCAGCATATATGGCAACTGTTCAAGGCTGCCTGGATTTCTCTGTTCTCAATGTAAAATATTCATAAAGCTAAAGTTCAGGTAAGTGCTCACATTCTTATGTTTGTCTTTCCACTTAAATAACATAACCTCTATTATGACTTAAAGTAACACAGGAGCCAACACGCAGCACTAAAAGCAACATGAATGCTGATGCAGGTTCTGTTCAGCACAGTTGCTTTATTGTCCAGCTGCATGAAGCAGAACAGAAAGTGGGATTGTAATTATGGTATCCAGCCTGCAGCAAGATGAGTTCCGTGGTGGGCTACCCTGCATGTCTGCCTGATTTTTTTCATCCAAGAAAGGGCCAAACTATATGATATTGATAAAGTGAAGACAGATTATAGTAGAAGAACTTCATGCAGAGTTCTCTAGTGCTCATCTCCACAGTATTTATGAGCTATTGTTTCAATGACTTCAAAATGTCTGACAATCTCCCTTCAGCTGAGCTCAGCTTCCAGGAAATGGTTTGCTGTTTTGCTTGAGGTTTGGTTTGGGGAACCAGAATATTTTCCTGCAGTCTAAGAAAGTCATTAAGCATATGCCTTTTTAATTTTTAATCCTCTTTAATGAATAATCAAGGAGAGAAAGACAAGTTTCTTTTTCTGTTAGATCATCAGAATCTACAGTTCACTATAAAAAACCTCTACCTCCCAATTTATGCTACTCCTTGCTTTTTATGGTCAAAGTGTTTCTATGGTCAGAGCAAATAGCAAAGAAAAAAATAGCTAGATAGTGTTCCATATAAAGACCAGACAAAGACAGTAGGTAAAAAAGAATGACAGCCATGGATATGGAAAGATTTTGTCTACTACTGAGTAATACTCGCTCCTGTCCATGAAAATTACTTCAGGTACTGTGCTAACAGTGAGTCCTTAGTTACATAATAATGTACACTGAAATTGCTTTTGATTACTGTAGACAAAAGCAGATTCAAAGTTAACTAAGCAATAAAAAAAATTGCTTGTTCCTTTAAAAATACAGCCAATGTCAAATGACTTATTCTTGTGCTAACATTTATGAAGGATGAATTATCTGACTCTTTAGGATTATGTTGTACCAAAATATGAGCATCTTTAAAAGAAAACATGTAAAAAGCTGAATACTGTTGAATAAATTGCACTGGAACATTGTTTTATTTTTAAATACTGAAAAACATGAACACAAATCTAAAACATAGTTTGTCATCTCTCAAATTAGAAAGTGATACACAATTATAATACACTAAAGGATGTCTCTAAAATACTACTTACATCTTTTAGGGTAATAATATTTGGATGCTGTCCATAGCGCAGCAGGATTTCAATCTCCTCTGTTGGATCTCTTTTACTCTTGTCAATAATCTGTAAGAGCACACAGATACATAAGCGTATTTCTTTTTGTGAATATTATATAGTGTAACACTCTGGGGTGCCTACAGCTAAACAATAAATAGTTAAACAATATTTATTGTTGTACAGGGCATGGATTATAACCCAAATCCAGTTTGTTAAACCGGAACAGCAAGGCAAAGCAAAAATGTCGGAAAAAGTGAAAAAAATCTCTGTTGAAAAGAATTTTGGAAGATAAGTGACCTGATCCCTTTGGCTGCGATAAATAATACAAAGCTGTTTAGTAGATAAGTCTTCAGTCACCCATTATTTAATAAAATAGGAAGTTCCTAATTTAACATGAGATACTGGTTTGATGATGTTAATGACCTGATTTTCACAATGCTAATCTCAAACAAATATTTGGTGCTGCAAAAGATAAAGCAGGAGAGTAAGAGAATAAAAAAATTAGAAAAAGTAAAAATTTCTCAGAGTTAATTTAAACAACCATTCACTATGAAAGTCCATTTGAATCTCTGGAGACTTGCTATAAGGCTCTGAAGTTCTCCCTGTGTAAACAAGAAAAATATTATTTTGCCCTACTTAGAAAGTATTCTTCATTTTTTTCCTCTCCTGAACTGTAGAATATCCTATAATGTCTTCTCCATCTCTGTCTTACCCCTTCATCTTATGCCCTTACTGCTATCAGCCCCATCCTAACACATCAGACACTGATCACCTTATTCCTTTTGTCATGATTCCTTGAGGAAAAAAATGCCTTAAGAGAGGCAATAGAAAAAGTGAGGCAATCTTCACAATAAGTGTTATAGCTGGGGGAATTAACAGCTATGCCAGTACTTTCTTCCAATTTCAAAAAATTACTTCAAATTGAAACCACAGAATCAAATCTGTTCCTGGCCAGAACCAGAATAAAGATAAGTATTTAACTACCAGATTGAAACTGGAAGGTCTCCAGTAGGCAATCTACATATAAGGGTACAGCAAAACATAATTCATCTTCTCATTTTACCTAATTAAGTAGTAAGCTGTTCAGCAATTAAAAAAGAGAAATGTCTCATAGTACAGGATTTAAAGACTGCTTTTATTTTTCCACTTAGAAAATCTGCTAATCCATACTTCTGCTTTCATAGTAACCATTCAGTCCCACAGTGTTATACAGAAAGACAAAAAAACCTTATAATTGCAGTTCTGGGAAATTTACTGATTTCAACTAAGAATTTAATGCCTTCAAAGAAGTGTTAAGAAAGCCCGATAGAATAACATAATAACAACATTAAAAATCTTGTTGAAAAAGAGGAAGCAAAGACAAAGAGTTGAAGTTTATTCTGGAAGTTGTACCAGACTTAACACTGTTACGAATGCCTTACCCACTTGAGAATTTATGAATTTACTTTGGAAGCAAAAAAACCATATATAACTCTGTTTGAATAAAAGTAATCAAACACATTTATAAAAAAATGATAAAAGGTCATGGAAGCTTTTTATAGTACATTTTCTCCTAGGAGTAGTCTTGCAGCTCCTATCAGCTGCCATAATTACATAGGTGATTCAAGGACTGAAGATTGCTTTTCCCCACCCAAAATAGCATATAGATAACAAACCCCATAGAAATTCTATGAAATATCTCCCAGTATATATTCTATTTGGTTGACTAGTATAGTTCACAGTAGCATGTAATATATTTTTATATTAAAAAATTATCTTAATTTCTATGTTCCCTATGGCAAATAAATTAAAGATGCCCAATGCTAAAATCTGAAAAGTGTGGTTTATAACAAAGTCATTACCTTTACAGCATACTCCATGTTTGAAGCTTTATGAATACATCTCTTGCAGATAGAGTAAGACCCAACTCCAATATCTTCCTTTACTTCATATCCATCAGTAAACTGAATGCTGTTCCTGTGCAACTGCTACCAAAATAACATTATCAATCGATGAATATTCTTAATATGTAACTGATTTTTTATTAAAATAAGTTTTTTAAAATTCCTATTGATTTGCTTCAAACTTTCAACTGATGACTACACAACATCAAAGTGGTCTAAAGAGCCACTACCTTCTGTTCAAAATTAGTATGAGATAAATTATAAATTAGACATATTGTAAATAATACACACTGTATTTTAGAAACTGACAGAATTATTTTTCTGATTACCGACTTATTAATGATAGAATCTCCAAACCAAAGCAAAACAGAAGACTTCAAGATAAAATAGTGATACAACAATGGTAAAGAAGTATCACTGTTTCTGTTATCAGATGAATGCCAGCTGGAGAATTCAGACATACTGAATAGAATATAATTAAATGAAATTGCATGGAAGGGCAGTCAAAAAATCCTTTCACAGAAATAAAAAGCTGCAAGAAGGACAAGTGTTCACTCTTGTAAGGGAAGGAAATGGTGTTCTAGTGTAAGGAGTTTGTGCAAAGGATGCAAAGCATTTGCAGGAAACCATCTGGGTATCCTGCAGCACAGAAAAGAGGAAATAGGAGTGAGGAAGCAGTTGAGGGGCACAGAGGAAAGGCATCAGAGAAACAGACCTTTACAAGAGAAGGAAACCATACACAAAGAGAAATAATTTCATAAACAAAACTATGGGAGAAAGAAGCAGCACAGAAGAGTTTGCAGAAACTTTTAGCAAGGTATCAGGGCCAGAAATAATCCTATGCATATATCAAATCAGACAGCTTCTTGAGAATAAAAAAGGATATAAACTTGTATTTTAAAAATTTCTATTACACATGAAATAGTAATGTGTAGGAAAAAACATGTTGAGACTATTCTAGACATAATGAGAACATTAAGGAAATGCAAGAGCTATTCATGTTCTGAATAAATTGTGGTTGTTTTTTTTTTTTAATTTTCTCAGACATTTTCAAAATACCTGTGCAGTGCAAAATACAAATAAACTAAATCATACAGCACATCTTTTTATTTCCTACCCACACATTAGGAAATTTTCAATACAATTTAGATCACCAGTTGGTTTCCATGACTCAGTAATTAGAATTATTAAAAAGCAGAAAGAGGAGGTAGAAAAACAACTTTAGCAGAAGTCTTCCAGTTTTCTCTCCTGTTCATGTATCTGCTTTTGTCCCTGCTAGTTGTAAACTCTCCAGTGTATTTTGGAATGACCTCAGCCTCATAAGGAGGCAAGGCAAGCCTCTCCCCCATTCTAGCAAGAGGCTCACCTTTCCTGTCTCACAGAAAACTGCACCTTCACAAAGGTCTGTTGTGCAAAAGTAAGCAGCTCTGGCAGTAATAGAATATTTAAGTATAGCAACTACATTAGGCTATTAAAAGTGACAACCTCACAATTATACGAGAGACTGTACTGGAGTCGTTCTAATAGTTCAAGGAAGCGAAAGCTTGAGTATGTGCTGTACCGCTCACTTGTCTGATACGCTGAGATCAGTCACAAAATAGCACAGATTGGCAAATTAACTTAAAGTGGCTTGGGAGGGATGGACTCCAAGATGCACAAAAGTGCAGAACATCCAAATACAATCCACAACTGTATTTCATGGGGAAAAAAAGTCAAGACATCTGTTATTTCCCTCCATTTTATAATTATGGCTTGATATTAAAGAGTTAATTCAGTAGAGATGGCAGAATGTTTTCATTTAAGGGTTGAAGCCTATTTACACCTGTAGCTGCTCAGTAATTAAACAGGTCCTGCACCTTCAGAGATTTTGTTTAGATAAAACAATCTGATCTTTACTTTTCTTGAATAAAAGCTGATAATGACTTTGCCAGGGTACTTCACTCTGTGAGGAAGGAAACGATGCCTCCATCAAGACACAGCACTGATTTTTTTTAAATTGACTGATCTACCCATTTTTTTTAAAGCAGATGTACTCACCTGGACGATTGAATGCACTCCAACTGTCTGCATAGCTTGGCTTTCATCATCTGATGCAATAGCTACAAAACTAAATCCCCGAAAAAGCTGATGTGCGTTAGCACTGGGTGGGATACCAGGTGAATCTGAAAAACACATTGTCTACTTACAAGCAGAGTTTTTAAAATACAAAATTTTAAAATATTCTACACAGAGACTAGAATTTTCAGAAAGTGTTTCTGAGGATGAAAATACAAATAATTAATGAATTCTTTTGCATATATCATCTAGAAACACAACTGATAATCACAGAACTTTCTAATACAAATACCAGTACTTTACTAAAATATTTCCATACAGCACTATATCTACATTACGTTTTTGTAGGAGAATACTGAAACTTTGGAAACAACCTAAATTTGTAAAGACAACTTTCTATCACATTTTGAATGGATCAGTGCAAAACTGATCTATTCAGATTCTATTTTTTGAATATGTAAATAGTTTCATTCTTATCTGTTTACCTTTTGGAGTTTTTGCTGTAAACTCAGGGTCAAAATAAAAGGTATCTTCAGGTCTGCCAGTTGCAGGTTTAAAAGGGGGATGAATTTCTCTCCTGTATAATTTCTGAAGAGAAGGAACACATAGTGAATGGAAAAGTTATATGACACCACCAAAGACTTAACCAAGAAATTTACTGAATTAATTTTTAATTAGATACTCACATTCCAATCTATTTTGGAAAAGAATGCATGCCTCTTAATTTCTTCTACTCCATCTGGACCTGCTCCTTTTATAAGGAAGAAAAACGTCTGTGAACTATTTTCTCCTTGGTCAAAGGAATGGCTAGCAAAATTACTTCTTATTTCTTTTGCATTAATTTTAGATGTATGACTAGTAGAAACGATAATACTTTTTTGATCACTAGAAGAGCAAACAGGCAAACTACATTCTTACTTTAAAGCCTATTTTACACAGGGAACAAAATTTATCATTGATGTTATGAATATTATGATCAAATTTTAAATATTTTGCTAAACATTTTACCTAATCTGTTTGCTGGGTTTCTTTTGAAGAGCATTCGCAGAAGACTCTGTGCTTCAGGACTCAAGAATTGGGGCATTCCAAGTTTGGCCCTATAGAATAAAAATAATTAATAGTATACAAATAGATTTAGGTGAGAATTAACTCTGCATTCTCCCTTCCTTTGTCATTCAAAAAATCTGTAACAAAGTAGCATCACTGAGAAAGTGCCTTCAGACATCAGACACAGATAAAAAGTGCTGTCAGTCATGTAAACATGTTTGGGGTTTGGTTTGTTTGTTTTTTTGAATAGCATAATATTTTCAGTAATGACTCAGGAACTTTAGTAGAGGAAGAGGTAGCAAAACATATAGAGAAGAATAGTTACAGGATAACAGTTTACAAAGTTGTAATTTTTTGCAATATGCTTTGATTCATTCATAGGTCAAGTCACTACCAAATGACACCAAACAAACCATTCTGACAGTTCATATAAAAGACAGTCAAGAAGGAGTAAGAAAACTACCACAATAGGACAGATACCAAGAGAACCCAGGAAAAACAACAGGAAACCTAAGCTAGATAACAGCAACTGAATTAAGGTAGGACATTTTAAATGACTAGCAGGTAAAAAAAACCAAAAAAAATCACTCCTTTTTTCTTTTTACTCCCCTCCCTGATCTATTTCAAATATCGTTTTTCCAACTTGCCAGTCTTCAATTTTTTGATTGAAGTTTTTGTAGTTCTGTCATTTAGTTTCATTTGGTAATCCTTGCCATATTTTTCTTCTCTCCACTTAACAGAGTCCCCATTCTCTCACTGTTACTAGGGCTCACTTTTTCTTATAACCATGATAATGGTAAGGAGGGATATAATTCCCTCCTTTCCACCACTAATTCAACCTGTAGCTTATATTTTTCTGTAACAGTCCATGACATGAGCTTTGTGAAAGTTTCAGCCAGAAGACATGATCTGCCTTGTATTTCACATATTTGTACTGTCCATCTCTGTGATGCTTCAGCAAGTGTGTATGTGTTGCCACTGGTTCACTGTTCATTACTTTAAAACTAGAATTTACAATATTTTCCATTCTTTTCAGCATTAAAAAAGTCAGGGGCAGGGAGGAGGAAAAAAAACTTCGCCTTCTTTGGGCTCTTCAGTAACATACTACAGGCAGATCAAGGCCACCGGTGGAGTGGAGGAACAGGCAGCGGGCTATCCAGTGCTTCCTGATCGGAATGCACTAGTAGCAGCTGAATTCTTACTCATGCATTTTATATTTTGTGATGCCGTTGCATGTTTATGTGATGTCATTTCTACTCATAGTCAAGCATCACAGAGCTACAGTAAAAGCAGGGAACACCCTGTCTGCAAAAGCACAATGGTAACATTTACAGTGTTACTGAAGGACCGAGAACAGACATGTATGATAAGTGCTGGGGTGGGTGGGAATCTTTGCCCTATTATAATCCAAAACAGCTCCAACATGAGGATGCAGCCCTGGAGGTTCAGCATGAAAGTCAACTGCCTAGAAAAATCTAAAACCAGGCCAAACCCAACTGCAATTAATCCTATGGAGAAGTGACTTCATAAACAGAAACAAAGGACTGGTATGTACTGCAGTCCACGGTGGAGTGAGTTAGAGGCCCTTGTGCAACCTACAGAGATTATGACTCTCATTGCTCCTTCTCTATCATGAAGGAGCACCTTCCACAAAATCCTGTACCAGACATGTGACACAGAGAAGAAAAGGCAATCACCAGGTCCTCAGAGTTCCTGTGTCATGCGACTACATGAGTGACAGCAATTTTTTTCTGACATTCCTGATGGACAACAACAAAGCTTTGTATGAAGGCATACCTCTTCAGTAAAGAGAAAATATGTTTTAAAAACTGAACTTTATTGCTGCAACCTATGATTTCTTCAAATTACAGAGTTTCTCAGTTTTAGGTAATACACAAGAATAAACAAAAACTTGTCTTGATAATGCTGTGAAAAATAAAGAACTCAAAAAAACACGTAAGAAGAATGCATTTTCTGTGGATTTTTAGGAACAGAAGGTAGGAAAAGCAATATATCTTAAATGACACTATGAAAATATCAGTTCATATGCACACCTGTCCATTTTAAAGTTTTACAAAAATTTAAGGAAAAATATACCAGTATGCAGAAAATAAAAAGAGAACATATAGCCAGAAAAAACAAGTGCGAACTTATCAGAAAACACTTTAAAATATCTTCTGTTTTTCAGCTGTTTATATTACCAACAGAAAAATACTTCTATGTATGTTCTATTCATAAGTGTACGAATCATTAAAAGAGGGTAAAATATCTTTACATCATAAAACACACTGCACACTTTCTGTGCAGCTAATTGAAACTAATAACAATTACAAAGACTAGAAGGTGAAAAAATGAAGTTGGCAAGGGAATTAAGAGATTCATGCTCAAAGGAAATCTGAAAGTAATTACAGAATCATAGAATCCTATGATGGTTTAGGTTGGAAAAGACCTTTAATATCAGCAGGTAGAAACATTAGGCCAGCACTGCCAAGTCTACCACAAAACCGTGTCCCAAAGTGCCACATCTATGCGTCTTTTTAAAAAGCTCCACGGGATGGTGACTGCACCACTTCCCTGGGCAGCCTGTCTCAATGCTTGACAACCCTTTCTGTGAAGAAACTTTTCCTAATATCCAGTCTAAACCTCCCCATGCACAATTTGAGGTAATTTCCTCTCATCCTGTCACTTCTTATTTGGGAAAAAGGACCAACTCCCACCTCGCTACAAACTCCTTTTAGGTATTTGTGGAGAGTAATAAGGTCTCCCCTGAGCCTCCTTTTCTCCAGGCTAAGCAACTCCAGATCCCTCAGCTGCAGGGATCTGCAGCTTGTGCTCCAGGCCCTTCATCAGCTCCACTGCCCCCCTCTGGACTTGCTCCAATACTTCAATGTCTTTATTGTACTGAGAAGCCCAAAACTGAACACAGGAGTTAAGGTGGGGCCTCACCAATGATGAGTACAGGCGGACGGTCTCTGCCCTGGTCCTGCTGGCCACCTGATTTCTGATACAGGCCAGGATGCCATTGGCCTTCTTGGCCACCTGGGCATGAGCTGGCTCATGTTCAGCCACTGTTGACCAACAACTCCAGGATCCTTTTCCTCTGCAGAGCTTTTCAGCCACTCTTCCCTAAGGCACGGGGTTGCACGGGGTTGTTGTGACCCAAGTGCAGGATCTGGCACTTGGCCTTATTGGACCTCATACAATTGGCCTCAGCCCACTGATCCAGCCTGTCCAGATCCCTCTGCAGAGCCTTCCTACCCTCCAGCAGATACACATTCCCTCTCACCTAACTAGGGGTCACCTGCAAACTGGCTGAGGTGCCCTTGATTCCCTTGTCCAGACTGTTGATAAAGATGTTAAATAGGACTGGCCCCAATACCCAGTCCTGGGGAACACCACCTGTGACCAGCAACCAGTTTGATGTAATTCCACTCACCACCACTCTCTCGGCTATCAAAGACTATGACTATCAATTAACTTGGGAGATGCAACAAGAATATTCTACATGGCAGCTGAATACAGAAGATATTTATAGCAACAGTGAAAAGACTGCTGAGGAACAGAGTGGAGTCACATGCAAGCAAAGGGAAGAAGAGAAAGATGTGACTCATGAGACATGGATAGAAAAAAACGCATGGCTCCTGAAACAAGTGAGAGTGCAGCAGAATTATCTCAGACTAGCTTCTTGTAAACAGGAGGTAGAGAGAATTGCTGTGAATAGATAGAACCTTTTAGTTAAAGACACTGAATAATCACAACATGAAGCTTTGAACTGGCACGGTGCTGAGCCAGCAGAAGAAAGTAGCATTACTAAATATATTTGCAAATAAGATGAGGAAGAAAAACAAGGGCAAAGAAAAACATAACTTATGCATTATGAAAGCAAAAGCAAGGAAAAGAATGAGTCTGTTTTCTAGCGGTTTTCACATTCTAATTACTTGGGAAAAAAAATGAAAGAATTTCATATATTTACTTTTCAAAACAGGCTGTTGGCATAGAAGAAATGTTGACTTTGATATACGGGTAGACAAGTGGTAACAGGACTAAGAACAATGATAATCAATAAAGCAGAAAACAAATGAGAAAACTAAATAGTCTTATGAGCTTTCATGGAAAAAAATGGTATTAGTTAAAAATGGATGGAAACAGAAGAGTGAACCCATGATATGAGGAACAGACTTGTTTGTACAGTGTTTGGCTACAGTCCCAAAACTGGCAGTTATGCCATAGGTTGTATTAGTTTAGAGAATACGTGGGGAATCAGCAGGGGAAGAAAAAGCAGACCTTCATTAGCAAAACCAAGAACATTAACTGCATGAAGGAAAGCAATTTCCACAATATAGGTAATGCAAAATCTATACTGAAAATTGCCAAGGGGAAAATTGGAGCTTGGGCGTTATAGGAGAGTACAGAAGGGAGGATGCACTTTAGCAACTAGGGGAAGTATTGGGGAAGCAAGTTGTTGGTAGCACCATTACTATAAAGAAGTAGGGTGAGGAGCTGGTAAGATAAGGAGAGAAAATACTTTCTCAAAAAACTCCAAAAACCTAAAATAAAGGGAAAAAAAAACAAGGAAAAAATGCACAGGTTATCAAAAAGGATAAGAAAGTTAAAAAATATTATGGAAATAAGATGGGAAAGATCATATGGTTGAAGTTATTATTACAGATTAAGGAACTGCTATGAAATTCTTTGTACCTGGTATGGGGGAGGAATAGAAAAGCAAATTACATAGGCGGCAAAGGGAATTAATAATATGGAATAGGGAGTGAGGATTTACCAGTACCTTTGAAAATGAGGGAAGAGTAGAAATTAGATATTGCAGCCCGGAGGGCATCCCTGTAGAATACCTGATGAGATATATAAATAAGAGTGTACTCACTTGAGAATCATAGTCATGGTTTCTTTTCTGTCTTTCCCTTGGAAAGGTAGAGTACCAGTGAGCATTTCAAACTGTATAGAGTAAAACTTTCATCAATTACATTACCTGGACAGAAACTAATTTTTGACAAAACTACTTAGCATCTTAACCTTCCAAAATTCATGCATGTTAACAATCAAGTCTGTGCAAAACAACTTCATTTAAATTGCTACAAACACTGAGCAGCCTTTTCCATTTTTAAAGCTGCAAAATACTTTCCTATATTGATACCTTGCTTTACATACTTTTACCTGAACAATTTAGACTATAAATTTCAGTGTTTCAATTCCGCCTAAAAGGTTTATTCTTGGAAGACTTGATCTACACAGCTGTATTTTTAGTTTTCAACAGAGTGGGGGGGATAGGGAAAAAGATTCCCCTTTCAAAAGTTAGTGATGATTTCTCCTCATGCAGAGATTTTTAAAAAGGTCAAAATTTTGAAAATTGGCATGTACATAGCCTTTGTTGAAAAGGGGGAAAGGTTAGTTGGTTGACAAAGACATGCATGATGAAAAGTGGTTACTATATGCATACAGTGGAAATAAAGCCTGAAGGAACACGCAGGAGCTACACAATATGTACATGCACATTCCACAGTGCCTTGTAATAAGCAACTGACACTGTTAAAATACTGATTTGTTCTGAAAGTGACTGAGTAAAAATACATAAAGGCACTTCTGTTGGGCTGCAGTATAATGCAGGGATATCAAGTCTAAGTGAGGTAGTGAAGGCAGTCTGACAGCAGTCATGGCAGCCAGACTCCTAGGCAGAAATCATGTGTTTTTTGGTTTAAGAATTGCAAAATAACTTAGTTCAATGGAATTTCATGGCATACAGTTGAAGACATAAAAATTAAAATAATTATAAAGGAGCCCTCTGAACAGCTTATGCAAACTTAAGTCATACTAAACACAAGGTATCCTATTCCTCTCTTTTCTGAGAAAAATTCAGCCTTCTAAACATTTAAAATGTAGATGGATAACTTGAATGCATAATGTGTGACTGTAGTATTCTTAGAGCATGAAGTTGCACTAACAGTATTCTTCAAAACACCATTTTATTAAAATAAATTTTAAACTTCTTACTGCTATCTCTTCATTACTACTAGATATTTTATACTCTAAATAATAGTTTTTCAAGATACATGTAAAAATTTTAAATTTAATAATAATGCCAACATTAAAAAACCTACTTTTAACACTTTAACAGTTAAGACAATTGTCAGGAAGATGTGAGAGTATAAGGAAGAAAAAAATTTTTTTGTTTGTTTTGGTTTCTTCACAAATTGCACTTGAAAGAAAACCACTTTTCTTTAAAGGAAAATTTGTAGTGCTGCATGTTTTGAAATACAAAGTTCTTTGACGAGCTCCTAATTTGTCACAAGCATACACATTTGTATTAACATCTCAGCATACGTATTCTTTGTTGCCCCTTTCAAATACTATATTCCAACATTATGTGCCAATAGTACTTTAAAAAAAAGCCAATATTGACTTTCCCCTGTTATAATGTTTTATTTCAGCAGGACAGTATCTCAATGCTTCCGAAAACTTTAAATGAATGCTTTGAGATGTATGGCATCCCTTAAAACTGTCACCATTTTAAAGGACAAATTGCAGTACATTTCTCAACAATGGGTAAACATTACTTCGCTTCTAGCAGCACAAGAAAAAAGGCTTTGGTTTGTTGAAATATCTATAGAGTCTCTCTTTCTATGCTATAATTTCTGATCAATCTAGATACTGTGCACTTACACCACACCGTCACTTGAAGTCTTGATCAACACAGAAATCATTAAGAATGATTTAAAGCTGGATACATACAGATTATCTATGCAAATTACAATCTAGAAATGCAAGCAACAAAAATATGTCTTAGAGAAAACTGCACTGTATTCCATATACTAATTCAGAGAATTTGGCTTCTACTTCGAATATAAAAATATGACCTTAAAAAACCAAAGTGCTTAACACGCAGTGCGCACTTAAGACTGTGAAAGCTACACCAGTCACATCTAACATTTTTCAGCTGTTTTTAATTTTACCATATGCACTTGATAAACACAAAATTATGTTTTTCAGCTTTAAATAGTAAAGCTGAAGTTTGTTAGTATTATCAACAACCAATATTCTGCAGCTACACCGTAATTATCTTTTAACTGACTGTGTTCTTAACTGATGTGTGCAGTTGTGAGGAATGTGTGTGCTTGTCTGGAGAGAGTTTAGTTATCAGGTGCTACTTTTACATAGTCAGTTTTCAGATCACAACAGCATTCTAAATGATCAAAAAGTGATAGGATGACCTATTTTCAGACACAAGAGTCCTTCTTGTACTATAAAGCACACACATTAGTTGCACTGTTACAGTCATGTAGCAGAAGCAGTAAGAAACAAAAACATTTTCTTTAAAAATACAGTTATTTAATCTCTATGTCAAAAATGCACACAGATTTTAAATATTAAAAGCCCTTCAGCATTCCTTAAATACCAAACATCTATTAATTACTCTTTTCCAAATTCATATTCCATATACATATTATTTCTCCCAACCCTGCAACTTCATAGTAATTAACCCTTATACAAACACCATAACCAACTGAGCAACAATATCCCAGGTCAGTTCAGTGTCATTTAGATTATTGTGATGTGTGAAAACAACAGTTGTCATTATTCCACTAAGTTTTAATTACACTGTAGACTCTAATTAGAAAGGTACTGATCTTCTTTTTCCTCTTGAAAGTAAATTCAAATTTAAAATTTGCATCTCAATTTCTTCCCTACTTTGGAATAGACAGTATTTTTTCTGTATACTTCAGTATTCCTCTTGGTCTCCATAACATTCAAACTACTATAGATGCAAATATATAAACATATATAAATGCAAAGTATTTGAATTAAATGATGATAGAAATATGGCATATTGTTGGTGTGGATATGAAACCTAATCCATGTTCTTGATCCAAACTCTGTGGTATTATTAATTTGATATAATTTAGACTTCTTTTGTAGAATTCATGTAAAGCTCACCTTAAAGGTTAGCATTTTATTTGTTGCACCAAACCTTGCAAAGAACAGTTTTGTTATTATTTACATTTACCAGAAACCTACCATTAAAACACCAAAAGACCACCAGTCTGCACTCTGTGTATGGCCTCGTCTGTTAACAACTTCTGGTGCCATATATTCCACTGTTCCACAGAAAGAGTAGGCTTTTTTTTCATGATCAATTGACTCCTTACTTAAGCCAAAATCTGAAAGGAAAAAAAAATAGTTCCAACTGTAAATATATTTAAAAAAAAATCACTCATGGTTGATACTTTTACCATAATGAGAAGCGTTATGCTTATATCATTTGTATATACAACTAAATACTAATATGGGAATTACAGAATTCTTCTCCCCTCCTCACATTATCACAGGTCTGTAACATCAGATATACTTGTAAAGCAGATATCTTATTGGAATACTTATGTATTTCATTTATTTCAATTACACTATTTTCTCCACAGCTAAATTATCATCTATCAGTTAAAATTACTTATTTTCTCTTTTTTTTATTTACTTTACTTACTTTACCATATTGGTTTACCAAAAGAAAAATGCCAAGATTTTAACATGAACAGAAAAGATCCAGGTATTGCAATTTCCCTTTATTCACCTGTCAATTTGATATGTCCTTCCTCATCCAGCAGGATGCTAAAAACCAAAAAAATAATATAAAAATTAATTAAAATATCTTTTAACCATTGTTTTGGACAACGTAGTGATGACATTTAGGAATAAACAGAACAGCATACACAAAGGCAAGCAGAATTGAATATGCATGAAAATGAGTTATTAGAAGATACTTTCAAACTACACTTTTTCTTTTCCCTCAAATCTTTATTTTTAAAGATTATGAAAGAATCAGCTTATCAAAGTTTTGTTTAACCATTTGGTTAAATTCAGTATGTAGTAATATTAATCTTGAACTTTCACATGCAGCTTTATCATAATTGTTAAAAACAGATGGATAGTTCTGTTTCTTTTATACAAGGTATGTTTTCATATGTCTACAAAACAGGTCTTAATTTGTTATTACCATTTCAGAGTGTGTTGACCACTTCAAATAACATCAAGTAATAAATATTTTCACGTTGTCCCAAAGGACAGGACCCACAGGCCCTATACTTGGAGCAGGCCTTGTGCTTCCATGTTTTCACTTAAATCACAAGAACGGCCACATCTCAAGATGCCAACTATCCTTAACCACCAGTGAATACAATCACATTTCCAAGCATGCAAAGTGTTCAAGAACTGGATTTTGTAACACCCCCTACACAGCAAACTTTGTTTCTCCAGCTTCTCCTGTGAGGAGCTGTGCTTCCTCCTGCGGATGAGACATGACTCAGGCACTTGTCCATTTGCCCATCCCTTCCTCTTTGCAGTTTCCCTGGTGGGAAACAGCCCCACAATATAGACACAGCCTGTAAGAATTACTCTCGTTATGCCCTTATCCATAATTTACAAGTAATTTCAACATTTGGACTTTTTTTTTGATTGAATGCACCCAAGGCCTAAGCCCAAGGCTAGGTATAGAAGGATAGTATTTAAAAAACGAAACAAAAACAAAAAAACCCCACCCTATGTTTGAAGCAGTACCTATCTAGTCTTCTATCAGTTACTATTTCATTCTTTTCCTCTTGGAAGTTAATGTTAGCAAATAACTGAAGTTCTCTCACTTTGCTTTCTGAAGATCATTTTCCACGTGTTAAGCTTATTTTTCCTCATTTCAGAATTACTTAATGGAACACTCCCAAAGTTTAAACATAATTCATTCCCTATTCATTTGTAAGTGCAATCCCACGCCAAAACTCTCCAATTTCCTGATTTGAGCAGGATTTTTGCTGTCAGGCTTCAAATGCAAAGACACAACATTCAAGTGCAACTCTGTATCATGCATTTGTTCTAAGTTTAAGCCAGTTTCTCCAGCAAAGCGCTGTGGGAAATGGCATCCAAGGCTTTACTGAAGTTTTGGTAGACAACCTTCACAGCCTTTCCCTCACCTCCACTAAGCAGATCACTCTCTCATAGAAGGAGATCAAGCTGGTCAAGCAGGACCTGACTTTTGTAACATATCTCTAACATACCAATAATTCTTGCATCCTTGCTGCCGCATGGATCCCCATCCCCTACCTTCACAGATAAAGCACATGGAAGGACCTTGGTAGCACACTGTCCCTCAGAGTGTGATGTGCCACCTCCAGGCTTATCTCTGGCTTTGTTCCCATTCTCCTTCAGACATAGTTTAAAGCTCTCTCAAGGAGCCCTGAGCTAAGAGCCTTTTTCCCCTTTGAGACAGCTGAAATCCAACCTTTTAAGTGAAAACAGCCCACAAACCTCCCCCACCTCCCTCTCTTCGATTTGTATAGTAAATTACTTAAGCTTAACAGCTGAGAAAAAGTGCATAGGTAGTAGTGCTATAGAAATGAAACTAATACACTGCATTTTTCACAGAGGAGCCTTACTTTTCTGGTTTTAGGTCCCGGTATATTATTCCAAGACTATGTAGATGGTCTAATGCAAGTGCTAATTCTGCCAAGTAAAATTTAACATCATCTTCTGTGAACATCACCTGAAAAAGCAACACAATGTATTTTGCACGTGAATCTGTAAAGATTACACCAGCACTAACACTAAACAACAACAACAGTAATTTTTCAGAGTTGTTCTTCATAATACTTGAATTCATTTCTATACAGAACATTAGAAATTCAAATTTATTGGTGACACAAAAACTAGGATTTTATAACCCATACTATTTCACACTTGAAAAATAATTTTGAAGCCAATATATTCTTCTTTCTGCAAAATGGGATGGTAGCTGTTTCTGATTGCTCCAGAGAACAGACAGACATTGTAGTAGGACTGGAAAACTTTGGAAGCATTTAAAGAATGTGACTACCTCTTTGCTGGATGTGACCATTTTATTTCTAGACAACACATGGACCAAAGAAGCCCAAATACCTGAATTTCATCTACAAAGTCAGAAAGACAAGAAAAGCTTATGGATGTTGGTTTTGAAAAGACTAAGTACTTTTAGAAAGAAGTTACAGCCACAGTAAAAACCCCAAGATGCAACCTTGAGATGTAACTGCAGAAAAGGCAGGTCAAAGAGTAAACTAAGGAAACAGTCTACCTAAGAGCACAGGTAAGATCCAGGTAGCAATCCCACTTTTTTGGTTAGGAAGATAAACTAATCCCTGTTTACATTCATTGAAACAAACATGTTGTCCTAATTATATCAACTGTTGTGATTCCTGAGAGGAAACATTAAAATTCAACTTTTCTGAGACTGTAGAAAAAGACAAAAATAAAAAAAAGATCCTGCATGATTTGATTCTATTTCACTTACTACTCAGTTATTTTGTTTGTTTTGTGGTTAGAATTTAGGACTAATATCTTGAGATAAAGCATATGGACCTAGAGAAAAGAATGGCAATAGGGAGCAAAGATGAAAATGATTCTAAACAAGAGTTAAAAAATGTACAATATAATATATTTTCCTCTTAGTAGTTTAAAGAAAAAAGTGATACCAAAGCTGTTACAAAAGGTTGTTGCTGATGTTACTTCTACAAAAGAGCCAATATTTAGTACAGGCACTTTCAAGAAGGGAAATTTCTATAAGAAACGTTTAAAAGCTCAAATAATAAGATCCCAAAAGGATAATACACCCACACTACATTCTTTAAAAACGTTGCACAGAATTCTTCTCTCCTAACCTCAAACATCTGCAGTGTAGACCTCTACCTTCGAATTACTCACTTTTCCCTTTGTAGTCAATAGGGGAAAAGCAACTTTTAGTTCATCTATTTTAAAATCACATGAATTGATACGAGGTCAACATTAATTGCCTCCAGCATACCCATTTCACTCATCACTTATGAATACTTCTCTTGGATTCGGGTACCTATGATGAATATTTCTTATCTAACCATATTAAGTTTTATAAAATTTGAGTGGCTCAAGATGAAAAAGTCATCAGCAAGAAACCAATATACATTCTTTCTTGTGAATCGAGAATGAACCATGGATTTTAAGATAAAGGGATCAAAGTTTTTTAACTTTTTACTCATCTGTGGCAAAACAAACTATGAGAAGCAACTTGAAACAGATGGTTTCACCAAAACACATGTAATAATTTATGTGGTCAACACAGAAATGAAGATATATCTATACACAAAAAGCATTGCACTCTGCTCTTAATAACCCTGTAGCTCTGCAGTGGTCACCCAATGGTCCCAGATACTCTTGTAGCAAGGGAAAAGGGAAGGCAGCTACAATTACAAATCCAGGTTATCAGACATATATTGGATATATTAATATCTCTATCAACATATATTGTTTCAAGTTTTTGCATACGAGTGATGGTCAAAAAAACTTTAAAAAATATGATATATTAAGTGTTAACATTTATTAGGAATTATAATCAAATTAATTTGAGGTAATTAAACTCTTCGAGGTCATTATTTCCCGTATCTACATAGAGATATCACCATCATGACAAAAGCATAATGTTAACTGATGGAAAATTACTAAAATAAGTGGAATACAATTCTTGCCTTTTTAGTATTTATAAACAATGCGATTTTGCATTCATATGTAAATTGAAAAAGATCTTATTTGACACTGAATTCTGGATATTAAACCCAGACATAAATCAGTTAATTTGAATACAGTTACTTTATATAAAACCATGCTCTTTCTGAGTCTTATATTTAAACATGGTAGCAATAAGAGAAGAAAACTTTACCGGGTATATAAGCAGAAAGGCTGCTTGTCTAAGGCCTTTGTTCAGAAGTAATGTAAATTACGAAGTAAGTGCTTTGTGCAAAAAACCCAACGAACCAAAAGACATAGGTGGCTAAAAAGAGATAAAAATTTTATTCAACGAACCCCAAATTTAAAAAGGAAACTCTCCTAATTGTCTATAGGAAATTTATAATCAAATTTTATCAATAGACAATTTTTCAAATTAAAAAACTTTACCTCTTTGGATAAACGTGTAAACAAGTCTCCTCCCCTGAGAAAATCCAAAATAAGATATAGCTTCCCTTCTGTTTGAAAAGCTGAAAAGATCAATTAGAAAAGGAAACATTATCTAAATATACCCACAATCAGAAAAATTACACACCAAATAATTCACCCTTATTTTCATTACCAAAACGAATTCTTATTTCCCCTTTGGGGGAAAACGTATTTAAGGAAAAAATGTACTTAAATGAATTGAGTAACTGATCCTCTATCATGGACCAAGCAACTCCTATGCCTTGTGAAAGTAAAGCAAGTCTTAAAAAAAAGAAACTTTAGTTAGGTTAGTCAGCATTTAATTCCAGATTTTGAAGCAACAAGCCAGATTTAAAAGGGCAAACTAGTAACTAAGGCACCTGTTTTAAAAACTCTAGAAACTCAGCTTAACGGATTAAGTCTAGTTTGCAAAAGAATGGAATAGTCAGAGGCAGGTTATTTAAGACAGATCAGAGAGAGACATGAGGTTTGAACTATAGGAAAAAATGGATCCTAAAAGAAAAATATGAACTGAAAAAAAACCCAAACCAAACCAGAAACTCCTCTATCATTTGTTTCACGTTACTTTCTGCACAACATGTTAAGAGCAGTGATATCCTCCCATCTTCCACATAAGTATTTTTTTCCAGTTGCCCATACTATTAGAATAAAAAGGCACATTCCCACCAATTTTGATGCAACTGGAAGTAATGCCATTGAATCTGATTTCTACAGACTAAGCAAAGCAACTAAAAGAAATAACTTACAGTAGGACATAATAGAGATTGGTAATTTTGGAAAATAATGGCTACTGATTAATAGCTAACTGCTTTTTAATAGCACAAAGGGCTACACACTCTCAGTCCTATAAAGATTTAACACTACATGAAGTCTGCCATGTGCTTACTTTGCACGAGAATTACTACACAGCAAGTCTTTGCGCAATCAGGACTTAGCACACCAATGATCTATGACTCTCAGAATCACAAAGCAAGCATTAGATACTATCTTGACGAACACCCATTTTTACGTTATAAAAATGACATTTTATGCAACTCACCATAATGTAACTTGACAATAAAAGGATGATTAACTTCTACTAGGATATCACGTTCCATTTTTGTCCGAACCCGATCTCGAACTGCAACAGAACATGAGGAAGCAACATTAAAAAAAATATATTTACATTATGAATCAGTACTTCTGTGTTTCCTGATGTACTTCACATTGCATCCTGTGATATGACAACTGCCTGCAGGTCACTACACTTTACACAGAAGAGAATTTATGCCACCGTTCAGAGTTTTCTGATAAATATCTTCATGCATTTTAGTCTGCTTTAGTTTGAGCTACTGACAAAACCTGACGCTCGGCAAATAAACTTAACAAAAGCATGTGAGAAAACATATCTGCTCTTCAATCTGCTCTATACTTAGTTAACCTTTTAAACATTAGAGCGAAACTGCCGCAGCTATGTATAGAAAACAGCCATTTTCTCTACAGTTAAAAAGCACAGACAATTAAAGATACAGCAAAACAAACTCATAACAGAAATACAATTATACTACCATAAAGATGTTTGTAGTGGTTTAACTCATTCAAATAACTTACACTATTTGGATATTAAGAACTTTCACAATTTGGAAGGGAAATTGTTTTTGATATCCTTTCTTTATTACGAACTTAAAATAAAAGTACTACTGATTCAACAATCTTTTTGACTTTCAGAGCATTTACATGCATGGAGGAATATATCAGACATCAAAAAGCAGTTGCTGCTCCAGCTGCCTGTGCTGTCCCACTGTGGTGGCTCAGAACAGGACACAGAAGTGCTCCTATGGCAGGACAGATCAAATTCAAAGGAGCATCAGATGCAGATGCACCACATCCCAGTGCTGGCAGTGCACGGACACGGGGAGGACAGTCAGCTGAGCACGGCACCTGCTTCAGCTGTGTCCCCCACAACTCCCCTGCCACCCCAGTCCGGGCTTGGTTCCCAGCTGAAGCTTCGAATCAGCCAGGACAGAGACACAATTCAGAGCTCTTAACAGGTGAGAGCTATCAAAGTTTGCTTTCGGTGGTTTAGGATGCTGCATTTCTCTTTGTTTCCCTTGTTCTACATTTTGTTACTGCTCCTTTCACAAATGTTACATCCTCCTGAAGGAAGCACCCCAGAGCAATGAAGTCCAGTACAAAGTTTAAGTTGCAAGCATTCCTTGTACAGTTAACAAGCCAGAGTTCTCACATATTAAAACATAACAAGGCAGTAAAAAAAAAAAAAGACAAGAAGCAAAAGGGTCTTTTAAACAGTTTATCTATCTTTTCCCAGAAATAGGCATTCAAAATAATATTGGTACTTGTGGAAAAGCTATATAGATACATTTTCATGAATTAATAAAGCTGTCAAGTTTCCATTTCCCTGCAGAACAGATTCCTAAAAATGAAGGACATGAAATAAGTGCTCAGCAAACACAGAGCAAACATCACATTTAGATTTTGACCTTTGCATCTAAAGTAATGAAAAAGTCACAAGATATTTGTGCAGTTTCACTGTTTCAGCAGTTCATCTGAATTACAAAACTGAAATTCAGAATATTCTTTTTTGTTTAGGAAGGTTCAGTTGAGAAAAAAGTTTGCAAGACTTTCAAGTGCTTGGAGCTATGCAACAGTTACATGGATAACAAGCCTTATTTCTGGAAAGCTAAAGAAGTACAGACTTACAAAATTTCAAGCAAAAAAAGTGTAAAGAACTGAGCTCTTTTCAGATATGAGAATCAGCCATTATTTGACCTGACATCTGACCTTTGACTAGTTTCCATTAGCTTACTATTGGAAGTACTGATTTTTCTTAATACATTTGATGCCAGACTCTCCAGCAATGACTGGGCCCTCTCTCTCTTCCCCCATCATAAAGGGGCACTGAAAGGTGATACCCTCTATCAGAGTGTATTAATAAACTAGTCTCTGCAATAAACAAAGTTTTATGTGTATATTCTTAGATTTGCCCTAAACATTAAAAAGTTGGACTGTGTAGTTACATCTATGTGTTCTGGCTAATACAGTTGTATTCCTATGAAAATATTCTCTCTAGATTTGACTTGTGAATCATGCACACTGCTTTTAAGTGTGATCTTAAAGGGCATTATCTTTAATTTTAGAACACAAAAATAACTTTATGAAACAGATTTCAAAGAGCTAAAGAACTACAGACAAGTAATACACTGCATTATTTAAAAATATAGTATTAGATATCAAAAAATGTTGCAATTATGGAAAATAGGATTAATTCCTGTTAATTTCATATTAAAATTTCAACAGTAACCTTAATTTGCTTGCAACTCTGCTCTTCCTAAAACAGGAATCACATCCAAACAGCACATAAAAGTATCTGAAAATTCAGATACAAAGTGTTGAGAACTGTGGCATCCTTGAATTCTTAGGGCCTCGAAGAGTCTCCTTTTTCAATTAAAAGTCAAGCTGCCAATTTCAGTATTTATCAGCCTCTGCCATCTGGAGGCAAAACCAGACCCACAGCTTGGACTGTAATTTTCACACATAAGGTTAAACTGCAATCAAAAGGTGATGAAAAGAAGCCCTCAAAAGTCTTAAAAGAGCAACTGCTGAATGACCTTTGACCAGTCCTGAGCTATTAACAGGCTGGAGAATGAAAGGCTATTGAGGATATTAATGTACCTTAAATGAGTGGAAATCAATTTCAGGAAAATAGGAAGTAAATAATGAGAATGACACGTGCCACAAAACACAAAGGAATCAAAATATAGGAAACTGTTCAAAAACATACCCTCTGTAATAGTTTTAAGTCTAAGTGATCTATAATGAGATCTGTGAGATAGATATTCAGCACAAGATCTTAAAAACAAAATCAGGGTCAATATTTTAGCAGAAGTTCACAATTCAATGAGAGTTTTTGTTCCCTTCATTGTTCTATAAACTGTACATTAAAATTGAAATTCAATATAATAATCAATAACACAGGCAAAGCATTACAAGTTGTTGGAACCATCCCAAAATTATCATTGCAATTTCAGTTCAGTCATGAATCAGAACTTCAAATAGACAGAGGTACTAAATAATGGCATAAGAGAACAATTCTGGTTAAGAGCATTCTGGTTAAGGTATTAGTGTGAAAGATGACTTTGACTTTAATCTACAGCAAAAAAAAATACATTATTTCTTTTTTCTTATAGAATTCTCCAAGATAGAATTGAGACTGTTCAGGCTTAAACTTATTTTGCTACTGATACAACTCAAGACCAAAACCACCCAAGAAACAGTTCAATTCACAACACATTTTTGGTCAAGTAACTTAGAGGATTTACTTAAGATTTTATAAAATACATTCTACATCCAGAGCAAAAATTTTGGGTAAATGTACTGTGTCTGTTCCTTTTAGAAAAAGACTTTAACTCCCCTGCTTAGAACTTGTAGAATTAAACAGCTGATACAATGCACTTTTAAACGTCATGACCTGATTATAAACAGCAAAAGGCATTAACTGTATCCTTGGTGATACACAGTGAATGAAAAACAGAAGGATATTAAGTTTCGAGTCAGAGCTCAGGAGCGGGTCAGGTGGCAGATGTAACAGGGCTACTCTGTTAAACCACCATCACCTGCAGAACACCGCGGGGAAAGGAGAGGAACCGACCTTCCCCTGTAACTACCACACAGTCCTGCTGTTACTGCATCCTTCCAGGTCTGCAACACAAGGCAGTGTATTCTGCTGTTCGATGAAGAAAGCCATAAGACAATCTGTAGAACAGCATCTGTGTTAAGATTAGGTTTTGGTAGAATGTTCCCTATTTATCTTGGTTTTTTTTCCTTCCCTCTCTCTCTAAACAATGCTTACCTTTCAAGGTGGCCTTTTTCAAAACCTTCATTGCATAAAGCTGTCTAGCATCTGATCCTGAGATTTTTTTGACAAGGAAGACCTGCATTAAAAGTTAGAAAGAATTCTTAAAAGAAAATAAAAGCAAGTTAGGTTAATGTATTTTGCTATGAAATTCAAGTAGTCAGTATGATTTCAATGAAACTCAATTTGACAATTTTATATTCTGCAGATCCAAACAAAAAATTCCTTTAATTTTTTCCTACTATTTGTTCATGTCAAAATCTAAATTTCATTCAAGATAGTCTGCAAAATTAATTTTGGTTTAACTTAATTGATTTCAGTGAGTAAAAAAAAAGAAAAAAAAAAGATTAATTTGGATTCTCTCAGAAGCTCATACAAATTTGAAACACAATATTCAGCTTTTTTAAAATTAATCTCTAGTTTTATCATACTGAAATTCATAAGATGGCACATGAAATGTGCTATTAAAATAATTTTCAGATATGATGATAAATGTTTCAACAAAATTTGATCCAGAAACCTAAATAACTTTCAAAAAATAACCTATAAAATTATAAGACCAACTTCTTGTGTCACAAAAACATTTTTTTATTACATGCTTTGGATGAGTGTTGCATGTTACCAATAAAGGACAACCGGCCACAATTAAAGTGTGCTTCATTTCCTTCTTCAGTATAATGGGATTGTCTTTAATAACCTTAACACAAAATTAATTCCAGTAGAGCCAGATTCTAGATTTAAAATGAAAAAAAATATAGCTGCCACAGGTTATCTGGTTATTTATGAAAAAATTATAGAGACATGTTGTGGTACATGAGAAAGTTAAACATGTTATATGAAACCAGTTTTATGTCTGTTTTTGTACCCATTTCTCACATTAACAACCATTTGCATTATCCAGAGGTTACCAGAACATCATCAAGAGACCTGGAAAATCACGCAGACTTACTCCTTTTAAACTAAATGGGACACAGTGACACCTTCACAAATGATTAGAACAAAGGAATTACGGATTTTTAATATTAAAAATCTTTGCATAAAGGCTAAGACAACTGAGGACAAGATCGGCATTTTTGCAAAACTGAGTCATCTAGACAGTTCATTATTTTTGCTTTTTCAAAACTCACATTCCTCTCCCCACACCCCTGATATAGTATTGAATTTAGTAACATCCATAAAATAAGTGATTGCTGAAATGATCATTTATTAGCTTACATTTCCTTGTCCATGAATGATTTACTTCTGATCTGAAGGTTTCCAAATGAAAATTTGGTTATGATTCTAGATTAAATCAAACCTTTGGAATCAGGTTTCTCAGTCAATTCTTGCTACTTTGAGTTCAAAATTTTATAGTTTCTAAGCCTCCAGATTTCCAAACCTAACTGGAACAATAACATGACTAACAGTAACTTCCTACCACCAAAAGAGAATTGGATATATTATTCTAATTTTCTCCCATATCCAAGGTGGATTTGGCTTTATATGCTAAAGCTTAACATCACATTGCAATCAAGGCTGAAAGTGGATGTAAAGGCTCTGTTTTCTTTCATTACATACTCCGTTCAGTGCATATGAAGTTAATGTTTTGCTTTCAAGTTGGGATTGGACAACTCAAAGTATAAATCTTGTGTGCCCAGTGAGATCTCAGTGTGAACAGTACTTACCGAATGCTAGAAACATTGAGTCTTTAACAGATGTTCCGATAAATATCAAGGCACACTGTATCTTAACTAAATTAGGACAGATAACGCCAGCATGAACAAGACTAGGCTGTATCATGTTTACTTCAGCATCCATTACTGCCTAAAATTTGTTCATTACAATTACAATCTCCCACAAAAATAAATTCTGCCTATAGCTTCTGTACTAATGATGAGCCACCATTAGCAAGTTAGCAACTAGGAACACTTACCAAAAAAACCTTTCAACTCTCACCCCATCAAACACAGCAGAGTAGTTATAGAAAAAAGCCATTTCTTTTTAACAGTGAATACCCAATTATTTCATATCAAGTCAATTTTTCTATCGAACTTTGAAATCTACATATCATGCAAACTAGAAAAAAAAAATACTGCTTTAAAAAGATCTGCCACAATTACAGTGCCTCATTAGCACTAATTTAGAAAGCAGTTTTCACTTGCAACATTGCCTTAATGCAAGACTGCGGCTGTTATAAATATTTCACTCCCAATATTTAATGCCATATTCCTGAGTAACTGGCTCCACAAGAGTTCAGTTACCAACCTTTCCAAAGGATCCTTGTCCAAGTACTTTCAGAAGTTCAAACTGTGAAGGGTCTGCTTTCTCATGTCCTTCCTTTACATGGTGAGTTATTGCAATTTCTTTGATATTTCCTTCTTCCTGACAGAGGAAAACAGAGGAATAAATTTACATTGATGGTGCATCTTCCTATGTTTATAAATTCACAATATGTTGAAAAATACCAATGCCACTGAATTCAACAAACTAGATGCTCCCAAATGTAGGCAAAAACCACTGAGCAATGCTTTTGCATAAATAGGGACACAAGTTCAGTAACAACATGCCTTAAACTTTCAGGGATGTATGAGTCTCCAAACAATAAGAGAGTAGACAAAACAAGTCAAGGATTCCCACTCTTTTTTGCTTAGGCCTGTATTATTTGGTTCATATCTCTGTTCCAGATTTACAACCCATTAATGGAAACCAATCTTCTTAAGAATTTAAACCTCTTGAAGCACACCTAGAATGCATCCAATGGACCGGATCTCTTTGGAAAGTCCTCCTTTTTAACACCTGAATGAGGACCACTATGCTGCAGTGACGCACCTTTACAAGACAGTGAGAGACTCAAGACATTTCCAAGTAAAGCAGCACAGCCTTCACCCCCACTTCAGCAGCACTAAATTCTCCACCTTCCACTGAGAAAATTCTGTTGCGGAAAAGAATCTAACTGCCTTTCTTCTCAAGGAGATCCTATCTTGTAAAAGCTGCCCAGTCTTCAGCGTTTCTGCTTCTGTGACAAACTGGTCACCAGAAAGCTCTAAGTCGCGGTGAATCTTCTAGTCTTCTTGTGCTCTGCACTTAATTCAGTGTTTTCTGCACTGCATTTGAAAATCCCCTGAAAAGTGACACTCCTTGCCACACAAAAAAAGAACTTCAGAACTTATCAGCAACTGTCCAAAAATAAGAAAAGTAAGTATTCTTGTTAATGTCAGCTGTAGATCTATCTAGGCATTAACACACATAATGCAACAGACTGTAAGTGAATGTACAGAAAGCAACATACTATGACTACAGTTTCAACTTCTTGTGTATTCTCTATTTCTTCTATGGGTTACAGTAAATAAATCAGAGAACACTTTTCCTCTGTATAATGAGGAATTCTTAGACCTATTTCACAGAATTGCAGACTGGCTGGCATTGAAAGGGACCTCTAGAGATCACCTTATCTAAACCCCCCTGCTCAAGCAGGGCCACAGAGAGCCAGTTGTCAGGACCAGATCCAGGCAGGATCTGAATGCCTCCAAGGATGGTGACAACCTCCCTGGACAGCCTGTGCCAGGGCTCAGTCATCCTCACAGTGAAAAAGTGTTTTCTGATGTTCAGACTGAACCTCCCATGTTTCTGTTTTCGCTCATCGCCTCAATTCCTCCCTTCAGGCTTGTTGAACATGATTTCACCATTGTGAATCCACGTGGAATGACCCCATCTACCTTTTTGTCCTTCATGTACTTGGAAATGGTTTCTAGGATAAATTTTTCCATGACCTTCCTGGGGATTAAAGTTCCCTGGATCCTCCTTCTTGCCCTTTTTGAGGATAGGAGTTGACATTTGCTTTCCTTCAGTCCTCAGTCACCTCTTCCAGTCATGATGATAATTACAAAATAATCAAGAGTGGCCGTGCAGCGGCAGCTGCCAGGTCCCTCAGCACTCACGTGCATCCTGTCAGGGCCCACAGACTTGTGTACATCCAGTTTGTTAAAATATTCCCTAACCTGGCTAGCAACAGGACCTGAGGGAAAGGCCTGAAGTTGTGTCAAGGGAGGTTTAGGTTGGATATTAGGAAAAGGTTCTTCACTCAGAGGGTGACTGGGCACTGGAACAGGGTCCCCTGCACCAAGTTCAAGAAGCATTTGGACAATACTCTCAGGCACATGGTGGCATCTTGGGGTTGTCCTGTGCAGGACCACGAGCTGGACTTTAATCATCCTGATGAGTCCCTTCCACCTCAGGATATTCTATGATTTGCTTCCAAGGGTATGTCTTCCTTGCTCCAGCCTTTTGCTTCATCTGTATGCACCAAAATGTGCACTGATTAGTCATAGTGATGGATTAGTAGAGGGAGAATTCTAAAGCTGTGTTTCTGAAGCACTGATTTAAAAGTTTTTCAAGTATTCTGCAAAATTTATGTGCATGAATTAATGCTAAAAGCATCCTTTTGCATCCGGTCATTTCAGTACTGTGTATAAATGCAGAGCAACTCTCCATCCATGTCAGTCTGTTTCAACACATTCTTCTCCCAGATTGACACTTCTTTTTCAAAAGGTTCTTTTTTTCAAAAGATTACAGCCAAAGCTGTAAGCAAGCAGCACATAAGAAACCTTGAGCATGTATGTGTGAGAGTGTGTACATATATAAAAAAACCAGCACGAGGTTTGGAATAAGGCACAGAACATCCTGGTAACTTTTAAAATCAGGAAATGAAAAAATATATTGTAATGTGAAGCATTTAGTTTTAGTACACAAGACAAATCCAAGATGACCAGTAAGTTTAGGTGCCAGTTTCCCCAAAAGTTTGCACATGGGCATGCTGAGTACACTCCATCTAATAAACCTAAACTTCTTTTTTCTTTCAGGAGAAAATGCTGCCATCATTGACTCAAGGCTGGATCTTTACAGAGTCTAAAAGAAATATTATTTCCTTTTACTTGTCACAGGAATAATTTGCTGGTGGACATTTGCAGTTTTATCTTTTAAATTAGTGTGTGACCAGTTGGATTACATACTACTTAAACCACCCACTGCAATCTTACAGAATCCCAAGGGAGGAACAGAATAGCACAGCAAAGCAAACCGCCAAGTACATATTACTGCAGATACTTTGATCCACTTCTGCTTTACTGGTTTATCTATTTGCTCCCTGGCAATCTTGGGAAAGTGAAAAAACATGTGAAACAGAACTTCCTCAAATCTTTCTGTTATCTGCTTCCTTCAGGGAGGCAAAGCAAGGTGGACATAAGAACACGGAACTGTGGGAGCAAGTCCGCAGGAAGGCCATGAAGTTGATAAGAGGACTGGAGCACCTCCCCTACAAAGGCAGGCTGAGAAAGTTGGGGCTGTTCATCCTGGAGAAGAGAAGGTTTTGTGGAAACCTCACAGCAACCTTTCAGTATCTGAAGGGGGCCTACAGGGAAGCCAGAGAGGGGCTCTTCATCAGGGACTAGAGTGACAGGACAAGGAGTAATGGGTACAAATTGAAAGAGAGGAAATTTAGGTCAGATACTAGGAAGAAATTCTTTACTATGATAGTGGTAAGGCACTGGAACAGGTTGCCCAGGGAAGTTGTGGATGCTCTGTCCACAGAGGTGTTCAGGACCAGTTTGGATGGGTCTTTGAGCAACCTGATCTAGTGGAAGTGCCTGGTCCTCCATGGCAGGGAGATTGACACTAGATGATCTTTAAGATCCCTTCCAACCCAAACCATTCTATGATTCTATATTGCTTTAAAGCATTATAAAACTCAACAAAAACAAGAAATGAAAAAGAAAATACATTAACTTGCTCTCTATACACAAACAAAATTATTATTTTTGAATGCAATGCAATTATTATGCAACCAACTTTCTCGTGGTTATTTTGGGCACCCTCTAAAAAACAAAACAAACCTCAAACCACCACTTCACATTCCTGATACTAAGAGAATATTCCCAGACTTTGCAGTTTCTCAGGGTTCAGATACTCCTCAGTCCATAAAAGGCAGACCTAAACCAATTCTGTTTTAAACAAAAAGGAACTCAAACAATATCCTACTTTAGTACCTTGTCCATAAAACATGTTTGTGAGGAAGATTTATGATGAATAGTTGCCCACAAATTTGCAGTTTCCTTTTCTGACATAACTACTGAATGTATGTTATTTTAACCTAAACAGTGTTTTGCAAATGCAGTTAAAAATACAAAAGCTAAGCCTTTTACAGAACACAAATTATATGCAGAAGTAATCAACCCTCACTGTACCCACTATCTACCTGAATTAGAATACAAGTCTTACACATTGTAGAAAGAGATCTCTATTTCTCAACCAACTGCACTAATTACATCAGATGATAGATGGCATCTTACAGTAAGCTGGAAGACAAGCCAACCATTCCATCTGGTACTGAATTTGGCTTAAAGTCCTTCTCTGATCATTCCCTGATAAATGGTAAAAACATTTGTTCCATGTGGCGAATTCAAAATAAATGAGATGACGTATAAGGTGCTGAAATACTTGGGTCCTCCTCTCCTTTCTTTCATTCCCTGACAACTTTCCCATGAGTACAGACATTCACTCACCAGTGATCTGTCCTTTGCAATGGTGGGATCTTCCTTCCAGTTACAACTGTACCCTACTGCCTACATTTTAGTTCTGTTATTTATAAGCTTGAAAAGTCCCCTCTTGTCAAACATTATATTGCAGCAATGTCTAAATGAAAGTCTCAAGACAAAATTTCCTCTTCTACACACAGCTCTCCCAAGGCCTTCTTCACACTAGAAAGTAAAACTGTCAAAGAAAGCCATTTGAAAAACCCCAACAACCCATGTTAGTCAACTTAAAGTGGTTGCTACTGGCTACCATTATAGTGAAACTAAATATAGAATACAAGGAAACAAACAGAAGGTAACATTACCCTCAGTTTCCTTAACAATGTAATAGTGTTAAATCAACACTGGCCTAGAAGGGAAGTGAATGACAAACAAGTTTGAGTGTGAATTTAAAACACCACTATTCCAGAATAATTTCCTGTCCTGATGTAGTCTGCATGTCAGAATCGTTCTGGGCAGTATATCAGTATAAGTAAGCTCTTAGTAATCACCTCACCGTGTATGTCTATGTACATACACACATAGGAAAGAACACTGAAAGGACTATATTCCACAGGCAAAATCTGAAAGAGAAAAGCTTAAAAAAGAAAAGGGATATTGCAATACCAGGCAAATTAGAATAGGAAACATGCTTGTCAGTGAAAGAAAGGACAGACACCTTTTAGGCAAGCTGTGAAAAAATATTTAACCATTATTAGGCTATAAAAATAATAGCCTCATCATGTTGCTAGGGGAAAAAACCCCCACAATATTTTAGGTACTTAATGAACATTAAACACTCAGTTTGATTCTAGTAATTTAATTTATGTGCATTATTTTTACTTTCACTTTTAAATTCAAGGCTAAACTAACTCTGCTGCAATATAAAATACTTGTATTTGTTTCTGAGATCTTATTACAGGAACAACTATTAGGCAACATGTTAAAAGGAAATTGGACTTCAATCCCTAAAGGAAGTAGAAGCAGAAGAGCCTTACTAGGTAAGTGTTTCTCAGTAGTAATGAAAAAGCAAGAGAAAAGCATGGGTTTATCTATACATAAACCTGTCTGCAATTTACCCTTCAGATTTCTGGACTTTCAGTAATCTTAAAACTGGTCTGTGTAAAGAAGTGGCCCATGCAGAGCTGGGTGGCATAAACTCATCTGTGTAGAACAAGCAGTGTGTCATCTGCAGACCTTTTTCTGAGCAGTATGTTCCAGGGACGACAGAAAAGCTGGTCTAGGATTAGTAAACTGGGCTCTGACCTGATAACTAGGAGACCCACCAGAATCACCCACAATACCACCTCTATTGTTCACACAGGCTTGTAATTTCCACTTCTTTTATTACTCCTAGAAATGCCGGATTGAGTTTTTTAATAAGCATGAATAGAGCAGCAAAAAGACTACACAACCCTTTTGCCTCTAACTTCCACATCCTGAAGATAATGTGACAGTAGGGGCTGTAAGAGAATTCTGGAGTCTCAGCTTAAACCATTTGTAGACACTTTATTACAGTTGCCAGACACACACTTAAAACAATGAAGTATTGTGAGTGCCATTGAGATATGCTCTTATGACGCAACCTAAATCTGATAAATTGAGAAAACACAACAAACACTCATTAGAATTTAAACAGCATCTCAGAAAATGGAAGTATTCTTAGTCTACAAATTTTATATAGAAAGGACAAAGAAACAACCAACTAAAGATTAAAATGATTAAAAAAAAATAAATCTTTGAATGTATGCTCTGATATTGGTAAAACAATCCACAAGGAAATAGCTCTGAATCATCTAAACAGACAGCACAGGATCAGGTCTGTGCTCTTACTTGAAGCAGGAAGAGGAAGGCCATTCAGAATAAGGAATATTGGCACATCCAAACACCACAGGAGTCTCACTGCACCCAAAATTCTCAGTCTCAGCTTCTTGAATAAATACATAAGTAAAGTGCGAACACGCTCAATGACAAGTGCTAGACAAAGAAATTCCAATCCCCTGGGACAGAAATGGGAAATTGGAGTCACTTCCAGCAAGAAAATGACTTTACCCTTGAAGATGTGTAAGAGTTAGATGTGAATTAACTTAAACAGGACATCAAAGAATAAACTGGAATGTCACACATGGAATGCTTACTTGGGAAAGGCATTCCCTGAAGACAGGTTTCTCCTTTTCTAGATATTCAAAATTATGTGAGTATGAGTAGTGATATTTAAAACACTTAACTCTTTATGATAGCCTGCTTTAGATAAGTTATTAAAAGAAAAATTAGCTCATCACCTTCACAATGAGTGACAAAGATTTGAGTGTATACTCTTCAATATGGTGAAAGTATAAGTTAAAATTATGATATGCACAGATTACTCCATAGGGAAAAAACAGCAGCTATCTAAAAAATGCAGTTTCATTGCAATAATAATTACAATGGAATGGTATTTTTAAATTGTCCCTACATACAGGTGACATTTAACGGGTGTAACGACATAAAGTGAAACAGAATTGGAAATGTAAGGAACAAGGCAACATTTACAGCACAAGACATCCAAAGCACTCTGGTTAAATGGAGTGTGACTCTAAAAGTAAACTGGATCCATCCTGAACAGAAAGACTACAGAATCTCTGCTGTCAGCTTTAGTGAAATTAAACTCAAATCAGGCGAAACAGGTAGTTAACCAACACCAAGATATCCCAGGGTAAGATCTCTAACAGAGATATGCAGGGAAAAACAAGATTTGGGGTTGAAAAGGATCAGAAAGGCTTTATTTGATTATAATAGTGAGGTGTTTAAAAAAGTATCTTTCTGGTTAACTACCCAGAGAATAACAAAATACGCCAGGTAAATTTTTATAATATCAAGAGCAAAGATAAGTATGTGCAGTACATGTTATGAGTACCTATAGATTAAGGCTTTTTGAAGCAGCTAAAGGCTAAACAAAACAAATGGCTCCTTCGCCATACTTGGAATTTCATCAGGAAGCTTATAACAAATTCAGAAACAGATTCCTGAGAAATTTCTCTTTATAAAAAGTTCATACACAAATTGAGAAAATCCCAGAAGTCCATATTGCATGAGATGTGAGGAATTACTATCCTGAGTCCTTTGCACCAGGAAAGGGATATTGAAGATAACACACAACGTCCATGTGCCGTTCCTAAAAGGGACAGAAGGGACTGTGAAACAAGGCTGCATGTTCGCTCTCCCACAAAATGAACACAATCCAGTCTCCTCAGAAGTGCAGTGAATTTCAGCTGGCACATGACTAAATATTGATCAAAAAACTTCCCCTCTGCACACTTGCTGGCTCTATGAAATATAGTAAGAAATACCAAAACTGGATGTTACCAAATCTGTAACACTGGAACAAAAGATTTCACAGTTAAAGAAAGTAAAAGGCCACACACCAATCTCTGTTACATCCAACAGAGATGGAAGTTATGAAATAAATTACATATTAAAGGAACAAGGATGAAACACTCATTTTAAATAAAACTGCTGAATTTTACAACACAGTTTCTGGACAGGAAAAAAAAAAACATAGTATCATTGCTTACAGAACTGAGAAGCAACTTGACTTTCAGTAGGGCTTTTAAATAAACTGCAATTTTCCAATAAAAGGCACAGATGGCCAGGACAGAGGTGGCTATACATATTCAAGTTCATCAAAACCAGGGAGGGAAATTTGACACGTGCAACAAGTCCCTGGACGGGTCCAATATTCAAAAAAGTTCTTCCTGGACAGCAAATGTTGTTGACATGCTGACCAGAAACTGTAAAAATGAGGTTAAGACTTTGACTTGAAGTATATATTAGATAAGCAGATTAATAATAAATTTTAATCTCAATGAATAATTAAAACCTTTTATAGTAGCTCAGCCAGTTTAAGCAATTGCTGGAGAAATTGACTTAAATAGTGATAATCCTAGTTCCAGCATCACCCAGATTTCACCTTTACATGTTAATTCTGTACTGCTCCTAACAGAGTTAAGAAGGTACAAACCAGAACCATCTTTGACATATAGTTACTTACAGTCTCAGTTATGACTTAATTTGCCCCCTAAGAGTTTGTTCAGATTTTTTTACTGTAAATTGATTTTCTAGCTCCTGGACTTGTAAAGTCACCTCTGAATCATTTTTCATTTTTTACTACTTGATTTTTCATGTTATTATGGAAGCCCCTTAAGTGATGCTGCTCACAAAGCAATAGCCCCACACTCCCAGCTACGAGGTCCTGTCTTGCCTGCAGTGCTCGCAGCTGCTGAGGGACCAACCCTGAGGCAGTGGCATTGCTCCTTCCAGAGCCACTGCCTGAGAGTCAAGTCACTCCCACGGATTGTGCAAGATTCTTTTCTTTAATTCACACTTTAGCACTTAACTGTGCTGATATTGGTGGTTTTAATACTCCTTCTAAATAGACACTAGTAATACATTAAAAAATGTTGGTGGGATTCCATCAGAAACTCTTCAGGGAACTGTTTCATTAATAGTTTCTGTTTAAAATGACATTAAATTTTTTTTGTATTTATTTTTTATAGGAATAATTTACACACCTCTGGACTTTCAATTTCTACAGTCAGAATGAGAGGAAAAAAATAAATCTTTCTGATAGCTTTAATCACAACAACTAAGTCAGAACTATATTGCCCATATTGGTGAATACCCCCTCTCAGACATTACCCATCTCTCAAGATAAGATCACAGCCCTAAAATCAGTTTATGCGGTTGACCATACAATTTTCAAAAAAGCAAATCCAATGACTAAAGAGCTAATTGCAATCTTATTTTTCACATGAAAGTTGAGCAGCAGCAAAGACAGTGCTTTATCATTTTTCATTTGTTAGTATTGGGTATGTAGCTACATAGATTTTTCCATTTTCATTACGGAAGTAGCAGCTTTGTTTTCACCCCTCTCAGTATCTTTTTTCAGGAATGTTTTACTTCCTTTAGACAAATGCACATTATTGAGGCACATGAACATCCAGTACAAGTGAAGATAAGCCTGAAAACAGAAAAATGGAATCCCCAGCAATTCACTTAACACTGCTCCAACCACAGTTGCAGGTTTCCTTTTACTACTTTGTCAGCCTTTATGTACTGATAAGAGCTCTGCTGGACATTGCTGTATTTGGCAAAATATTTTTCTGGCTGTCACAGGCATAATAGTGTCAATCACTATAATCAAATAAACCTTTTCTGAAATATTGACTATGATATTAAAACCATGGTGCTGAAGTCACATAAAGCAGTTATGACCTGTAAGGACAGTCAGCTTATTGGATATCAAGTGATTCTAAAAGGATGACTCAATGTTGGCACAGTTGCCCAGCTCATATACATAATTTCCTTTTCCTCCCCTCCCTTGAGTCAGGAAGTCTCCTAGATGCATTTTTACTTTCCCAACTTGTTATGAACATAGGATGAATTTTCAGCACTACCTGAAGAAATGAAACCCTTTTGAGCTATGCTTTTTGAAGTAAAAAAGAGGCAACAAACTGAAAACCAATTACTTTTACCTCTTATATTAGGGCTTAAAAAATCTTCACAAAGGTAAAAATGGGAGTTAAAAACGTGAGGAGTGCACTAGTCTAGGTATTTTTAAATATCTCAGACACATTCTATACATTCATATATTCTATTCTTTTTATACTCCTATCTATAAATTAAAAGCTACCTTAAAAATAAAATTCACGGTCCAATAAGCACTTCACAATCTCACGTTACTTCAGTAAGCAATGTTAGAGAGCTAACCCATGGAATAAAATCCATTCCTTATATCTGTGACTAATATTCAATTTAACAGAGTCACTTAACAGAACTAGCAATTACTTGTATGCTTATACACAAACCATTGTTCTAAAAAGCTGATTAAAAATTCTGCTTTTGAAGTAGCAATTATTCTAATACAACAAAAATCAAAGCACTATCATGCACAAAATTAAGTCAAGCTGACTTAAGGATATTCTGTGTATGTTGTCTGTTTTACATTACTACCAAAGAAAAGTAACAGTAGAGTAGAACTCCTAATTAACATGGACATTTGGAGTTAGAAATACAGGCTTCCACAATTTATGTCTTTGCATCTTTTTAAAAGATGAAAAAACTTACAATTTCAACTGACATAATCACTTGTTGCAGACAGCACCCTATTGTTTTACCTGACAGAAAATAGGATTTCCTAAAAGCAAACTTTATTTGCAAATGTTTAGTTTCAGGGTCTGGATTTTTTAATTCTTAAATTGTTAAGTCCCTAAGAGAAAAACAATTCATAGGGATAATAAAGAAAAAAATTGCTGTATTTATGTATTTATTTCTTATTCTCTAACTTTCTACTCTTTTTGATTTCTGGTTTTCTACTGCAACAGTTTTGAGAGCTAGAAGGATGCCTGTGTCTGTGTTCCACGCAGCCAACTCCCTCCCATAATGAAGACTGCAGACCTGGTTACTGAGACAGAACTCCTCCCATCCTTTTGGGGTTATAGGATGAAGCAAGATAGGAGTTTGGAGCATGAGTCCTGTTTCAGAGCAACAAGCCAAGGGACAGGTGAGGCCCTCTGGATAAACACAGCTCGCCAGATTGGGAGGGTAATTCTGAAGATGCCTTCTTTCTTTAGAATGAAAATATAAAGGCCAGGACAGAAGTAGGACACTCCTCCTTCCTTCCCAAAGTAACTACGAGCAGTAGGTTGTTTAGCAGGTAAGCTGAGAAATTCCTGTAAGCAGTTTAAAAGTTCCATGTTGGTCACCAAAAGCAGTTCTGCAACGCAGTTCTCTTTTGATCAAGCACCACAAACTTCTCATGACCTGAAATGTGCTTGTCGGCATTGGAAAAAAAAACTCATTGGGTGGAACTTC
The DNA here is from genome assembly GCA_013396775.1 of Cephalopterus ornatus. Lineage (NCBI taxonomy): Eukaryota > Metazoa > Chordata > Aves > Passeriformes > Cotingidae > Cephalopterus > Cephalopterus ornatus. The sequence continues at coordinate 63,933 of VZRE01010647.1, forward strand.
GATTTCCCAGTAACTCTTGATAAAAGTTTTGTTCCTGCATTGTAAGCACTAACATTTCAGACCACTGCAATTCAGAAACTAATTCAAAGTTAAACAAAAATAAACTATTTAAAAGGAAAAATAAGCCAGGAGCATATTCAGCTCTATTCTATGAAATCCTGTTTTAATGAGATAATATCTCAAATATATTCTGAAATTTATATGGGCTGAAAACTTTTAGTTTGGTCAGCACTATGTAGCCTTTTAAAACCCACAGAAAGTTAAAGACAGCGTTATCAAGCTGCTGTAAGTAGATAAAACAATGTTATTTTTTGATCAGATTTCTGAAGAATACCTTTCATGTTGCCTGTGGAAAAAAACTATAATTCAGGACTATGATTTGATAAATATTTATAAGGTTTACATTAAAAAAACTTTATTATAATGCAGCCTATGTTCTCTTGTTTTACATACATGTTTTGTTCTAGAGTTGCAGTTATGGCAAGAAAATTCAATTTAACTTTCTAATACACATTCAAAGTTTAAATCAGTAGACAGGCTAATGTGTGTTAAATTACCATCCCTTTTACAAGTTAATAGACCTTCTCTTAAGATGTTAAGACATTACAGAAGAAGGTCGTGAGGTTTAGATTTTTCTCCTCCCTCATTGAAAAGTATTTGCAGACTTAGAGGAGGAGAAACCTGAAAAGTGATTTGACTTTCAACGACAAAATGTTCTGTCATGTTGAATGTTTACATGTATTGTTAAACACTTCTGAAACGGTGCCTGGGATGATACAGTACTCCACTAGTAATTTTTCTCAACTTAAACCAAACTTCTTAATATATATAAACCAAACTTTTTAAATACATGCCCAACAAAACAAATTATATAAATTAAACATTTGCTATGACTAAATTATCACTTAAAAGTTGAAATAACCACAACACTAACAGTTATGCAAGCAATAGTGTCACTACTCTTAATACCATTTCAAAAGTAAATTTAAGATACTAATAAGCCTGAGTTATTTTAACTGTCACCCCACACAGCCATATTTTACAGTTTAAAGTACTACATGACAAGGTAACTATTAAAATAACCACTAATTATTAAGAATACAGAAATTTTTAATAAAATTTGACTCTCCGTGAGAAAATATACAGCTAAATTCATACTTCACTCCCCTCTGCCCCCGAAATATAAGCCTATACATTATTTACATACAGGTAACAATTTCCCAACAAGGCTAAATTATCAGCAGGTACCTTAGAAACTTCTACAAAATATGAGCATACCACTGACTTTTTTTTGGTTTTAAAGAAAATACAAAAGGCTTTGTATCCAAACAGCACCGATTCCTAAGTAGGGAAAGACTAAAATTGCTCCCAAATTAGAAGTTTAATTTAAGTAAAACTCCCCCCTTCTCCCCTCGTTCTCTTAAATAAGAAACTAAGCTCACCCGAATAGAACGACCACGTAGAGCCAGAAACTTAAACATGACTAAGAAACCATGATGTTTAGATTTTCTGACTGAGCGATCACAAGTCTAGCAGGCAAGACCAACCCTGGTGTTTTTGCTGTGACCAGCTGTTCCGGCAATTAGAAAATTTCCTGTCAGGCAAGTCAGACACAGTCAGGGCGGGGGGAGAGGGGGAAGAGAGAGAGGGGGCGAAAAAAAGGTCAAAAAAAAAAAAAAAAAAAAAAAAGAGCAGCAGTGGTACTTATGTTCCTGATGCTTATAGAGATCAGCACAGGAAAGTTAAGCAGATTGCCTGATAGCAACATGCAGCTGCAGATGTTACTGATTCCTGGTTCCCAGAAAAAAACCCAAAAGAGATCAACACCTATTTCAGAAATCACACTACTGTGCAACATTTCATGAGTTAAGCAGAAGAGCAAATATTTTAAGTCCTGTCTGTGATAACTGCATTTTTATTATTTTTAACTTTACAAAATATTTTAATATCACTACATTTTAGACTTCAATGCAGAGAATGCTTAAAGACTGTAGTTATTTACTAAAGTTTAGTTAGAGGACCAAAATGACCTTGTGCCTAGTCCTTTGAAATCCTGCACATGGAAAATGCTACACAGATGTTATAGGCCAAGGCAGACTACAAAAATATTTGAACTGGATTGCCATCTCAAATGTCTGACTTGTGTACCAATATTATAGTGCTCTGTAGAGAGTGAAAAATTTCCTAGAGTAATAAAAGATACCTAAGCTTTCTTTCAGTGTTTCTAAAAAACATTTCAAATGCTTTTAAGAATTAGAATTCAATCTAATTACTTCAAACAGCTAGAGATGAAATTTTTTATTTGATCTCTCTCTAAATTTAGTATGGAAGTTATTTTTTTTAATATTGACAATATTTTTATCTTTTTTGATATTTATTAAAAACACTGAATTGCACAGTACATGCTCCATTAGTGGAGACTGCTTTTCAAGTAATAAACAACAACCTTTAGTCAAAGGCATATACACGTACACAGCTATAAACAGATCCAGGTGACTCCATTAAGTGACTCCGTACCAATGGAAATGTACAGTAAAATACTGTACTCCTGCTTGCACAAGACACTAAAACAAACCCACACTCCAAACTGCTTCCCTTGACTGGGTTCTAACAAATACCTGGATTACTGCATTTTTTGTTACATTTCAATTCCTCTTCAGAAGACAAAGTCAGTAATTTATTTAAGTGACAGAACACTTTGCTTGTATCTCTGTACCACATCCTGGCTGTCTACACTATCGGTTTCTATCTTTTCCTTTAAACCTGCGGAGATGAAATAGAGACCCTGGCTTTATCAGGATCCCACAAGCAAAATCATGCCCTTTTTGTGTTCTCTTGTACTCCTCTGGGTCTTTTTTATGTCCCATCTGCAGGGACAATCTTTTAAAGGCTGTGTACTGAATATACACAATTATTATTATAGATTACACAGGCATTCAGGAACTGCTACTGCACAAAGGAGGACTTTGTGACTCAAGTGAGGGCTCAAAAGTGCCCAATGACAATGTACTTTTTACAGTCCAGTGTGTAACAGCCCTTTTGGAAGAAGCAGTCTCTACTACAATGGCAGTAACACAGAATGAGAAATTATTTAATATTTGTATTGGGATAAACAGAGCTTCTCAAACAGAAAGAGCTTCCTGCAACACAAGGATTTCAATTATTTCATAAATAGTACAAAAAAATTCCTTGAAGCTTTCCTCTCTTCAATTGTTTTAAACTTCCAGCTACTTCCCCATTCCAAACTGAAATATCTCAAGTATCGCAGTTTAACAGCAACATAGTTGTTTACACCTTGAAGATGTAAAAGAAATTTACGTAAATAAATGGGAGACCATTCAAACTCTCTGCCCTACCTTGTCTAAGAACAGATACACTAAAAGCAGGGTGAACAGGAATCTTCAAATCACTAAATTAAACTCTGTGGTAGCAAGCCCAGCTAAAAGCAGAAATGGAGAGTAAGCAGTAAGAGTTACTCTAACTACAGAGTTCCTTAAAGATGAAAAGATACTGTAGGTAAACAACCATTTTCTTATCCTTCTGCTGTAAGGGTATGAGTGCATTCTGCTGCAGACACGCTGGATCGGAGAAGGGTGACAGGAATCAGGCATTTCAACCGCAACATTTGTACAATTACTGAACCACTGCTCTCCCAAACCTTTTCTGTGACCTCCCAGTGCAGCACAAAGCACAGTGCTCGGGGGTCAGCGGGGTCACCTCCCAACAATAGCTCTGCTATAACTGACATGGGTCTGCAGCAGGTGGAAGAAATTTCTTGTGTTCTGGGAGAACACAGCCCGCACAGTTCCCAAAGAGCACTACCAGCCAACCAGAAACATTAAGATATATGCTACACAACTCACTTTGAGAACCTCTCAGAAGAGAGCTTGCCCTTTTAAATATTCCTTCGTGTAAGAAGGAGACAGGTTAGAGGGCAGCAGTCCCCAACAGGGAAGTCTGTGATAACAAGGACAAATTGCTCTAGCAAGTTGCTCCCTTTACCTTGAAGTCTTTGATAAGGATTTGTATGATACATGTTTATCACGAAACAACTGTCTCCAAAACAAAAGGAATTTGCTGTGCCTGTCAGTGACAGTTCCGTGAATTGCAGAACTCCACTTGCACAATGCATTTCCTCCTCCTCCGCTACAGAAATATTAAGTGAATTCATCTCTTATCTTCCCCTCCTCATCTAAATTTGCTCTGAATTTACAAAAATTAAAACAAAATGTCGTCAGACTTGCCATCTAGACGTTCAAGAGAACGGGGCTCGCAGACACTACTGAGAGCAGGAGAACTGAGAAATGCTGGAGGAACTCTCAAAGCAGTACAGAACACGCGTGAATTACACGGGTTTTATCGAATAAAATGTGCACACAGTGGTGTGATGTTCACTTCTACACATAACCAGAAAATGATGAAACATTTAATCTAGGTCAAATCCATTAAGCAGACTGACCATTTCCTACACCCTCAGTTTGGGAAGTGTTATAATGCAAAGTAAGTCTTTATGCTGTTAGACAAGCAAGGCTCTGTAGTACAGATTGCTTTCAATTATCTGAAAAAAAACCACAGAAGGAGAACACATAGGGAATGAAAAGCCCTTGTTTCATGAAGGTCAACAGTGGAGGAAGAGAGAGCTAATTTTTTGAGTTTTCAGAAGCTGAATGATACACTTTTCATAATAAATGTTTGTATAGCCAAAGCAGCAATATTCTATTAATCAGGGGGTGTGGCAGCTTCCATCTGTTAGTTTACAGGCTTTGCAGGGCTACCATCTGTTTTCTCTCCATTTAACAAGTAAGCAGCTTGACTTTGAATGTTGCTTACTCTCAAATTATTCAATTTTCTGAGCAAGTTCCAGAAAGAACCCTGCACCTAAGACAACGAGTGCAAAATAAACCACTCAGAAAATCCATTAGAACACATCAATGACAGTTTTTCTGTAACCTTTCCTCAACACCTGATGACATCTTGGGGGAAAAAAGTATTCCAAGGCTTGCTTTCTTTATATGGGTTTGACATCTAAGAGTTAATATCTTAGACTGCACTGTTTACAAAGATTCTGTAACTTCTTGCGCAAGGACCTCTGAGTCCATTCTCATAGGTAAGATGCAAGCATGTCACTAAGCTGCTAACAAAATTCATCCAAATTGCAGCAGAGTACAGTGCCTGGGAAGATAATGAATTTCCAATTTCGGCATATTAGAGAAAAAAAGGCATTCTGCCTTTTACAAAGCAAAATCTGGGCACTGAGAAGGGAATAACTGGATTTAAGTTTTACAAATGGTTTGCCAGGGAAACTTATTTGTTCAATAATCAAGTTATTTGAATTAAATAGAATTAAATAGTCGTGTACATATATTTAAGTATATTTAGTAAAATACACTTAAAGGAATGTAAGAATTATGGAACACCTTGAAGTCCAAACTTAGTATTTGTAAGCCAAACTGTTTCCTTCACTCCATTACACAGTGGACACTCTCATTAGATGACCAGGTTATCAGCTGGCTTCAACAGAAATTACAACTTACTTCATAACAGGGCACAAGATGTTATACTGAGTTATGTAATATTATTGTTTCAAACAACTGCATTATTACAGCTGTAACAAAAGCTTCCTCAGTCTGATTTCCATTAAACAGGTAATAATTAAACATTCAAGACTGTGAAAGCAATATGAAAGAATAACTCGACTGTACACCTCATCTTTCAGTAAAACTGCAAAAATATTCAGCTGTTACTGTTTTACTACTGATAAGCTACACAAGTAGCTGTTTCAGCTAAAATTAAGTGTTATTCTGTAAAAAACGAAAAACCCAGAACTTAGTGGGCTATGAATCGAAACATTTCTCTAGTGTTTAAGAAATTCTAGTTATGTCTTAGAGCCTCTACCACGGAGCCAAGAATTTACATCAAAAAACTGACAATACACGCGGAGGAAATTGAAGTGTAAAGGTTATACCAGCACAGGTAATGATGATCAAAAAAGATGATCAGAAATACAGTCATTGTTAACACACACGACTATTCTTGAAACTGGAAACTGCTACCGAGCATCCAAGCAGAAATATTCAACAGAAGTTTAGAGCAGTCCTGAAGCAGCGCTTCAACCTGCCAAAATGCAAACAAAGGTTTTGAAACTAAGAGTTCTTAATAGTACAGTGCTGTAATATTAAAAACTGAGGTGAAACTAAACATCAGTTAAAGCCTCTCTCAAATGTTTTCAAGCTTAAAATTTGTCAGTTTGATTATGCTTTTTTTTCTGAATTACCTCATTTTAACATTTTTATCTTTCATTATTTTAATGGCTGGTGATGCAATACATGCAGATTACTCTGGTTTTGATATTACTGCTTGAGTGATAGGGCCTGTTTTGCCCATGGCTGTAATTGGTGAACAATCTCCCTTGTCTTAACATCCCCTGCTCCAGCCCACTGACCGGTGTTTTACAGATTCACAGTACATTGTATTTGGGCACATAAAATACAAATCTCAACATTATTACTACATATAATTGACTGATCAAATTCAGTACTTCAACAAAGAAACTATACTGTCACATGCTTCAGATTATTGTTCCAAGGTATCTTGAAGCCTTACCTTATAAACTCTTCTATTAAAATAGTGATTGGCAAGACAAAGGTCTTAATTTTCATCTCTCCTGACTGCAAATAGATGTTTTATTTAAATTCTACTGTAGAACAATAAATGAAAAAGACCTTTTTAACTACTGACTTTTCTTTGCAAGCCTTTCTTTCACTACACCTTTTGACTACCCACTGACTAGAGTCACTGTTACCTTAGTCATATATTTTTAGTAAGAGGATGACAGCTAGTGAGACTTAGTTTTTTAATCACCCAGATCAGAATATTTTAATATGCTGCATTATGATTTTGTTCTAGTTAATTCTACATATGCTACAATTCTGCTTATTTAAAAGTGGGGTTTGGTTTAAAGTTTTACCAAAGCATACAACAGGTCAAGTGTAATAATATTACCCCAATAGCTCCATTGAAGAGAGGTGCATTGCAAGTTTGAGCCTGAATAGGTTCTACTCCTGCCTGTACTGTAAAAAAGTAATCTTTAGTCCCTGCTGGTTACCGAAAACAAATATACCTGAGCTTTTCTGCAACTGACAAAGCATTGTTGAAAAAAAACTTTTCACAAATTCTCGGAACCTAATATTTTTCATGTGCTTGATAATTATGCTTAAGCTAATAGAGTGCAAGGGTAACACATGGGTTCTACTAAGTGTCCTGTCAGCTAAATTGACTATAGATAAAGAACATAAAGAACAGCACACACATGACATGCTCTTCACATACATACAAAATGGGAAGCTACTTGCTAGACTAGCTACAGTTTCTGGTTTGCTTTAACTAGTAATAAAGCATGCAGCATGATTGTAACAGCTCAAAACAATTGATTTTCTCGCTTAATTTACTCAATCTCTGTGGACACAGAGATACAGAAAGCAATGGCAGGCAGCACAAGAGTGAGAAAGGTAGCAAATAGAAGGCTTTAAATAGCTTCCTCTCAGTAATGTTCACTTAAGCTTTCACATTAGCTCAAGCTTCAGCCAGCTGTTCTTACATTTATTTCCTGCTGGTCCCAGATCATTTATGAGATGTATTAGATAAAAAATGTTGACAAGCTATAAAGTCAGATATAACCTGCATACTTGCTGTAATAAAACCAGACTACTGAATGATACCCCTTCTAAGAGAAGGACTTTGAACCATACAGCATCTCGGATTCCTCAGAAACAGGTATCGTTATAGCTCCCGGTTTTCTTAAAGCAAACCACCAAATCTGAATCAAACCTATGCAACTCAGGCTCTCATATCAATTAACTCCACTTTTGACCAAAAGAACACGGTTGTAATGAAACAAAATTTATCTTTTGATACACGGAATACTAGAGAGTGTACCTATGTAGTTAGAACCGTGTTATGCTTTAACATTTATTTTAAATTTCTTATCTAGTTGCACAGCAAAAGGATGCAGGATTTCAAGTTTTCACCTCTTCTATCTCCACAGGACTATGGCAAGTCTCTATCCTGAGCTTGCATACTTTACACACCTACCAAAATATTTTGTCCTCTTATGCTAATACACCCTAGGCCTGTCCATCCTACTGTCCTCACAGCTGAGAAATTTCATAAATTGTCAGCAACCTTGTAAGTGCTATAAGTCCGTTTCAGTGCAAAGTTAAACAGAAAAACTTAAATGAGCTTCAGCGGTATTTTAAAGTTAAGCTTTTATCTTGCACCAAAACAGATACAAAGCACTGACAGAATATCACAGCCCAGCTGAAGTAGTATTTTATCAGCTGACCAAGAGCACAGGTTAGCTTCCAGCTATAGGTGACTGAGCAGCTGGAGTAACTTCTTGTTTAAAGATGCTAGATTATTTTACACCATTATTGGCAATTTTTTACTCAGCACAGCCTAGAAATAAACACAAAATATGTTCTTAAAATACCGGTCTGAGGCATGAAAAAGCTAAAACAATCTTAACCAAGTAGCTCAAGCATGGTAGAAAGATTATTAGAGAAATGTTTTAATTTTTTGCTGGTCATACTGTGTTAAAATCAGTTGCTCACCAAAAGAATTAGCAGTTTGGAAATGTCTGAAGGCAGTACAGGAAAACACTTGTAAGTAATCCTGCAGTTATCAAATATTGGAAGAAGTTTCATAGCTGTGAGGGGTTAACCTTGTCTGGCTGCCAAACACCCAGCCAGCCATTCTCTCACTCCCCCTCCTCAAAAAGTCATGTGGAAAAAATAAGGTGAAGAAAAGCTCATGAGTCGAGATAAGAATAGGGACATCACTCACCAATCACTATCATGGGCAAAACAGTCCCAACTTGGGCAAAATTTATTTAATTCATTGCTAATTAGAGTAGGATAGTGAGAAACAAAGAAAAAGCTGAAAATACCTTTCTACCCACTCTCCCCTTCTTTTCAGGCTGCACTTCACTCCTTTATTCTCCACCCTTACACCTCCTGCCTCTAGAGCAGCACAGGTAGAGAGGGAATTGCTGTCAGTTTGTTACACTGCACTGCTTCTTCCTCAGTTTCCCCCTGCTCCAGCATGGGTCCTTTTCCATGGAGTCCAGCTCTTCAGGAATGGACCGCTCCAGCATGAGTCCCCCACAGGCTGCATTTCCTGCCAGAAAACCTGCTCCTCTCCAGAGGCTGCAGCTCCTGCCAGGAGCCTACTCCAGAGTGGGCTCTCCACAGGCTGCAGCTTCCTTCAGGGCACATCCACCTGCTCCAGTGTGGAGTCCTACACAGCCTGCAGGGTGGATATCTTCTTCACTGTAATCGTAGTGGGCTGCAGGTGCACAGCCTGCCTCACCATGGTCTTTTCCAGGGCTGCAGTCAATACTATGCAGAATATCAGAAACAAATGCTCTTCTCCTAGTGCTGCCTTCTAAACACACAAATACTGCTCCTTTCTTACTCTTTAACACTGCACTACTTCAGAGTCATGTAAGCACTTGCCTTGTTTCTTCACCTTTTGTTAAAGACAGCAGAGCCTTGGTGCTATGAGGAGGAACCAAGATGCAATACCAGCATATAAAACTCTGAAATCCAACCAAATATGGAACTCCAAAAATTGTATTTTATTGGTGAGGCCATTTATCACCAGATTTAAGTCAGCTAGTACTCTCTAACATGAAACTACAGAAATGTTTGACAAAGTCACAGGCACTACAACAAGAAAACTGAACTGAGTGGGATCTTCAAATTATGAAATTTTGTAAACTGCAAGTTTGACATGGAGATAGTGCACTTTAAAAAATTATCACAGTCAGGAAGGTTCATTGATCTTCTCTTTATTAGCAGTGTCTATTTTCAAGATGCCTAGGTTAAGAATTCTTTCAACTAACACCTCTCTATAAAACAATGGAAACTACATTTTCACAGTTCTTCTTCACCCTTGACCTTCCCCTGAAAGACTATTGCAAGCTGAAGGCAGAAAGGAATATGAGGTATGAGCTTTTAGAACAAACAGTAGGAGAGTCAGAGAGAAAGAACCTATCTCAAAAATATTTAGGATCCTAGATTGCACCCCATGTCCAGTAAACCTAAACAGAACATTAGTGGCAAACTGACTGTAAATAATACTCTACTGGATGTCAGTGTGATCCAATAGAGTACCAGTGTGATCCAACAGAGTACTACCTATCTTTATTACAAGCATGTTTTACTCACAGTTTGTGGGTTGATATCATCTTCTCCCATAGGTTCATCCACAATTTGCTGTCCATTCTGTAAAAAACGAGACACAGCAAGTTACAAGAAATGCTGAATACAAGTACAGAAATAAATATATTGCAGATGCGCTTTCACAGCATGCTGCTGTACAGGATCAAGTGCTTTTTTCTTAATATTGTCTAAAAACAGGTAATTTAAAGTAAACATGAAAAACTGCATATTGCTGGCATACAATACCACTCTTGCCTTGATCCTCATGAATTATCAAACTGGATGAAGCCACAGTAAGAAATAAATAAAAACAACCTAGCATTTGAAATCTCACTACTAACTGGACGCTACTTTCCATTATTACAACTTCTGCAAATCAGTTAAACCTGATAAAGACTGAACAGTAAAAAGCCACAACAAAGAATAGATAAACAAGTTCTTTCTAAGAGCGAGACCTTATCAAGTCAGTCTTTACCTTCAAGAAAATTTATAACTATAGTATAGCCTTAGAAAAATAATGAATACAATGCTAGTTTTATTAGCCAGCATTTACTATTTTCTATGCTTTTCTAAGGACCATTCTAACAAGGCATACAGAAATAGATTTTTGAATTTGAAATTTAGCCATAAAGTTTTTAAAAGTCTTAAATACCTTGTTGGTCAACAAGTGCTTTCTTTTTTCTTGACAGCGATACCATACTCAGAGAATCTCTCAGAGGTATTTTTCCCTGAAAGACTCTTGATGACTTTGCTTACACAACAAACATGAGTATTAGCAAGCTGTAAGCCAAAGGGACTATTTATTAAGTTATGGAATGGAGTATCACCTGGGACATTAAGTCTTAGTTTGCTCCAGAAGTTTAACAGCTACTCAGTATGATTTTATGGACAAATGAAAAACTGTTACAAATGGTTACCTTTTCCATTACCACTAGAGGCAGAACTTATTTGTGCATTAGAGAACACAAAGTCTAATTAATCTATTTTGTCAAAACTTAATTCACTTAAGAGTTACATACATGTATAGATAGATATTTTCTAGACATTAGAAAGTTAATAAAAGCCGCTCAGAGATTCAGAGATTTTAGCTTCATTCTATACCTTCCTTCCCACTGCTAAGTTTTTCAGCAGACTTCTTGTTTGTAATCTTCATAGCATTCTTCTGTAATGACTTCTGATTAATATAGTCTTCTAGCTCGCATATGGCCGGAGGAGAGTCTTTTATATGTGACAGATTAAATCCTAACCACTTATGAATTCTAATTTTCAAATATTGCAAGCACACTGGTTGTGCCATCAGAGGATTACCTGCTCTCTAACAGGTTTTCTCCTGAGCATTTTTTTTTTTTTTTTGCTAGAAGATGCAGCTGGATAAAGCTAAATTATAAGAATTAAGGATTTCTCAAATACAACACAGGTGCACTGAGGGGTTTTTAGGGTGGTGTTTCTTTGCCTTTTTTTGTTGTTGGTTTTTTTGTTTGTTTTGTTTAAGGCTGGGGAGAGGAAGATGATTGGGCTTCTGACTGTCTTTCCAGTGCAGAGATCTGACACATGGCAGCAGTGCTATTTTCTCATCTTTCCTGGCTTCAGGAAGATACTAGAGACTTCTAGCATGACTCCAGTCTACTCTAGAAGTCATGCTTCCATGACAGAGGACAAGGAATTAGTTTCACAGGTTACTACAGTGATGAATATAAACTTTAAAAGCTGCCTCAGTTAAAGGCAGTCAATACAACCTTCTAGTTGTACAGCTCAGGGTCATTTCATAAGACGATGCTCCAAAAAGCCCACGTTCGCCCTGCTTTAGCATCTTTTACTTATGTACAGACAGTGAATATTGAAATTGTTGAAATTATCGAACAGAAGATCAGAAAAGTACCAGTTTAGCTAAGTAACAGAAATGAATGTTTTTAATAATGGGGGTTTTTTACAGGGAAGCATATTGCCTGTACATTTATCATAATCATCAAGGCCACAAGTCACATCCTTTCCCTCTTCTCAAGTCTATGCCCTACATTTAAATTACGATTTGTATTTTAGCTACACATCTCTGTAGTCTGTTCAACCTACAAGAAAGTTTCCCAAGTATCTTGGCAATCAGAAAAAAACAACTGAGAAGAAAACCAGTAGAACAAATAAGACAATTGACTTTGGCTGGAAAGGAGGAGTCTATAATGACCTAACAACTAATGATGGCTAAACTCTGGGGCCTAAAATAGGGCAATTTGTGTATCAAAACCATGTGCTCTAAACTGACTCCACATGCAGATTTTCAGAAATAGTCATTCCTGCTACAACAATCATTCTGCTGAATAATAACATACAATAACTGCAGGTTAAGTAAGAACTTACCACACAGTAAGCTTTAAGCTTTCATGTTTACTATGTAAGAGAACTGAAACTAGTTGAAAGTGAAATCCATATCAGAAACTTGAGACAACCCCTTCAAAGACAAAAAGGCAAGATCAACCTCTGTTTTTAAAAAGGCTCTAATCTTCAACCTCACTGACTTTTTCAACGGTCAACCAGAAAAACCACAGCAAACTTCTGCAAAACAAATAAACTGTTTTGCACAATCTCGTTTCCTGTTTAATCCTGCATTGCTTTCAGTAACTTTTCAGTTGAATTCAAGCAATGCATTCGAAACACACTCATTGGAACTAGCAACAAACTGAAGAAATCAGCATGTGTGCCATGCAGTCATGCCTGAGCCAGATCACTGGATTAGCAAGATCTTTTTAAATAGGTCTACCCAAGCAATGATTATGCTAAGGGAATCACCGGATGGTAGAACCAGTTTTTCTCAGAACAGTCTGAGCCACGTAAAGAAAAGAAGAATATGTATATATGATTTATGGTTTGCCAGTATATGATACTATTAAATGGAAAGCAGATGTGTATTCAGAAAGTCTACAAAACACACTGCCTTTCTTATGAGTTAAAATACAAAGCCAAAAGGTTCCTATCAGAGCTATTTAAACCACTGCGGAGTGAGGAGGTCAGCAGCATGCTTAAGAGGTGAGCAAAAGAAACACATTTCATTTTGCTGGGCGTAGACTCCCTCTAGTATTTAACTACAACCAAGGGCATGTCTCGATGACATAACAGATTGGGAGCAGATATAACAGTCTGATGAATGCAGAATAAGACAGGGCTGAATATAGCTTTCACATTCTCAGATCAGTCTGATTCAAAAGACAGAGACTTAAGATCCTAATTATTTCTCAGGTGCACTCCTCCCATAGCGGGACACTAAGCAAGAATGGATCAAAGGTCTGGCTATTTCTAATACCCTGATTCCAAAAGTAAAACATATTTCAGATGACAGCACAAGTATAAGAAAAATAACAGAAAAGGTCCACAGAAAATCAATTTATGCCAATGAAAGGAGGATGCATATCCCTTAGGAAGGCAACCTACAAAACGCTCTTCCAATCCACTCCAATTCCAATTCCTATTCTGTTTTCCAGAAATTTTTCTCATGTTAAGTTAGCAACAAATTTGGCTCCCCAAAGCTTTTAAACCTGTTGCCATATCTCACTAAATTACTAGAAATCAATACTTAAAGCACAGTTGGGTTCCGACAGTTTTCCTGAATGCACATGGACAGGAACACAAACAGATCCCACAGATGCCCTAACGAGGCATAAAGTAGACAAACATCAGGGAATCTGCGTCAGGCAGCTTGTACATGAATGTCCCCCATATGAACTGACAGAACCTCTGACGTGAAAGTCAACCATCAATATTTCTAGCAATCAAAAATTACAGGTTTAAACCCACGGAACTCTTAGGATACAATCAAATACTCAATTTTCCTGGCAGAAAGACATTTTAAAGAAAGCTTTTTAAAATTCATAGTTTTACTTCTTGACCAGTAACGTACACCCACAAAAGCCTGCCCTGTGGGGATCATGAGGTAGGAAGTAGGGGCATATGTTAAAGTACTGGTACTGAGAAAATACAATTGTACCAAATCCTTCTTAAGAAAGAAGTACATCAAGAAATGTAGCCCACATCCCACCCACAGTCAATTCACCACATCCTGTGAAACAGTGAATATCCTGCACTTTACACACTACAGCTTTATATTGATCTGCAAGTCTTAATGTCACTTGGAAACATAATAAAAAAAAAATTACAACATTTACTGCAAGAGATGCAATTCATCTCAAAAGTCCTGCAAAACTATACCATCTTGGGTACTTGCACAATAAAACTAATGCTTTTCCCTTCCGATTAGTACTGGACTCACATGAGTAATTTTGTATATAAAATGCACCATCTAGATTCATAAATACAGTCTGAATGACCAATCTGGGACAGGATATCTCAATTTAATAATAATGTCAGGTACCCATCACTCCCATTACATAGTGGTTCTTTACAGGTATCTAAACCATATTAACTGAAATATTAAGTGGGCAAATTATTATGTTTCCTGTAGTACTAACTTCTCCTATTTTACCATTATTTTCGTCAATAATATTATAGATAGTATACACTTGAAGTTTTTAGATTCAGTTTAGTATCTCCGTTCTTACATTCTGTTTGCAAATCGAAGTTCCACTAATTTGGACTTACCTTGCTAAACTTTATGTTCTTTTCTACAGTCTAAAAGCAATTTTTTTTTGAAGGACATGTTTGTCCATCCCCAAACTTTCTTTGACATTAGACACCACCAAGTATCTTTTTCCACCCCCAAAATGTCTCTCCTTTGCCTTTAGACTATTGCTAGACTACTCTGGGATATTTAAGTATTCTTTCTGCCAAATATTTTAACTTTTTTACCCAACTATATTTGTCAGCTATTTTAAAACCCCTTATGAAAATGATACCAGTTATGGCTTTTGGAATAATTCTTCAGCCATTAAACTCAACATTACCTAAATACAAATATTGGGCTTGAGCACTAAGTTAATAACCAGTTCTTATACTAGTAACAGAGTTCAGTATACTATGTAACTATTTACTTTTCCATATAATTGGTGCCCTTTAGCAGAGCGATAAAACCGAATTAAGATATAACTTTAAAAGTGTTATATTCTTAGGTTTAACAACTGGATATATCCAGAATTATAAACTGTCTGTTAGTGCAGGATAATGCTTTGAGTACACAAATAAGAAAAAAACCCCAAGACGTCCGAATCGGATGACCTAAAAATTGTTACTAGAAGTTTCGACATGCCAATCTACGAGTAACACAGGCGATGAAGTTTCTCTCCGGTAACTCCTAGTTCTCAGCTACCAAAACTTCCAGACTTACCTAACTATTTCTAAGCATGGTTATAAGATTTAAACACATGAAATTTCAGTATTATTTACTACTTAGTCATTAAAACACTGGGCATATATAGATGTGAGCACTTACTCTCTGGTGTTTTCAAGGGACTCTCAACCAAAGCTCAAGAGCCATGAGGTCCCTGAACAGAGCAAAGCTGTAACAATGCTTCTGGCTTGTTTCAAAGCTGCAGTATTCCCACTGAAACATTCTTAACAAACTTGCTGTTCACAACACAAGGCACTGTGCGGAACTACATTCTGTAAAAACCTTTCAAACTGTACCCGCTCAAACTTGCTATTCTAAGCAACAATGAGCTACCCCGAGAAAAAATTTGTAGGTCCGCAAAAAAATATTTGAAAACAGACTGAGAAAGCCTTAAGAGGTCATCTACTCTATCTCTGTGCACCAAGGCATGATCAGCTATTTCTATAATGTTGCTCACAAGATGTTTATGTCTAAGCCCTTCTTAAATCTTCAGGAGTTTTCACAATCTATTCCAGTGCTTAAATAAAATATAAGGCTTTAATAGGATCTGAATTAATGACTTGTGCCCTAACTCCTGAGCTGTGAAGCCACACAGATCCAAAGCACTTACCTAAATCCTGACCTGATTAAAATTGACTAGATGTAAATAGCAGAAGCGAGCTATCATCTTAGACTTCTTTAGTTGTTCTCTCATAGCATATATTCAATACATTTTGCATATACTGTTAGAAATAGTACATGCAAGCAGTAAAAACTCTTTTTTTTTTAAGAATCAAGAAACTAAAAAAATGAGTCTTCGCTGCTATGAAACATCAAGTTACTGCAAGTATTTCTTTTACATAAAACTTTGTTACTTCAGGTTCCATATAATTTATTCTGAACTTTACTGATTATGGTGACTGACTTCTTCCTTTGCTGAGTATTAAATAACAGGATGTTGAAACTTGCCTCTCCATAGACAATCAACCTCAGATAAAAGCCATTATCATGCAGATCATTTAGGTACAAACTTCCTTAAGTCAGGATACTTGGGCAACTTTAACTCTGTGATTTCGTAAATCCTATCTACTTTACCACCTTCTTATCATCTAACATGACTCAAGAGTACAGTTTAACAATACAGAAAAGCAGTTCTCTTTCCTGCACTGCAATGCTTTCCTTGGCACTGGCATTTGTCCAGCACTGTGCCAACTCAGGTCAGAAAAAAGAAAACTAAAAAAAGTTTGCAGCTCCCAGTGAGTTTAACTCCCTGAATTAACTCATCCTGAAGTCAAACAAGTGCCACGACATTATCCAAGATGCTGGACATATACTATCATAAAATCTTTGTCCTGGCCAACCACCTCCTCAGCTAAAACTAGCTCCAAATCAAATGTGTTCAGGAAAAAAAAAAAAAAAAGACAAGGAAGTGAAAGTCTCATTTAGTTCCCTACCTGTACGAGCTAATAGGTGGTAAATTATTACACTTAACACATCAATACATCAACCTTAGTAAAACAAAACCAAAAAACTCCACATCACCTATTCTCTGTTCATCTGCTCCAAAGAGGAAGGAATATACATGTAGAAATCACTCACTTCAATATATCCAACCGTTGCTGAACACACGAAAATAAAGGAATTCCTTCTCTGCTCACACACATTATCTTAAGAGCGACTCCAGCACTGAGTGTACACATCCTATTACCGAGGCTGTATTTGCACGAGAAGGCAGGTGCACTTCTCACCTTCCCTGCCTCCTGCAGTCTCAGGCCCACTGAAAGCCCTGGGCTCCTGCCAAAGGCACGGGGCACACCGAGGGGAGGATGTGGCCAGGGGCACACCGAGGGGAGGATGTGCCAGGGGCACACCGAGGGGAGGATGTGCCAGGCCCTTCCTCCGTGAGCCGGGGCAGCCCCTGGGCACAGCCAGGTTGCGCTGCAATTCCTCATGTGGCAGACACAGGTTTTCAGACACGAGTTGGTTTCTCAGAACCTCTTTGCACAGTAAATTACAAAGGTTGAAATTTAATATTGAAGTCAGCTAAAGTATTATTCTTTCATGCTTATTTTATCATTTGTTAATTTAATACATTCTGCTAAGAAGAGAGAATAAGCTATGGAATAACTTCAATATTTCCTAAAATTCAGGATTTCCGAGTTTTCTATATAACAAAAGTCAACTGCAGGAAGACCGGAGGAGAAAGACTCCCTGTTAAGCTAAAAGCATTGTTTCACATATAAGTCTGAGTTCTAGCAGTAACTAATTTTGGCAAATATGTTATGTAAGAAATAATACAAACAATATTCATCATGGTCTCTTACATCCTGAAATCACCACTTTTTGAGTCTGCAGGAAAAGATGAAAGCTATGTATTGTTTGGCATTTAATATCATAATAAAATACCATTTCTTCACATATTCTGGATATAGTTAAGCATGATTCAATAAATAATTGCTTGAAATTAAATGATTTAAATTTCCTTTTAACATTTATTTTAATTTAATGGAACTTTAGATACTGTGTCAGGAAAAAGACCTAAACAATAATAATGTATTATAAGATACATACTCATTTACATACAATTGAATGGCTCCACTCAATAAATATATTAATAATTTAAACAGCACATTTCCTCTGAAAAGAGTTAAGTGGAGCATTAAGCATATCATAGGGGGTTCCTTGCATCAAAGACAACATATGGTAACTCTTACTGATAAGTATCAGCTCTCAGTAACTTTGTGGTCGAGTCAGTGGAGTAGGTCCTGGAAATCAGAGTTCATCTTCCCGGTCTAGAACAGACTCCATGAATGATGCTAGGTGGGGTCACTAAGCTGTTGAGCCTCATTTTCCCATCTGTTACATAGGATATTTTCTCCTCTCCATTTGGGTGAGGCATTTAATCTTATTTCAGGGAATAAGGAGAGAATAAGTCGCACAGTATCACGTATGCAAGCATACAGCACACCAAGTGTAGTAATCAACCACTTTAGTCTAAACTTAAAAATTCCCTGAAGAGATTCTAACTTATGCAGTTTTGCTGAATAAATTATTCTCCACTTGAAAGTCACCAAGATTGAAAAAAACAATTACAAGATTTTACTCTTGCCTGAAAAACTGCTTAGAAGTTTCCTTCTTGGAATATGGCTATTGTATTTGGGGAAAAACAAAACAAAACACCAAAACCAAAACACCACCCCCAATCAAACAGCACAGAAAAAACACAACCCCAAACCAGTTTCTTGAATGAGTTCTCAAAGCTGGTAGATCTGCCAACTGCCAAGATCAGTCAACACAAAGCTAATATTTTTGATGTGCAGAAATAATTAAACGCCCACCTCAGTCTATGTATCATTGTGACTCTAAGTCAAGCATTTCAAGTGACAAACAACTCTAGTTAATGTGACAGACCACAATCAATTCAAACACAACAGACAAGTCTTTAAACTTCAGTCTGCTTACATCTGTTTTTGTTGGATGTTCCAGCTGGGGCAAGAAATATTGCCTACGCTACAACAAACAAAACAATAACAAGACAAGAACTGTTCATGCCATAAGAAAACCAATAGAGCAATCAAAGAAGTCAAACCCAACATCTCCACGAAGAAACCAAGAGCTGCAGAGCACACATAATAGTGCATGAAGGTATTGAACTCAACAGAGCAAAGCATCTGCCTGCTCCTACCTCACCCAGCTGGCTACAGGACATCAGTACTATACCATGGAGTAGGATTGTGTTAAGCAAAACACAGAGAAGGTAAAATGGTACCAATGAGGATATGAAAAAGCAGAAGAAAACACGCACACACCCCTAAACACTTTTCATGCAGATGATATGTTTCTCAGAAGTATTTACATATATATAACATCTGTTATATGTCTATCAGAGCGGTTGGTAGAATACAGTGTATATTACTTATTTAGATGAGACTTAAACTTCCAATTCCCATTTTTAACCCAGTGTTAGAAAATGTCACCCCATAAATCAGTGAGAAATAGACTTCAGAATGCACTGTACTGACAGCAGGTATGTAGGAGAGGTGATAGCCAAGTGCTGCAGAGAATTCTGCCTACAATGGAGAGACAACCAGTAGCCTTCAAAATCCACACAGATCAGTCCATTTAGGTGATTCTACTTGGGCTTTTGATTATTTACCCGTGTTGGCTATACCAAATATAAATATAGCTTTTGTTCCCGTGGAACACAAGTATAGCACTAATTACACAGATTAGTACAGAATGTGAAGAGACAATCACAGTCACAGGCTCATGACTACAGGTGGCAAGACATCAAATAAATTTCAGATTCCAGGCCACAGGTATATATTGACATAGAGAATGTCACACTGACATCAAAATGAAATTACAAAGTAAAATTTAAATTATAACAGTTTCTTTAAAGCATCAGTATGACTATCAAATGCTGGAGTCCCACCTCACACAAGGTTCAAATAACTGTGGATACAGAATATAAAACAGGAAATTTGTGAAGGGAGATTCATACCATCTATTTAGACACCTTAAACAGGTGACCATAAATCCTGTCAAGAGCAGTGGAAAAAAATGAACTTTCTCCACAGCCAATTTAGAGCACCCAAATTAAAACTCCTAAAGATAGCTGTCACAAATGCTTCCAAGAAAGTCTAGCAAATGGCATCTCCTTATGATGGCCAGCCCTTTCAACATACTGGTGTCCAAAATTTGGCTGCCATAACTGTATTCATTCTATTCCAGCTGACATTAATATGCATAGCTGGGAGTACATACAGATCAAAGGATCAGGCTACTTGTCAGGCATTCAAATACAAACTCAAATCATCAATACCTAATTTGCTCAAAAGCAAATGACTTGAAATAACAGGCATATTCTCGCCATGAAAAAAACCCCTATGCTTGCTATGAATCTTGAGTAGATCCTGAGTCAATAAGAGACAGCATCATTCCACATGCTTTAAAGGTGCTGTGATTTAAAACAGGAAGCTTTAAACCCGAAACCACACATTACATAGACAAAATATTTTAAAAACAGTGTAATAACTTTACACATTGAAAAAGCTGTCAGAGATGCCATGTGGATCACTGACTTATTTGCACCTTTAGAAACAGATGTCCTGCAAATGATCTCTGAAAACTATACAGCCATATTTTATCTAAAAGAAAATTGTTTGCATTATTTCTTAAGAAAGACCAAATTCTATGGATCTGCTGTCCTGCACACCTAAGTTACAGCAGCTGTTTGTGGTTAACTACACTTCCAAAGTAAAGCTATTTAAAAGTATTCCAGTCCTCCTACTAAATTTGCTCACACGTCACAGAAGATCACCTCCTTGGTGGTACCACTATAAAAACAGGACTGCCCCGAGAAACAAATAAAAAATTAATCCAATTAAAAACTCCATGAATTGTTAAGACAAGGAAAGTGTCTGAGTTGAGTTTTAAAGCTTGATAATTTGTAATTCCATGTGGATAATACAGTCTTACAAGAACTGTGTCAGCAAATCTGAGAGGTTAGCGGAAACTCTTTACTCAGTGCTACAGCTGAAGACCTTATTAGTACCAAACTATAACTGAAATCACAATGAGTTTCCAAGTGCATGTAAAAAATATTTTTGCCCAAGGACATTCCTGCAGGATAGGGTCTGTAATTAGGATATTGCTATGCTACACATAAACACAACTCATGCAAATCAAAAATCTAAGTTATGTATTTAGGTCATTTGTTTATGTATTTGACTTCAACTTTTCTATTTTTATTAAAACATCTTTTCCTGAAGACTCATGTTATGTAAGCAACCTTTCTAAGTCTAGCTTTTTCCTTCTGAGTGTCAACTGAGAAGCTTTTACAGGTGCAGCCTGGTCTTTTCAAGAACTGAGTGTTTATTCTAGACTAGGGCCTTGAAGTGCAAACCTGTCAGCTCATTGCTGCTTCATGTTTTGTTAGCGGTCCTAGAAATTCTTGGGTGATAAACTACTGTAGATGCATGTCAATGTGTTTAATTTTTTTAAGGAACAGGCAAAATACACTTGTTTCAAGACGTTTATGACAGCAGTTTAATAACAAATCATGTCTCAAATACGCTAAAACAAGTAACAAAGTATAATCATGCACGTACACACATTTCAAATAATGTAATCTATTTTGCTACCTATCCAGAACATATACTATTCCTGAAGTTACACGGACTGCCTGCAGTGAGCATGGAAGACTAAAGCAACAGTTAAGATCTCTTCTCTAAGTGATTAGTTTAAGTGATCTCTCTGCCGCACCCTCAAGCGTCACAGTACATTGCAGTTACTCCCTATTTAAAAACAATCATCCAAGACTACCACTTCAGAAATCAGTGAATAACTAGCAAGAATTTAAAAGTAGCTAGAGTAACTGGCAAGAATTTGAAAGACATATCTGCCTGTCAGATCCGAACTGCAGGTTCTTCTGACCCCCAGAGATAAGAGTCCCTTTAAACAGAAGGATGACAAGACAAACATCAAAAGGACAAATACCGATACTGCAGAAACTCTGCAATGGTCTCTCTCTTTCTCACTAAGGAACAAGTCCTAACCTTGCGACTAATTGTTGTGAGCTGGCCTGAGTCCACACCGTTCAAGATCAGCACCACTTGAAGCAGCCTGGCAGTGTACCAGCTGGAGCCGATTCAGGTAGAAGCTGCACTGTCAGAAGAAGCTTTTTCCTTCCAGATGGGAGTCTGGTCGCAGACACACTGTGGGCTATTAGGAACTCACGGAGCAAGCACGACTGTGTAGGTGTAGTGTTTACACAGATCCAAACCAATACAGTAGTAGGGGGAAAATTAACACAACTGAAGCCTTCTATGGCCTCGGACGCAAGCGACTTTTAATTTCCAGCCGCTCTCATTATCCCAGCCTAGGAAAGCTGACACGCGTCCTGCCTAACAAGGGCAGGCGCACCACGCGAACGCCCCGCTACCGACAGCGGGAAACCCACACTGCGCGGC
Source organism: Cephalopterus ornatus (assembly GCA_013396775.1). Classification (NCBI taxonomy): domain Eukaryota; kingdom Metazoa; phylum Chordata; class Aves; order Passeriformes; family Cotingidae; genus Cephalopterus; species Cephalopterus ornatus. The sequence continues at coordinate 86,375 of VZRE01010647.1, forward strand.
ACCCCGGGATGTTCCCAGCATCGCCGCCCGGCACAAAGCTTCACCCGTGCGAAACGTCCCTGCGGTTTCCCAAACGCTTGCGAAACCGTCGGCTAACCCCATCCTGCCGAGATAAGGGGGCAGCGGCACCGGGCGGGCACGGCCCTCGGCCGCCGCGGGGAGAGCGGCGGCACAGCGGGGACAGCGGGCACGGCGAGGGACACCGGGCACACGGCGGGGGCAGGCCCGGCCCTCCTGCCCACCCGGGGCCGCGCCGGCGGGGCCGCCCCGGGAAGGGAAACTCGCCGTGACAGTAACCAGACACCGCACTGGAACAAAAGCGCCCGGGCCGGCGGCCGCCGCGGAGCCAGGTTAACTCCCTCCCGGGAAAGGGGGCGGAAGGGGAGGGAGCGCGCCGGG
>VZRE01010647.1:91952-194496 GCA_013396775.1 Cephalopterus ornatus
AGAGAGAGAGAGAGAAAAGATACAAAGGTGATAGAGGTAGAATATATTATATTATACAAGATAATATAGCAATAAAAAACTTGTCAGCTTCACAAATCACTGCTATAAAACATAGCAGGTCTCGAGAAGGCCGTAGCATTATATAATACCCCACCTCCCCCAGACCTAGGAATTTAAGAGTCACATACCATTTTATTATTGTTATCAAATTAGATCTAATTTAAAGAGCCTCCTGACAAGCAAAGCCTAGTTTATCTCACTTTTTCTGGGATTTAACCTTAGTACCTAAATTTCCTGATTTTATGCCCTCACAATTAAATAGTTTTAATGTCCTCACCCATCCCTTGATCCCATTGAAAATTACCGACCAAATTGTCTACTCCAACAGTCTTACTTTTCACTTCCTTTTATAGATTATCCATCATCCTGTAGCCAAGAATCCCTTTTAAATCTAGAAACCTTCACTTTCTCTTTACTGATCCTTAATTATACTGAACGAGATTCTCCTGACTGAGCTAACAGCTGTCCCTGATCCTGCTTGACAACTGAGCTGATGCTCATTCCCAGCAGTCTGCTGATATTTTCCAAAATACCTGCTGTTGAAGTGGTTAGACCTAAAAATACAGTTTGCTACCTCTATTAGTTTGAAATCTCAAGACAGTTCACTCACATTTGTGCCTTGCCTTTTTCCCTGTAGAGAACAAAGCAGAGGCATTCGGGTGAGGTTCAGTTTTGTGATTATGTCCAAAAATGTTCTCCAGTGATCAATAAAAGAATTGTAATTGTGCACGTTGTGCAACAGGCTGTATGTAGGTAGTATTTTCCCCAGCTTCCCATATGATGTCTGCTGTTCCAGTGCAGCAGGGGAATTCCTGACCTGAGCCTTGGCCCCCTCTGTAATTCAGTTATGTGGTGGATTCACAATCCTGTGTGTTGTTGATGTGTGAAAAAGGAACTTTGCTGATGACTGACTTACCCTGAAATGTTTCTTCAGCACTCAGTATTAGCTGGGGGTTAGCAAACTCCAAAGCATGCTGGCACCCTTCATTGCGTCCCATGGGTGACTTACTGGTGAAAAGGTGCCTTCTCTAAATACAGATATTTTAGATCCGCAGCAATCATTTCAGCGCTGTGCGAGGACACAGTTCCACAGTGAGTGCACATTTCTATCATCCAAAGTCAGCGCTTACCGAAGGGAAGCATGAACCTAATGGAAGACAGCTCATTATCTGGAAGCAGTGAAGAGAAACATGTTAGATGAAGCAAACCCAGTCCCCTCATGAGTACCTCACTCTGTCCTGGCTGTGTTGACCCGCTTTGTCCTATTTGGTGGAGCAAAGACATCCTCATGGCCTTGCTCCAGAGCCACAACCTTCGCAAAAGTAGTAGCAGGATGAGGAAGCAGCAACATTTATCCAGTATTGCAGAGCAGCTGAAGGCTGTGTTAAGACGTGGTCCCTTATTTAGAACTTTGGTGCTGCAAAATGGTATGTATGCGACAGGTGAGTCAGAAACTGTAAAGTCTGTGCTATCGGAGCTGTCAGAGGTTCTAGGCTGTGGTGTGCTCAAGCTAAGAAGGGGTATGGACATGACCTATTACTAGATCAGGCAAGATGCTGTAAGTGGAGGAGGGGAGACTGTGGAAGATTTTTGGCTTGTTGGTCATTCTCCAGTAAATGCAAAGGAAGGTAGTGTAACACGTAGGATGAAGCGGAAAGAGAATGCTGAGAATAAAAGATGGCTCTTTAAAGAAGGAAGAGGACAAAGAGCAGAACAGTTTTAAAGAGCATATAAGAAGCAGTTGTGTCTTGGAAGTGAATAGCCGGTTGGTCGTATTAAGAATTTTTGTGTCAATATTTAGTGAATCACAGGAATGATAATAAATGCTGTTGTGTTAACAGTGATAAGCCATAGCGATACTCTAAACATTTGTAGAAATCTGGCAGTATTTTCTTTTTTAAAGTCACTTAATACAAGATTAATGAAACAAACAACCATTCATTATCTCATGAAATCCATTAAAACCAGATAAAATTTCCAATGGCTTCAGCTAACTGTTTGCAGTAAGAAACAAATTTTCAGGTCATGAGTTAATAGAGTCTTTGGTATTACATCACCAAAGACAGTAGAAAGGATTAAATGAGTTGTCAGGATTACATTCCTCCTCGACTTATTCACTTTCAGCAAAACTGAAACTTTGTCTGACTTCAAAGAAGCTATTTTAAAAATCACAATTTTCAGGAAGGAATGACGTTATTTTGCCTGCTTCACCAGAGTGAATGCTCCTCTTCTGCACACAAATGAGCCACTTGCCCTAGTTGAACAAAAGCTACGATGGGGGCTTTGATCAATGTTGACAGTGTTCCTGCAGTATTTCAGTGTCTCATTCCTTTTTACTTTCTAGAACCATTACTAATGACATTGGTTAAGAGAGAGTGTAAATTGCAATAAGATAGCCATCTCCAGAGAGTGCTGAATTGGTCTGTTGCAAGGATGCCTTAATTATTAATTTCATTGCCACAGATTTTTTTGGTTTGATAGTTTCTCAGGACAAAGAGATTCTTTATTATCTCCTTAAAGCACCACTCATCTGTATGACAAAATTTGTACACCTTAGTCTACAGAAACACCTTTTACTTTAGTGACACATCAATGCTCTTGTCTAAAGGGTTACATTCCACACTGGGTTTATTTTTCCTCAGAGACAAGCAGGAAATCTGTCACTAATTTCCTTCCAGCCAGCTGTGACTGCCTTTTTCAGTCCTCTTAATCCTTTGTACATTTCTCTTCTCCATTTTATCTTCTAAGACAGACCTGGTTCTCTTAACTTCATTCTTGTGTTTCTTTCATCCTTCTCATGCAGCTTGAAGCTGGCAATTGGCAGAAGATTGCCTGCTCTCCCTGCAAGACACTGGGTGGATCTGAGGTGTCCATCCACCTCATGTACATCTATTTCCTCACTTACCACAATTCCTCTTTCCTGCCTGTTCATCATTATTTTTAATTATCTCTGTATTTTATGCCATGCATCCAAAACTTTGCTTCCCCTTTTCACACCTAAACCCTTTCTCTTAATAATTTCCCGCTTGCCGTACAAGTAACCAACCTCTCCTTGTCAAGTCATCAGCTTCTCATTAAATCATGTATCTTCAGGAACTGTGTATTTGCAATTCAGCATTTCCTTCCTATCTGTTGCCACTGCCAGGAGTTGCAGTCCCGTGGCTGCAAAGTTCTCATCACCTCTCGTCTCATCACTCACCGACAAAGCCAGGCTGCTCCCATCGCTCTTGACATTTCCACACTTCTTTCTGCTTCTTAGTCAGACTCAGCTTCATGGCTTGGCAGAGCTCTGTCTTGGCTTATTTCACTTTTCTCCTTTCCTCCTTTACCTTGTTCATTGGCCTGTATACTTATGCATCTCCTTTTCTACTGCCTCTCAGCCTCATGCATTTTTTATGTCACTCTGTGCTTCAGGCTTCTCATGAAGAAAGCCCTGCTCTTCCACAAATCCCCTGGAGTCTTCTTCTATCCACCTTAATAGTGTCTCTCAGCTGCTGTCCCAGAAAGCTTTTTTTTTCCAAGTTAGAAAACTCTTCAAAGCACAGTTTTTGTACTGTCAAAAGCAGAAGCTTTTCCACCTCCACTTTAAAAGTAAGCAGTGCAGCTACTTGAGAGAGAGAGGTATTTTTGCAGATGTGGAGCCACATTTTATACTGTCCTGTGGGGCTCACAGGTTGGGCATCTGAAAACTAATAGGCTTCATATAAGGGCACTTTTGAACATTTTGGTAAATTGTTTGAAGTCTTCCCTGTTTTATTTTGGTGCAATTCTAAAGTATTTGGAGGACTTGTTCCCACTTCATACAAGGCTAAAATTGCTGTACACCTTATGTATTGGTGCTCTCTAAAGAAAGAACGAAAGAAAGAAAGAAAGAAAAAAAGAAAGAAAGAAAGGAAAAAGTTTCATTCAGTTACAAGCCTCCAAAAATGCATATATACTCTTGAACGCAGAATGACAATAACAAAAAATACCTAATTTGAGGTAGTGGGTGCAAAGGAAATATATTACGAGTAGGCATGAGTAAAAAGTTAAGATTCCTTTTCTCTCTTTTATGCTTCCCCTTTACCGGTGCTGTAGAGACTGAAAATAACTCCGCTCTCAGTGATGTCATTAGCATTAGAGGAATGCTGTCAGCCTAATTTGTTTTCTGACTTCAGCAAGGGAAATAGAATCTGACTGCTGACTCACTTGTTAGGTCTAAAGTAAGTAGTTATGCTTATTTCATCTATTTTGGCCATGAGTTTAGGTCTTTAAATATCCACCTCCTTTGTGACAGGTACAGGTACTCCTATTCTTGAAGGAAAAAAGGAAATGTAGAGTTTGGAATAACTTTGCACTTTGTTATCGTAGAGATGTTGTCTGAAGGAATATATAAGATTTTTGCAGAGTTGTCTTACTGACTAGTTTTCTTCCTCTATACTAGGCCACAGTGTTGGCCTAGTTGGCTGTCTGGAATGGTTCACCTCAACCTGAGAGCTGACACAGTACTGGTGGTGTCAGCAAGTCATGGTTTGGCTGCAAATCCACTGTTCAGATACTTTTGTTTTTCCTTCCTGGCCTGCCCCATAATGTCTCTGCAAGCTGAAATGAAAAAGTCTTGTGGAAAATCAGTGTGCAGATGGACCCTCTTTTATTCATTTTATTATCTTTTGTTTTCCATGTACCTGCAAGGCTGGGCAGAATTGCCCTAGCCCACAAAGAATACTTTTTTTGATGTCTACATGATATATTTTATGTACATTTTGAAAAAATAAAACTTGCAGTTTAGTTTGGACTGGCAAAATAGCAGCAAACGGAGGCTTTTCCTGACAGCATACTTTTTTTTGGCTTTCCTTCTGTATTTAAGTACCCAGGGGCCAGATCCTCTGCTGGCAGAAGATGGGATGGGCTCTAGCTTTTTTGACCACTTCGCATCTTTCAGGGATTTAAAGCTTTGGCTGCCACTGACTTGCCTAATCAAAATGGACTTTAGTCCATAATCAAAATATAAGGTGTATTTGAATGCAATGAATGGCTCTAAATATTCATAGCAAGGAAGAATACACTCATGAAATAAGAATAAGCAAAAATATACAGGTTGTTTCATTTGTGTGGTTTTCCTCAGGGTGTTTAACTAGCATTGCCTTAGTTTCAATTTATTTTTCTATAAGCCGTAGAAGTTACTTGATATCAGATCTAATCATATTTTCTGTCTTTAGCTAGTTTGCTTTTAGGTCCTCTGTCTAGAGTGTAGGTTGGAAGCTACTCCTTGCTGGTTTTTCACACTTTTGTTAGGATGCAGGAGAAAAACATGCTGGCATATTTCTAAATTCTCATGGACTCAATGAATCATTTTTTTATTTGTCACACTTTTAATCATCTGTGTGCATTTCTGTAGGAAAAAATCAAGGAATTCTAGAAATTAGTGTCACAGCAACATTAACAATACTCACAGAATCACGGAATGGTTGGGGTTGGAAGGGACCACAGTGGGGCTACTTGTTCCAACCCTCTTGCAGGTTCACCTAGAGCTGCCTCCACAGGATTGCACCCAGGCAGGTTTCAAATATCTCCAAAGAAGGAGACATTCCAGTGCTTTGTCACCCTCACAGTAGAGGTCAAGGCAGACAACACCCCCTCCTCTTCCCTCATCTACCTGGTCAGTCATGCCATCATGGAAGGATATAAGACTGGTTAAGCATGTTTTCTTGTTCATGAAACCACTCTTTTATAACTCTCGTCCCAGAGATTAATTTCAATTTTAGAATTTATTTTCTTATAAACAAACTGAAAACTAATGGCAACATTTAATTTAAATATGAGGTACATGGGAAGGTAATCCCTTCCAACTCCAAATATTCTGTGACTCTGTGATTCTGCAATGTACTAGCACAGTAAAACAATGAATAGAATTTTTTTCCCATTGAAACCACAGGCATAATTCAAATAAATACCTACAGGAGCAAGCCCCTAGCTTTTAACCTTTATTTTAAAATGGCACAGTTCATCCAGTCATAAAGGATTGCTGCATGGCACTCTCCAACTTATGAGCTGTCAAAAGAGCTGTTGAGTATAACACGACACATTTAAAAGACATTGTCTCTATACTCAGAATCAGATGCTGGCTTTAATGCTACAGACTATGGTAGTCTAATTTAGATCTGCTGTAGGAATCCTCTTAGATTCAGGATAGTATGTATGGAGGATGAAGAAAGTGTACACTACTAGCTGAGGTATTTATATTTCTGGCTTAAATGTGCTACACTAATATACTCAGTTTCTCCGAAAACATCCAAATATTTCTTTTTCAGCCTGTAATAATTAATGAAGATTAATGAATAGTTCCTTTTGCTCATGGACTGATGAAGAACATTTTAACTTAGAGAACCAAAATTTCCATGCTTCAGGGGCTCTGTCATAAACAAAACTGGGAGGCACTTCATCTTACATTCCACAGTGGCATCTAAAAAGTTCATGCTTAGTCTTGCTTTTTAACTTTGCGTATAGTTTAGTGAACTCTTCACATAAACTGCTCTGCATCCTATAAAATGGCTTATACTTATGGTTTTAAAAGGTAGAGACCATGAAAATCTCTTGGAAATTTTGTGCAACAAAGAACCAAATAAACTTTAGATAGATACCTCAGGGTCTGGCCCAGAGAAAGCTTGAGTAAATCTTTCTTCACTATAACTACTGGCAGTTAGTGAGCTTGTCAGACAAGCTGAAGATCGCAGCTAAATAAACAATATCTGGAAAATAAAAAATTATAGAAACAATAAATAAACAGCATTGCAAGAATTAGGAACTCAGTCTTATTGATTGATAGGTGGGTTTTAAGTTGTTCAAACCCATAAGCATTAGTACTTTGTCTACCATAATATTGCTCTCTTTTTTGTTTAGTGATGTTTAAAAATTGTAATAACTGGGTTGAATGCCATGTCTTCATAAGGGTGTGTTCAAACTGAGTGTCTACATCTAAAGGCTGGAGGAACTAAAGGACACTGGAGCCGTTTCTATGTTTGACATAGTGTGCACTAGCTGAATGTGCATGTGAAATACAATGAAAGTGAAGAACTTATGAAAAGAAAGTTCTTCTTGCCATATGCGTTGTGTAATTTTGCCTGAGAAAACAGTAAAGCCCAAGTTTTCTAAGGGTAATGTCTCAATGAGATCCCAAAATAAGTTATGTATTTGTTTCATCCATTGGTTCCTAACACATCTACTGATTTGTCCTACTGCTTCTCTCTCATAGGTTAACCACTTGCATGAGCAATATACAAAATAGTACCTGGGCAGCAGCTGGTCTCATGCTTTATACTTGTCAGCAAAGCAAAAGAAATACAAAACCCAACACAAGTTCAGAAAAAAGTAGTTCAGCTTGACTTTTTAGCTGGAGGAAGAGGCTAATATTGCTGTTAATTACACGCCTTTAAAAATGCAAATCTTCATTACAGCTATTGTTACCAGTTCAAAATCAGTTACATTTACTGTCTATCACAATTCCTAGCTGCAACTGCCTCCATACAAAAGGCTGCAATCAAGGACTTGCCAAAATTAAATAGATGCGTGCATTGATGTGCTTATTATAGCATTCATGATGCATTAAGTGCCAGGTGGATGCATGGACTATGAGAGAATACAAAGTACAGAGCAATCCCAGCTTTATGGGTTTGTATTGTTTGGTGAAACATGTCTAATGCCCTATTTTTCAGAGGCATTGAGACAACATACTTTCAAAAAACTTCCTCTAGGATGGAGAGACAGGTTTCATTAAGGTTGAGAAATGCTGGTTCTTCTAGCACGTCTGGAGCACATTTTAATGGAAATGCAACTAAACTTCACTGAAAAGTCTGTAAAGTAGAATGTGGCAATCATCATTGGCAATTTTGTAATATCAAGACCTGTTGTTAACTTCTAACCGTCTTTAAAACCTGGAAACAGTAGAAAGATGGATAAACATGTAGCTTAAGTGTAGCTGTATATAGCGTCACTGCACGAAGATGAACCTGAAAATGGGAGGAAAAATGATAGTCACCTGAAACCAAGCTTAACATTGTATCTGGAAGAGGCTTTCTGCACTCAGGCAGTACTTTCTCAAGTGGAACAACAAATTGTGATTTTTCTTGTGGGCAAGAAAAACCAAGCCTCTCAACCCCCTGGGCAGCCACAGGCCTTCTCACCATCCTCAATGCCCTGTCACTAGGGCAATGCAGGTGTGAGAAAGGGCTGGCAGAAGTCTCTTTTCTTGCACAGAATCAGTGTTGTACAAAACAATTAGCCGGTCACTTTAAGGACTTGCTGGGCATCCTTCAGCATAGTGCCATTCAGCTCGGCCCCTAATTTTGAACATTTCTTGCCCAGAATGCAAGAGTTGCTCCTCCTTTCTTCTCTCAACCATGCATCAGATGGCACGGCAGGAGATACCCACCTGTCTTCCAACCTACCACATCTTAAAGAGAGCCTTGGAGGTCTTCACAGCAGCCTCAAAGCTGAGAGATGCAAGTGGGGTCCAACCACATCAGGTGAGAGCTACCCCTCGTTGGTAGGAGCAGACTGGTGGCTGCTTCCAAATAGGATGCGTCTTTCAGAATATGGCATGGGAAGCCTCTGGATGCTGGCTGACAGTGGTGGGCAGTTAGCAGTGTGCTGGTCAACCTTCACTCCTTGGGCTGAAATGTTAAAAAAACCAACATCAAAACAACCCCCAAACCACACAAACCGAAAAAGTGACTCCTAGTGCTTCAAAGTGCCAGAATACCTGCAGTGATAAGAACAGAGGGTTGTGGTCAGGGCAGAGGCTGGGAGCGGGCCTGAGAGCAAAACTTGGAGGAGGGCCAGCTGGACAAACCACAACAACCAGAAGTTGCTCACATAAGCTGATTCATAGTCTCTTCCACCCTGGCCCTGGATAGATTGACCTAGACCTACTCTGTTCACCTGCCTGTCAAGTCAGGCATGACTGCTGGGCTCCTAAGCCTATAGGCAAACAATTAACATCCAGCTGTGATTTGCTTTTAGACAGCAGCAACAGCTTTTGCAGAGACATTGTGGGCTTGTCTCATGTCTTTTCTGGCTTTGCCCATTTCAAATAATGAGAAAAAGTGGAGAGATGTAATCAAAAGCTGTTTCCCAAGCATTGCTCTAGCCCTGATTGGCCTTCCCATGTCTATACTCGGGCATTATCTGAGAAATTACCCTGAAAGAAATTGCCCTGGACAGCTGCTTTAAAGTTGATGAGCCTCACCACTAACATTTAAAAGGCTAAAATTTTATGAATGAAACCATGCCCTGCAGAAATATCCTGGAGAAAGTGTTGTGAGAGTGCCAGGTGGGAAGGATGGAGGGCATAAAGTACTTTGGGGCATATTAATGGATCAGAATCAGACTATGAGCCACTAATGACAGGCTTCCATGAAATGCAGTGCTTAGATTTATCATTTGAAGTAATTGTAGGAAAAAAAGAGATATATTCACGAAGGTGTGAGTGACTCTGCCAAAACCCTATCTGGAGTATTATGTGCGCTTCTGAGCATCAATGACTGAGGGAGGGGGAATTCAGACTGGAACAGGTGTGGGGAATAGATGACAGTAATGGAAGGTGTTTTAGAGAAGAGAGCTTGCTCAGCTTAGGAAAGCAGAGGCTGAAAGAAGTCATGGTTACTCTCTGTGAATGTTAAATGGGTAAAACACCTGGAAGGGAAGGAGCTGCTTATGCTCAAGAACAATACTGGCACAGGAATGAATGAGTATAAATTGGCCATGAATAAATGTAAATTGAAAGCCGGGATGGTTTATAACCATCAGAGCAGTAACGTTTTGGTTGCTTTAAAACAACAATGGAAATAAGGGAGGACAGGATCTATGCAGTTTTAAAACAGAAGTTGGTTGGTTTATGAAAGGGAAGATGCAGGTCGTTTGCCAATAATACCAGATAGGTAGAACTTGATACACTGGGAAATTTCATCTAGTCCATTGCTCCTGGGTCAGTCTTTAACCGTTATGCTTGGGCAGATACCACAAGTGTCCATAACAAAGAACATCAGTGCTAAATTAAAATTGAAATATCAATGGCTTTTGGTGAGAGAGTGGGTAATCATTTAGAAGATAAAATGCTCCTATAGATACTAGAACTAAATTCCTGCTGGTAGCGTTCAGGTACTTAGGCATGAGTGTCAACATGCAAACCTGATTAGATAAAGAAGCTAGGGTAAGGTAGGGAATAGGAAATAATGCTTTGTAAACAGGGATTGCATTACAGAGGTGGCCTAGCAAACACTATTAACCTAGAACGTTGAAAGCAGAGAAGGAAGACGTTAGGGAAAAAATATTTTTGTTTCTACATGGTCCTTAAAACTCAAAGTACTCAAGGACTGCAAACTTTCACTCTTCTTGCAACCAATGCAGCAAAGCACTACACAACTTCTGAGCTTTGAAAGAAAACCTGACTGGTGGCTCACTCACGTGACTGGAATAGGAAAGAACGGACTAGGTGGGCCAATGATGTCTGTTTCTAAATTTCTATTATAGTTATTCCTGAGAATTATTGGCATTTCTATACCATCTTTAGTGTGTTCTTCATCCTCAGGAATAAGGATCTTGTTTTAGGATCTCTGATGCTAAAATTAGAGTTTCCAGTAGTGAAAATCTGCAGAATGTGAACCTCAAGTATCAAAAAGAATGGTACACAAAAGAAAGAATATATATGGTAACATTAAAACCAAAACTCCACACTTTTATTTTTTTACCCTGCAGACTAAAATTGCATAAAACACACATATACCACACTGAGCAGCTCTGATGGAGCTGATATCTCTTTCTCCTGTAGAAAAAGGAGTCTTAAAGTCTTTCAGATGAGAAAAGTCTTGAAGGTAACCACTTTTTCATCATGTTTCACATTTTTGTATCCAAATTTCAGCACTGAGGATTCCAGATGCTATAAAAACATTAATGTCATGCAACATAGTATTAAGGTCATGTCTCACTGATGTAGACTGTTCTGGTTTAGCCACCCAGCCTGGCAAACTGCTGCTAGTGCCAAACCAATATATCTTTTCCCCCTATAATTAGACCATTTTTATCCCTGAGTGAGACTTTTCAGACTATTTTTCAACTATTGTTGTCAGGGATGTAAGACTCCATTACCACTATGCTGCAAACTCTTCGCTGCCCCCACAATGTATTCAAATCTATCTTTGCTTTTACTAAACAGTGGTTTCAAAATCACAGATTGAACAAAGTGTAGTTGTGCCTATTAGGAATGCTATGGTAAAGACATGGTCATTTTCTTAATTAACTCTGTACAGTACTATTTTGTTTTTTTAACCACCAGAATCCCCTCCCAAGACTCAGACACTGTATCAAAATTTTAAAAAAAGAAGTCTTTGGCTGGAGCAGGGGAAGACGTGGGTGTCATGCCAGAAAATAATTTAAAATGAAAACAAACCAGAAAGCTTTATTTCACCTAAAACTTCTTCCAATTACATCTGCAATTGTTAAGTAGTAATTTGAATTGATGTTCCTGTTACTTTCAGAAAGGAGTTCAAAAGTCCAGATTTTTTAAAAAATATAATTTTTATTGCATTAAGCCTCACTGTAATTGATATAAAAGCTCTCACTGATCTAAAAATAGAAGAGCAGCTAGCCTCTTCAATGGCTAGCTATTATGGAATAGTCTTATGGAGTTTAACAGTGGCTGTGGCTGGCAGTGCTTGGCAGAACAGACAGACAACACTTACCCACGGCAGAAAGGTTCTTGCTCCTTGGGAACAAGCACAAGCTCCAAACTAGTACCGCGCCCCTGCTTGCAGGCTCTCCTCCTCGGGACGGGGGTTCCACCACTCAGACACCTGCTGAGAGGGCAACACCAGCACCTGGCAGGAAACCCAGGAGGCTCCTGGTCTACGTAGGTTGTGGGTCCTCATGGAAATGCCAGATTAGCTGAACAGGGTCTGTGATTGACTCAACCTGCTCGTCACACGCAGCAAAGAGCTGGTGTCAGCTCTGGTCACACAGAGCAGCCCGGGATGCAGCAACCACAAGATGCTGGAGATTGGGCCCAGGGCAAGGCAGACCACCCTGGTCTTTGGGAAAGCAAACAGGGACTTGTTCAGGGGTTGCCTGGCATGATCCCTTAGGGAACTGCTGTGATGGTGAAGGGAGACCAGGAAAAATGGCTGGTTTCTAAAGGCATCTTACCGAGAACTCAGGAATGAACTCTCGTGTCATGTGGGAAGACTATCAATTTCTGGAGAAGGTCTGCATGGCTAGCCCTTTTTTCAGTGAGGAGAGGTCAAACAAATAAGAGACTTGAAAGAAGCTGGATGTACTTGATACTATGGGGTAGGGCTGGGTAGGATTTATCTAAAGATGCTGGAGGAACTGGCCAGTGTGACTGTGGGATCAGTATATGGGCAAAACATTTTTAAATCATGGTTTTTTAAATAGCAAAGCTGCTGTGAAGAGGAAAATGGAACAGGCACATGAACAATTTTAGCTGTAGCTGAGCTGTTTAAGCTGCACTCGCTATTATAATGAAAGAAATTCCCACAACAGAGCAGGCCATGGGATTTGATTTTCTTATTTCTTGTCCTACTTTTATGTTTATAAGACGTTACATATAGCAGCTTTCATTAAGATCTGGGATTTGGTATATCATATTCTGAAACAAAAATGAAAGGTTTGCTGAATTTATCACTGAAGAGGGAAAATCCAATGCCAGGTGAAGTGGTACTTTTAGAACCTGGACTTGATATGAGCTTTCACAGCTGGTCTGGGTGAGATAAGCAGGTACTCTGTTGAAATACTCATTTAACATCTGAGGAGGAAATGCTGTGAGGAAGTGAGCTCTTACCACCAGTGGACTGAGTCCCGAAGTTCCTGCTTGGTTTTAGCTCAACCAAATGCTTATCCAACTCATGTGGGTGGATTCCTCTTCAGAACTTAGATATTCACAAGAACTGCAAGTCATGATGAAACTGATTGCCCCTCTTAAAAAAAAATAAATTATTACAGAACATTCAGTTTGTGAGTTGTCACATGTGAATATTAATTTCCAGTTTGGCATTTAATCTGCCTAGGCCCCTAGGACACTCATTCTGGATCATCTTTCTCTGTGTTCTTTAATACCCAGCTACCAACCTTGGTATCCATGCTTCCCAAGTTCTGCCTTAGCAAGAGGGATTGCAGACTGACACCTTTCTCCCAGTGGGGTGCTTGATCTGACTGTCTCTCTCCTGCTATTTCCCCAGAATGCATAGAAATATAATCTCTTGGAGATCAGCAGCTCTCTCAGGTTAAGGTATGTTTAGCCAGAAAGCTCAAAAGTGAAGGTGAGCAGACAAACAATGTGGTCAGATAATCCCCATTTCCTTCAGAAACCAAGATAAATGTATAGTGGATCTGAGAAGGAAGAGAAAAAAGGAAGCTGAGGCTGGGAGTGAGAGATATAACAATATCTCATTTTCCCTTTCATTTGTGTCATCAGGAATTCAGCTAATTGGTTTGAATAGGAGCTGAGATGGACCCTAATTCATCTATGCATATTTCAAAGAAAAACATTTCATTTGGGAGGTAATTAGCAAAACTGTAATTTAGAAAGAAGGAAAAGGAGACATTATAAAAGAAACAATGATGCTTGTTCCTTTTTTAAACCAATTCTGTTTGATATTAATATTTGGACAACTATTGACATGCCAATAACTTCTTTGAGGAACAATTAAAGGAAAAATGACTGCTTTGGGGCTAGGTGACAATATACAATAAATGACTTGATACACAGGAATAAACAGAGAAATGGAGAGAATTTTGTTACCAGTTGAAAAGCAGTGAAAGAGACTCATTTAAAACTGAATGGATAAACTCAGCATTCCTATTTTCTGTCTTGCTGTGCATAGGCAATTGATATGTTCTTTAAATGTCTGTGCCTTTAATGAAGATCCAGGTGATACAGTGTCAGTGTATAAATTGAGATCAATTCACTTTCACTTGGGCTCTCACCTGTACATTCTGAATGACTGTAATGAAATGTAGTTATTAAAGAGTTCTGGTCTCCTAATTTTTAAAGTCTAAGATTTTATGAGGATCTTTGCTAGAAACATCATCCATGTTAACAAATTTTCAACCTGCTTCTTCAGATTAAGCACAGGATGAGCACTTGCTGTATTAGTCTGACCATACAGTTTCATAATCATTGAACACTGGGGTTATTAGTCCTCATGGACTTCATTTGGCAGGGTATGAGCTAAGCAGTGGTTAAAGATTTAATTTGGGCAAGAGCTTAAACATATGTTTAAAGTTATGTGAATTCTGCTGGACAAACATGTCCTGTCTCGGAGTTGTGCCTACGTATGCCAGGATTTATCACACATCATCAGGCACAAGGCAGAAGTGGTAAAGAGAGAAGGGGAGAAGCTTTTCTGAAACAAACTCATCTTCCTAAGACCCTGCAAATGGCTCTGGGCACCTGCAGTGTGTAACCTCCAGATGTTTGGAAGTGAACCAGGCAGGAACTGACTCTGCAACTTAGTTCCTTGAGGAGCCAGAGAAAACTTGGGCTTGTTAAATAAGAACCCATTGAAGTTTTCTACTTCAGCATTATTGTGCTTAATTTATATTTGTGTAGGCTATAATTTAAAAAAAGTCAGACTAGGCATCCTCTGACAGAAAGCTGTCAGCTGTCTGACAATCTTAGCTCCTGCTTTTAATTCCTCCTGTACTTTTTCCCAAACGAGATCCTCTGTGTTATTTTCTCTAGGTGTCTTTGTCAGGGGCTCAGCATCTTCTTATGACATAATTTATTGCTTAGCTGTCACTGACCTTGGGTATTCAGAGCTGAAAACTGGCTTGCCTTGAGCAAGAGCCGAGGGTGTCCAATAGTGGCGTGTGAAAGTCACCGGTTATGCTTCAGTGTTCCTGTTCCCCCTGGCCTTGTCTCC
Source organism: Cephalopterus ornatus (assembly GCA_013396775.1). Taxonomy (NCBI): domain Eukaryota; kingdom Metazoa; phylum Chordata; class Aves; order Passeriformes; family Cotingidae; genus Cephalopterus; species Cephalopterus ornatus. The sequence continues at coordinate 106,925 of VZRE01010647.1, forward strand.
TCCCATAGGTGCTGTGTCAGCTAGGAGGGCAAACAAAACAGAGGAGGCAAAAGTCACCCACACTCAAATTGTTTTAAGCCTGACCTGTATATGCAGATTGAAAAGCCAGAGACGTTTCACAGATGTCTGCAGTAGCCAGGGCTGGTTGTTTGGGCTGCTGTACCCCACACAATTTCCAGTGCTCGGCAGTAAGCTGTCAAGTCAGCTGGAGCACAATACGATTTATGGGGAAAATTCACTATATACAGTAGAACTTCATAAGCCCAGAAAAGCTGATCTTGGTTATGCTCAAGGAGAATGGCTAGGATCTGAAACGGAACTGCTAAAAATGCTGCTTTCTCATCTGATTTATAAATCCTAGTTTTGGGCTGTACTTGGAGCTGTAATCAGTGTTTTGAAAGAAGTTAATCTCAGAGCATGAGGAGTGACTAATACTATTATTCTCCTTTCAGATTGCTTGCACAGAGCTTCTCTTTCTGATTAGTAAGAATTCTTTACCCAAAAGTCTCATCTACTTGCAGCCTCTGCATTCATAGTCGAGGATTATTTTCATTTAAGAAAATACTTAGATAATTTTCAATATCTGCTCAACATTTTCCTTTTCCATCTCCCATGTCTTCTCTTGCCCATACTCTTTTCTGGCTTGCACTTCACAGAATACTATCCACAAAGGAGAAAGGTTGCTATGATCTTGCCTCTTTTGCTGCAATTGTTTTGGAAATTTAGTGTGGAGATAGTGAGTTTCAAAATTACCCCACTTCTGAGCTTCCAGCTCCATTTTCCTTCTCTAAAGAAAGGGACACCCTTTATTAAAGAGGCTATCACCTCCATAGTTTAGAACTCAGCAATTCAAAAGCAAATGAAAAAATCTGAGCTCTTCTGCTGCTCAGGAGTTTTGCACTGCCTTAAACAAAATTAACAATCAAAATGATGGACAGGCAGAAAGCACACCCACGCATCCAAATCCAGCTTGAGACACCAGTGCTTCAGAAAAGGGGAAAGTCCTCCTTTTCTTGCTTCTTTCCAAGATATTATCTTGTCTGTTTTTAATTAGCTCCCTGTTTATTGCAACGTATCGCAGTTACCGGTGGCTCAAAGCTTCAGCAGTTTGTTGCTGCTCTTCTTCTACTTCACAGTTTCAGAAGAGATCACTGCATTGGGTTTGAACTTCCCTCCCAGATGGTTGTTTCAGTTTCCCAATAAGTTGCTCCAGCCATGCCAGGTCACTTTCTCTTCCTAAAGACACTTGCACAGAAAAGCCTCTGGCTTTTTGTAGTTCCCTTCTGGGGCTGTTGCAGGGGAGGCAGCATTTTTGTGGGTGCAAGGGAGTAAAGCTCATCTTCAGAAATTTATCTCGACCCAAATACAGGGTTTCTCAATCCTGATAATTGTTCCTGGAATGAAATGTTCCCATCTCTGACCTGTACTTGGTAATTGCTGTGAGGTTAATCTTCATTTGTTCTTTATCAATTTTTCATTATGAATTTGTGGGAATTACAAAGGTTTGATGTGAAACATACTTAGCCACAGGACTCTTTTTATAGATTTCGAAGAGCTTTTTATTATTTGATAGTTCTCATTCAGTAGGAGGTAGACATTTCTGGCTCACGAACTGGTAACATTATTTTGCTTTTCTTTCATAAGTAACGCTTAACTACTGTTTCTAATAATATTGCAGCTAAACAGTTTCTAAATATGACAAAGTGTTGAAAACACTGATGTGCAGGGGAAGTTGCATAATTGAATAAAATCTTCACTTCTTGTGCCCAACACTTTAATCTAATCCGTCCATTCAAAGCCTAGAGGTTTCTTGGTCTTTCAGCTGCACTTATCTGATAAATGAGCTTTTAAATATAGAGATGGAAGTAAATTCAAAAGGAGTACTCAAACCTCTAAGTACTCGGAGGGCGTAGATAAACTGAGCTTATATTACAAGCAGCTGCTGTGCTAGCAGTCTACAACACTGAAAATAGACCTGAGGTTGAATCATTTATTGAAATATCATAGTATTTGTTTATGGTGTATTCCGGTTCTCCATGTGTTATTCTACTAAACAAAACCCAATTTGAGCTTAAGATCAGTGTCATTATCTTCTGGAAGGCATATGTAGTTACTTGTGCCTGCTGACAAGCTGCACACATGTGTGCTCGGAACCGGCTGTGGCTTTGACAGCTGGTCCTAACTAATTGCCTCCAGCAAGATAAACATGGTCCTGGAGCTTGATCAACTACTTTTTAGGATAACGGACCAATGGAAGGGAGCTATACACTGTGGGAATCCAGGAGATTAACCGGAGAAAGATTAACACTGTAAGAATATTGTTGTATCAAGGAAAAATGTTCTTATGTATTTTATGCTGTTAAGTTACGTTCTATACAAGCAATTTAGAACAATCTGTGATTTTACCTTTGCTACATCCCATGAAGAATATCTCCTTTCCTGCAGTGCTGTCTTAATCAGTAATTGTCCCAAGCTATTAGACTTCCCACACAACAATTCACAGTCAGAAATAGAAGTGTGAGGGGAAATGCATTGCTTCATTTGTGGAAGAATATGTACCCCAGTTCCACTTGTCAGGAAATTTTGATCTGATTTATTTGAAATTGCCCATATAACCTACTCTTATTATAACCTACTCTTATTATTTAGCTTTCCACATGAACTTGTGTCTTAAAGAAAAATTTGCCTAATTGTTTATACTGCTGTTGCACAGGTACAGGCTTGACAGATGCACCTCTCCCTTCTCATGCCAAACCCAAGCGTCAAGAGGAATAACACAAAGAATGCTGAAATTTGTTGTGAGCTTGATCTGGGTTTGTATTTTGTGGCGTGCACTAAACGAATATTATGGTAAGGCAAAGAAGAAAATTCAGTTTTTACTGTGGATTTGTTTCAGTCACATGCAAATTTCTGGCTGGTGAGGCTGCTATGACTTTTCAACATCTATAAAGAATAGAACTATCTTATCACAAGAAAGAACTTTAAGGAGAGGAAGCTCAGAGAAGCCAGCAAATTTAACTTCAATGTAATCTGAATTTGAGAGAATTAATGTTCTGGCTTGCCAGCTATCTTGTGAGAGTTTCACTGTTAGCTGCCTTCTGCGAAAACCCAGAATGATTTCTCCCCAGAACATGAGCTAAAACTACCCCAAGGACAGAGGTGTTAATAAACAAGATGAAACGTCCCCAGTCTGGCACAGCACTGAAAGGGTAACACCAGGCTTACAAAAGCTCCAGTGCAAAGTACGTGAATGCAATTACTCTGTTTGTGCCGACAGTGGCAGTAATTGGATAATTGGGTCCACAACTGCCTAACTACACTGGTAACTACTCATTACTAAATTATATGTGAGCAATATATAAAAAGCCCCAGTGCCTAAAAGCCTTTGTTACAGAAACTTTCATTTCATGAAGGTTCGTCCTACTTGAAAAAAAACATGCCTACTCACCATGATCTCTTTTTTTGTTCTTTCCCTTTGAACCAGGACAGGTTTGCCTGTCTACAGACAGAAAAACAAACACAACTGAAAGGGAGAAGAGGCTGTTGTGGACACAGGTTCTTGCTTTTCTCTCCTGCTGATCCACAGAGCTTTTCAAGGAAAACCATGGGAAGTTAAATAAGGAGGTTTTAAATGTCCAGTCTTTGAAAGGAGCATTCTGACATGGTCTTTCAGTGACAGATTATTATGTTTTGTTTTCCTTTCCTGGCCTTTCCACAACTCTCATTTCAGTTAATTTTATAGGAATAACAAATGACTTCAAAATGTCCAAACCTGAAGCAGTTTTGAAGCACTGAAACTTGGCAATGGCAAACCTGTGAAAAGTCAGATTGCCCTCAGTGGCCACTGCATGTAGTTGACAGAGAGTTTTCAGCAGGACCATATTTTTCACCAGGGAGCTCTAAATGGATGCAAATGAACTGCTAGCTTAGTGTACAGCCACTTCTGTCTCACCTGCAACCAATAACCTGGATACCAGGGGAATGGCAATGTAGCAAATGATGCTGCCTGCTGTTGAAAGGAGTTGCAGAGATTTTAGAAGATTACAGACTGGCCATTAATAAAGAACAGAATTATTGGTTATGTAGGCAAATATGTTACACTGAGGAAGATTATTAATGGTTTTGTAAAGGTAATTCATTCCCCATAAATCTATCAGAGTTCTCTGAAGGGGTGAACAAGCGTGCTGATATTGGAGATATGGCTCATGGCTCACGGTCTCCATGGATTCCTGAAAGGCACTTGACAGGATCGTTCACCAAAGGGTCTTTAAGAAACTATGATTGGGATGAGAAGGACAGTGCTGACGTGGATAGGCAACCAATTACAAGAATATGTAGTTACTTTTCTCACCAGAGGGAACTTTCTGCTGTGGTCCCACAGGGACATATCTGATGAGCCCTGCTCTTCATTACATTCACAAATGAATGGAAAAGGAGTGAAAAATGAAGCGGCAAAGTTCAGTGACTGTTCTAAACTCTTCTTTGTGGAAAAAAACAAAACCCAGGAAAGTGTGAAGAGTTGCTATAACATCTTGTGATACTGAGTAATATGACAGGGTTGGGGAAGAGAATGTGTGAAAATATAAGAAGAGTTCACAAGAGAAATCCTAATTTAATGTATGCAATTGCAGACTCTGAAGAAGCTATTATCAAGTAGTACAAAGATTCTGAGGTTATAATAGCAAATTCTGTAGGAACACCAGCACAGTGCTGAATGGCAATCAGTATGAAGCAAAATACTGGAGAAGGGAGGGAGAATGACCCATAAACCAGCATTGGGCTACAATATTTTGAATGCTGTGGGCATTTTTTAGCTTTCATATCATAAAATACATACATATGTATGTATTTTATACATATATTACAAAAATAGGACCTAAAAAGAAGCACAGTTGAATGACAAGGACAATCACGTGTGTTATATAGGCTCAATACAAAAAAATCAAACAGACAAGGACTCTAGCTGTGAAAAATGTTGACTCAGAGGAAATATGAAAGAGCTATAAAATCATATATGGGATGGAAGTCAGTAAGGAAGGATCATTTTGCTCATAAAAGTAAAAGCGAGCATTCAAGGAAATCACTAGGCAGCAGCTCAGCTGTAGAACCCAGTCCTGGGGATATTTGAAGTACTAAAAATTTACACTGATTCAAAAAATGATTAGACAAATTCATGAAAATAAAAAAAACAACGAAGTAAACCACAAAAGCCTATTTAGTGCTGAAATAAAGCAGGAGACGTCTCATTAGGAGACTGTGGCTATGAAAATAAGCAATGCTTTTTCCAGTCGTCCTTTATGATGACTCTAACTTTTTAACAAGTGTTACACGTTAACAGTACTTTTCTTTGGCACATAGTTGCTATGGAAATATGGCATGGATCTCTTGGAGAAAGTCCAGATCAGTGAGTGTCAGGGACATCTCATGAGTGAATTTCATCTCGCAACCTGCACACACAATTCTTGAGCTGACAGGAGAATACTTTTAGAGTAACTAATACATATCAAAACCAGTCACTGTGTATGGGAGGTTTTCAGTTTACCTATTGTACTATCATTGAAAAGTAAGTAAGTGTCTCAGAGGGGAAGGTAGAGGGGAAAAAAACCCCGAACCGTTTGCAGCTTATTTTAAAAATAAAGAAATTCCCAACTTTTGCAACTGATGATTCATGAAAGGGCTTTTTTCTTTTGTGCGTGTGTGTGTGTGTGTGCAAGCAGTTTTTTGTCTTTTTTGTTCTGGTTTCTAGATTTTATCTTCTATTTATTTTGCTTTTATACCATAATGCCATGATTTTCTTGATCTGGGTTTTAACAGTCCTTTCCTTCTTTGCATGTGCTTGAAGTACTTTACAGAGGTTCCCTGATTTTTTTTTATATCTGGAACATTATCCTTGTCCTATTTCCTTCTGAGAGCCCTCAAAAAGTCACATTCACACACTCATATTGGATGCACTGGCTCAGAGAAACAGCAGCTTCCCTTTGGATTGCCATCTCAGTGACTCAGCAAGCTTCTGAAGATGATCAAAATGAAGATGGCACAACCCAAGGTCTTTATGAAGTGCTGGAAATTGCGCAGACTTTGAAAGTTATTTAATAAGTTTTAACACTGGAAACAGTTATGTGATAGCACTGCACAGTTAGTAGCAGATGAAGTTGCAGAAAAAAAAAAAGTAGTGTTTGTTCCTTTTTCTTGGGGGAATTCTCTTTTTTGTGGCTATGCTGCTGAAAGTACTGCAGTTCTGCCTAAAAACTCTGGCTTATGACTATGTCATGCAAGAACCCTGACCACTCTGCCTGCCAGCCAGACTGGCGGATGGGAAAATGACGTCTTGCAATACCTGAAAAGCTGGGGTCTTCAGCAGTCAAATAATTCCTGTGCTTTCACCTCTTAAGTGAACATCAAATCAATGCAGGTCCCCTTGTCAGAGCTCCTAGGATATCCACCACAGCTTTCTGAAAGTATTAACACCCAGGGATATGCTATAGTCACATACACAGAAAAAGGAAATGAGACTGATAAAAATAAATGCCAAGTAAAGCAGGAGTTCAGTTTTGGATTGAGTTCATTAAATATATGGTCACCAATAGATTTTCTGAACCACCCATACACAGCTGCAGATGTTAAACGAGTTGATTTGAATAGAGATACTAGAGTACAAGTGAAGAAGTGACATTCTAGCCTATGGCCTACCAAGACTGATGCTCCTCGCACCTTTTGCACCCCAAAGATAACACATACTGCTGTTAGATTCAGTGATCCTTGTGGATCCCTTGCAACTTGATATATCCTCTGATTCTGTGATTCTGCTGTTACTATTAAAGGCACAACAGGTATAACTCTGCACAAGTTGTGCCCATGGTTTGTGGAGGGGCAGAACCTGGAGCGGAGCCGGCAGTGGGGTGCTGGTGGTTTTGGTGCCCTGGCACGTGCCTGCTGGCTACACCTGCCCTGAAGCTAGTCTTGATCTCCAGCCATCATGGAGATGGCCTAAAATGCCAAAGGAAGTGACCTGACCCAAGCTACACCTTTTGGTCAAGCATGACTGAAGGCACACAATGCTGGTATGCTTAGTAGGGAGCGCAGTGCTTGTTGCTGCTGGAATGCAGTGGTACAGTCAAGCAGCTCTTGTCTTTGTTGCTCTGGCTCCAGGATGCCCTCACCATCCCTCATGCTGTCCCAGCAGCCCTGAACAGTTTCACTTCAGGAAACCACAGTTTCACAGATAAACTTTTGAAAGTAACCCAGTAACAAAATGTCTCACAGACTTAAACTCTTCTTTATCCTCTTGGTATCCTCACATTTTAAATGTAAAATATAAAAGTCTTTTTAGTACTAGTTCTGTGTGTGTCAGTTTTCTCAGCTTGCTTAAAGCACATAGGAAATCACACAGTAAACAATATAATGTGTCAGCAGATTCAGGATCATGAAGCAGCATTTACCAGAGTAGTTTAGCTTAGAACCAAAGCCAAGCATCATGACTTCTTTTTTGCACTTGATAATCTTGGAGAAACAGCCCTGCACAATAATTGGGCTCATGCACTCATGCTATTTTTGATTAGCATTAGATTCTGCTGAAAATCTGTTGTGAACTGAGTTTTCTTCTAATTTTTAAATATAGAAGAAGAAGTAATTCATTTCTGCTTTTAATTCATCCAGACAGCACCAGTCTCATCAACTGCAGAGCAGTTATCAAAACAGATCAGTGTTTACAGATGTCAGACTTGTGGCTTTCATGGGTATCATTTCATCTCTAAAGCATTCAGCGTGGCACCGTAGTGTCCTGGGCCTTGGTGGGGTGGAGTGGAAATACCTTGGACTAAAAGCCTTTTAACAGTGTCGGTCACATATAATATCTATGTGTCATGTGCAATCTCTATGAAAAGGCAAGTTAATGGTAGAGATTGTTTGATGACAAATACTTAGTAAGAGTATGTAGAACTAAACTGTAATTAGTAGCATACAGGATCAGACTTATAAATATTGTAACAACAAGGAAGTGCTTTGAACACTTGAGATAACTCTCAACCCAAGATAAGTCATGAACACTTCACCTGTACCTGGACAGGTCTCTAGGAGCTGATACACATGATACACATGAGTAATTTCCCATCTGAATTAGGGAACTGGTAGTAGGAAGCAGCAGCTCAAAGATGATCAGTGTCAAAACCAACCTTGAGTATTAAAGGCAACAATTTCCAGGTAAAGCCTGAATACCTAATTTGTATTGAGAAAGGAAAACTCAAAGAATGTATTGGTAAAGGTAGGAGAGGTTGACATTCAGCTCTTGGGGTGCTGTTGGGGTAGTTGAATGCTGCTGCACTTTTAGCAACCAAGGTCTGACTTAGGAACTGTAGATGAAGGACATGAAAATAGCCTTGAAGCAATCTGTTGGTGAGCGGACTGAGCCAGGATGGAAGCAGGCTTCATTGCTTTGCTCTGCCTCTAGCAGCTTCATCTCAGTTTTGCAACAAAGACATCAACTTTTGGCAGAAAACTTACACTCCTTCTAGTACTGGACCTAAGATGAACTCAAAGGCTTACACAAAACACAGGCTTATTCACCCCTCATGAGGCAGCTGAAGAGAGATTCTCTTTCCCCATCCCACATAGTGAGGTATGATTGTAGTTTCTTTTCCAGCTAGTATAAATTTCCACAGGAACAGATTGTGTATAATTGCCTGAACTTTCCCTTGCTGTTCAAATATGGTTCCCAGAAATGGATAGATTTAGTATGTGGTGTTGTCACAAAAGAATTAGCTCACTGCTTTTAACTTTTGGTGGTTTATTGGTAAGTAATAAGAATTTTTTTAGAATCATGTTGATAATTTGGTTGTAAAACTGTAATGCAGTTTGGCTTTATACTGGCATCTCACTGTTTTTCTAAGGACACTAACAGTCACAATCAATACCTTAAAGATGAAAACACAGCCTGCCCTTTGGGTTACGTTCTGTCAGTGATATAGTTTCATACCTTTAAACTCCTCTGAATTCTTAGTGGATTTGCTTAGTGAAGATAGCTCACTGCTGTAGTTCTTACCTCAGGTGAGCTTCATTAGCCCTTCCCAAAATAAAGAAATAAATTAAATAAAGCTTATTAATGCTAAGCACAGCTCAGAAAGTCCAGTTGCAGTGATTTATCAAGGAAAAGCTCTTCCTGTTCCCTCCAGACTCACTGTTCATGAATGTTTCAGCCTAGGTGAGGCCTGTCCCCGCTAGGAAAGGGTAATGTTTCATGAGTATGAATGAATGTGTGCTGAAATCCTCAGGGATTCCTGGCCTCTTTCTGCCAGTGGCAAAATTTTAATGAGAGGAGGATTCAGTCCTATGAAGGAAGGAGTTGCAACTGCAGTGGATATTAGGTGCTTATGGGTTAACATGAGGGAGTTATTTCCCACTCTTTAGATTACAGCACAAATTAGCTGAATGTGTCAAAATACTTCAGTTTTACCCTAGTATAGAAATAGCCCGAGCTCAAAACTCTCAGGGTTAATTTCCCTTCATGCAAGTCAGGACACGCTTGGCCTAGACAGCAGACAAACTACTGCATCTCAGTTATGCTAAAGCTAAGGAGCAATAAAATGCCAAGCGTTTCATAAGCCAGGAGACCACACACGCACTTTTCCTCCTCAGTGGAACAAACCCAGCAGAAAAGGGGTATTTTTGCTAGTCCCCTGTGAAGCCTCCCAGGACCAGGGAGGGCAGGGGCATCCCACAGAGCCGCTGGCCCCCAGCTGGCATGACCCCCTCCCTGAGCCCGGGTAAAGTGTGCCCCAACTCCATGCCCTCAGCAGAGCTGAATTCCTGCCAGCACCCCATGGGAATGGGACACTTCCCTTCTTATTGTACTATTTCCTGCTGCCTTCCTATGCTGTCTCTCCTCTTGCTAGCCCTGTTTGAGTTCCTCTTGTGGGCAGGCCTGCATTAAGACTTGGGAAAATTGGCAAGTGACATGAATTGATATTCCCATCATCCACTGCTGACAGTCCTTCCTTGTCTACTTTTACCATCCATATCTGACGGTAAAACCAATAAACTGCAACTAGGGACCATCACACTCACTGCAAAGTCATGGCAGTGTCATGGAAAGGCTCCCCGCTCCTTTCCCCAAATCAGGATTTGGTTAATTTGGTTAATTATGGCCTTGAAGAGGGCATATAAGTTGTATAGCAGCATTTGGGCTCTAATTATTTCTGCAAGTGCCTTATGCAATAACACTAATCACCCCTCCTAAGAAGCTGTTAAGCAGGATAGGTATTTTTTGTAGTTTCATTATGATGGTAGAGGCTGAAAAAGGAACAAAATCACTGTTGCTTATATACACCCTTCCTATAGCAGTGTAGAAATGCTTGTGCAATCTTCAGATGGTTGTGATGAAAATTTTAAAGCTATTTTCCTTTAATTCCCTGCTAAGGAAATTTCAAAAGAGTTACAAATGGACAACAGCTCCTCTGTCAGGTAGTCCTCTTCACAAGTTCTTCCTCAGGATGTCCTCTCTTCTTCATGAGGACGTTGCTGTTCCGAACATGTGGCTTTTAAGATCAGAAATACTTTTGGTTAACCCTTTTCCTTGGTACAAATGTGACCCAGAAGTAAATTACATTGTAAATTTCATTCAACAGCTACCTGGTCAAGTGTGGAAAAAGATAGGCACTGCTTTGGAGTGGCAGCTTTATGTTCATTTCCTTCTGATGAAGATTTACACCAGTTTTTTGTTTGAGGAACCATAACAGTGTAAGTTATAATCATCATCCTCAAAGCCATTCAATTTTCAAATGATCAAGGTAATCATGGGTGGCAAATTTCAGTTTGCAATATTGAATTACTACTACATCATGTGTGGTACAAATGCCTGGATCAAAGACCCTTTTGGGAAATGATCTATCAGACAAAGTGTAGGAAATGCAGCGCAAAACAACTGTCACCCATCCTTTTGTAGGTGTAACAATGTATTTTAGGTGTTCAAGCACAGGAAAGCCTGTTATCATGAAAGCATTGATGAAAGCAATGCTTTTTGGTCACGTGGATTGAAGTGCTTCCTGAGATGTAGCATCTGGCAAAGCTTCTCATATTTTTTCTTGAATAATTATTCATGTGCATATTCTTGGCATGTCGCTGCTACTTTGAAAAATGCAAAGTAAGGTGTCCTCTGCTCATTCTGTTGTCGGGATTAATGCTCTCATGCAAAAAAGTGCAGATGATGGTCACTTTCATGAGTTTACCAGAAGATATGAGAATCCTGTAAAAATCCCATTTGCACCTATGGGACTGTGCATCCTCCCTTCCTCCCCCGCAGACGAATTTCAGTGTTTCCTTCCCTCCCAGTCTCTATCTGCTTATGGAGATGGAAGAAGAACTTGCTTCCCTATGCACTGCTGAGGGTGAGATTAAACTCCCATGTGGCCCACACACCCAGATGGTCCATAGAGTGAGCTGGGTTGCAGGATGCAGAGTGCCCACAGGACACCTCTGTCAGGGCTGTGCTCTGCTCCTCTAGTGTTGTTGTTCTTCACTCATCCTTGCAGCTGCAGATTTCTTCAGATGTGTTTAGCTTACACAGGCATGTAAAGAAGTGGTCAAGGACATGTTAGAAGCTTGGCCGAGGACATTGTTTGAAGGTCCCAGCTATGCCTGCCACCTCCTCTTCCTGCAGCCTTTGTCTTGGCACACAATGTACTTATTAGTTTGCAAGAGAGTATGTTGTTCTCTTGTTCTTAAGTAAGTCACGTTCTTCCTCCTGTCAATGAAAGCAATCGCATTCATGTCCAAAGCACTTGGACATACTAGGCACAATTAATGCCTTCTATATGTCCTCTTTTATCTGGGAAGACAGAGCAAAGATAAGTTTGGCCAGGGATGAAACCTCCATTCAGGGTAGTGCTCCTCATGTACGAATGTTATTGCAGCATTTAAAGAACAATAACTTGCTGACCTGGTTGATAGCAATAACAGGGCATTTTTCATTAATGCATCCACACAGGGTATTGGCCAGCTCTATCTAACAGCTGCCAAGGGTTACACTTGTGAATGCCAAAGGAAGTTTCTTTTATTTGCCTGCCTGTGTACAGATGTTGGACCTGAATTACCCCTCAGCATGAGGTCCCTCACTGTGTCCCAAAATATCTCCTAGTCATTTAATTGTGTCAAGTCACCCTCTGTACCTGACCTTTAGCTAGCACATCCCAACCTGCTTTTCCCAGTGGGAGCAATGCTGCCTTTGAATAAGGATTGTGTCCAATCTGTCACTGGGATGACAGCACATGCACATCAGCGCAGGGTGCCTATTACACAGGAAAAATTACAATGCGAGGGTTGGGAGAACCACAGGAAGGATTAATTGGGCCTATTTTTCATGTTTGTTTATCACAGGTTCGCTGAGCCATCCTCTAAGGGTTCTCTAGGCTGAGTCCAGTGGCTGCACCCAGAAAGAGACTGGCTCTAAGTAGCTCAGCCTGTCCCAGGTGCGTGAGGACCTGTCCTGGGAGAGACTCTTCTCTGGGTTTCTTCTTCTCTGTGTACTTTGGGTCAACCCTTGGGGCGATGCAATGGTTGAAGTAAAAACACTAAGCTTTGGCAGAGCGGTTTTTGAACCCCTGTGCTTTTCTGCAGGGGTCTGTGGTGCATGCTGTGGGCACAGCAGCACCAACACACCAGAATCTTCCTCAGTTTCCTTGCTAAAGCCAGGGTTCTTTGGAGGTTTCTCCATGCCTGCAATCAGGCACAAATGCATGCCCATTCAGTGAGTCATTTTGACCTTCAGTGACTAAGCCATCCAACCTGCGGGAGGGAAGGAAATTATAATAGTAATAACAGTTTGTGTTATCACTGGAGGATTTCAAAGTGTTTTCTAAGTAGTTTTCCTTATCAGGGTTCCTCTGAGAGATGGCAAACATGCAACTGATATTTCATAGTCATTTTTGTCTGTTATCTTTTTAAGTAGCTCATTTCTTTCTGTTGCTGAACCCACAGTGCTTTCAAAACCCTCTCGCAGAATCACAGAATATTTTGGGTTGGACTGGAGCACAGTGGGTCATCTGGGTCAACATCCCTGCTCAAGCAGAGTCATCCTAGAGCACATAAAATAGAATTGTGTCCATAGCACATAGAATAGAATTGTTCTTGAATATCTCCAGTGAGGGAGACTCCACAACCTCTCTGGGGAATCTGTTCCAGTGTGTGGTCACCCACACATTAAAGAAGTTCTTCCTCATATTCAGGTGAAAATTCCTGTGCATCAGTTTCTGCATATGGCCCCTTGTCCTATTGCTTGTCACCACTGAGAAGAACCTGACTCCATCCTCTGGACAGCCTCCCTTCAGATACTTATACACATTGATGACGTCCCCTCTTGGTTGTATCTTCTCCTAATTCCTCCTTTTCTCTGGCCATAATCAATCATCTTTTCCAGTTTGGAGAATAATAATAATAATACAGTGAGCTGGACTGTAGTGAAAGCAAAACTGGAGGCATGAAATAGCCATCTGTTTTTTTAACACAACCTGCCAATTTTAAAAACATTATCTGTTTCAATGACTGCAAATTCATCAGCTGTCAGGGAAGGCAAAGGAGCCAATTCCACCTATTTAAGCCCTTGGGACTGCTCAGGTACACCTCTAACAGAAAATGAGAGACAGTTCAAGGAGGCAGATGCTGCTATATTTTTACATTTTATTAATATTAATTTGGAGACTGCTTCAGTCAGTTGTTCTCCTGCCTCTTAAGCTGTTCTCCCCAATGCCTTGTGTACAGTAAGAATGTATATAGGAGAGTCTAATTGAGAAGTTATGCCAATCATAAATAAATTTTTGATTGAATTGGGAGACATAATGAACCAGCTGCTTGGCTGAATGCTGGGGTTGTGTTTTTATTCTGTAAATGCAGAAAAATGGCTAAAGGACTGTCATTCCTGGCCAAAAAACTACTTTTCTTGCTGTAGATTGAGTCAATAACCACTGAACATTGTATGGAGATATGCCTGAAGGACACTTGTCTGCTCAACTCCCTTCCCTCTGTATTTTAACAACATCTTGCTTGTATTTTCTATTAATTTTTATGAAAGTCACTCAAATTGTAGAACACACATGAAACAACTCACATTTTGCTTGCTGGTTTTCAGGCATCAGCAACTCAGTGTGAGGAACCTGGAATTAGTGCAGCTTAGTTGGGATCAACACATGGTTACTGTTCCCTAACTCTTCCCCTGCCCCCAATCTCTAAAAAATCAAATTCACAACAATAAAGTGAACAAATCAACTGTCTACAGTGAAGCATTGTTTAAATAATGACTCAGTCAGATTAGAGGATATTTTGTTTATTTATTTAAACATAAAGAAATAAATTTTACAGAAAGCACAGAGATGGTCTGATGGCTGAATTCTGTCTCAGACACTGTAAATGGGAAGAAATCAAATAAAATGTGTACAGGTGTACTTATATATATACAAACACATTCCTTTGCATATGAGATATCTAAATACATACACTTTCTTTATAAAGCTATTACAGTTACAAAAAAAATCCCTACTGTTGATGATGTCTATGTGCATAATATTTGTAGGAATATCAAAAAGTGTAAACTGTAGGTTTTGCTAAATGTAAGACATATAATTCCAGATGTCAGGGAGCAGTTCCTTCTCTTGAGGCACTACCTACCTATAAATATCTATAAAATGGGTCTTGTCATTTTTTATGGCTTTCATGTTGTTATAAAAACTGAAAAAGCTCACAGATAATGAGCTATGGATGGCTAATTGGTCCATTCTTTTTCTTTTTTTTTTTTCCCAGTAGTATTTCTCACATGATGTCAGACTTCCACAAAACGTTAAGGGATGTTTTATACTACTTCAGTAATATACAGTCCTTCACAAATCTTCGTTCGCGAAGCCTAGCCATGAATATACAGTACCACTGGATGGATCAGCAATGACTGATCCTGTTGGGCCATCACTTTTACCTGCATGTTAATGGAATTCTACTCAAAATTTTTTTTCAGAATCATGAAAATATGTCTGGTTTAAGAAGTTTTGAAAATTTTTTTATTGCTCTTTTTGGACAATGATTTATAAGAATGACAGAACTGACTGTTAGAAGCTAGACTTATATTAAATCTAAATATTATTTTCCATGTTGTATTAGCATGTTAAGCATATTTCTATGTATTACTATTTAGTGTATTACCTTCCTGGAGTGTACATCCTTTCCTTTTCATGGTCTCCACAAGTTTATTTTTAGTGCTTATTTTTCTTCTGTTTGACTGCCAGTCTGTCTACATGTCTGTCTTTCATCGTATTAATTCTGCTAACCTGTGCAACAAGGTACCTAAAATTTAATGCCATTTTACAGGATGGTTTGATGAGACCTGTAGAGTGGCTGTTGCCTACCTGGAGAGTAATATGGGGAGTGTATTTGTCTGTTTTATTGCTTTCAGGTTTTGCACTCTCAGACATTTAATCCTCTTTACTAACACACATCAGGCACTTCTATTACTGTTGCCTTTCAGTGCTGGGAGTTCGAGTCTCACATTTTATTCTAGTTTTTCAGGGCAGGGCTCAGTGGGACACCCTAAGGTGACAGTTGCTGCAATGATTTCATCTGTACAGCTTCAAGTTACGTCTAATCTAGCTGTGCCTGCTAGTTTAGCTTGCTGCTTTGCAGGGGAGGAGTTAGGAACCACAGAAAAGGTGAAACAGAGTAATTGAAGTCCACTGCTGATTATCTTCAGCTAGACCGTCCAGTTTATTACTGACACACATTCCTGCTGCCTCTCCAGCTCAGGTAGTTGAGCTCACTGCTTTCTGCCAATCTCATGCCCCCACTACTGATAGCTTACGTATTTCATGTCAGAGCAGAGGGCTGCGTTTGTCATTGCAGGAATATAGAAAAAAACACGTGGAAGATGAATTTAAGTGATTCGTCCTGAGCAGCACAAACATAAACTTAACAAATATTGAGATATATAGGAACACCAGAAGAACCATTTAAAGCTAAACCTATGATCTGCCTTCTATCCCCTCATTTGATGAAACCCAAATTTGCCAGCTGTCAGCTGATCAATCAGCTGGGTATGCTGGGAGTAGAAACATCATTCCAACAGGGGATTTCTAGTAAATTGATAGCATTGAAATCTTTCTATGGCAATGACAGTATACCTATATATCCCCATATATATATATATATCACTGGATTATCAAAAATGAAATGCAATAAAACAAGAGTGTTTAATACATATTAGTTGGCTTCTTCACTGATTTCTTTCTAAAATATCCCAACTACTTGGGAAATACATAAAACTTTCTTAATAGCATCACACAGAGTTAAAATTTAAAAATTACTGGAAGATCTCTCTTCCCCTTAAAACTTTGGACAAGGATACTGATTCTATTGTGTGTGACTCTGCAAAGTAATCAAACTGAATTTATGTAAGTGTTCTCTTTTATGGGGAAATCTCACCCGTGCTGGAAACAATAGCAAATTATTCACTAACTTTAATGGAAACAGGATTTCCCTCTTACTTTTAGTATTTGTTTTTGGGTTTTTTTATAGACATCATTGGGAATGATACGAATTGAGTTGGTCATATATAGTACTGAATGGTCTATAAAAATAGACAGATACATACCTGTGCGTAGACAGTAAAAGTAATTGGCATCCCAAAGAAAATACTGTTTAATTACATTAGAAGCTGTAAATTCAATAAAACAGCCCTCAATACACTAATAAATTCTTTAGAATAGATAGTCCCCAATGCTGCAGAATACATACAGTCTACAAGATTTTAATGTAGCTTTGTGGGTCTTCCTTTCCAGTGCTTGGCTTTTTTGTTTGAGTCCTAATTTACTTTCTCTGTTCTAGACTGCATTCTCTTTTTTGTCTGGAAGGAGAAAATTAGCTGACTTCACTTAAAACCTTGTCACTGGATATTTCCACTCCTAAAATAAGTACTGTCATTTACAGATCATAAAAATAAGCATATATTCACTCAGCAATTGTCCATAATACTTCAGTTTTAAAACTAACAATAATATAATTTCACCTTAACAGAGGTAGATTTCCTGAATCACTACACATATACAGAATATGGTTTCCAGCACTGCATCACTAATAGCAAGTAATAAAGACATTCAAGTGACTGACTGAGGTATGGATTGTGTGATGGAAAGCTGATCTTGATGATATATAAAAGGAATGTTGGGAAGAAATTTCTCACATAAAGGAAAATGGCACAAGACTATGAAGCTGTCATGATACACAAGTGAAAATACACGTGATAAAATATCCCATGAAAAGATCCTGTTGTCATATTCTAGGCCCATGGCTCTTAAATGTCTTCAGATTCTTCTCTGAAGGTGCAATTCATCCAGCTCATTGCTGAGTGCCACAGTTTTATCAGATGGGTTTACATGACTCCATCATCTTGGGGCACAGCTCAGGGTATGATGCTGTGGCTCCTGACCACACGATGCTGTATAATAGGGTGAAAATAGTTCACAGGTTTGTCATGACACAGCATCTGTAGCTGCACAAGATTCCCCACTTTTGGAGTTAGAGTTTAGTGGCTTCATAAACAGATCCATATGACATATAGTTATATTAAACTATACTAATTCTTCTCCATAGCATGTATCTTCAGCAAGGCCAAAGTAAAAATCACTCCTCTTCCTACTTTCCTCTGTCAAATGGATCATGCACTCTCTTTATTAGTTGCCTCAAGGTTATTCAGGTCTTTTTTCTGCAGGTTTGAGTTTACAGTTCCATCATGTCTAGCAAAATGGGACCTTTCACCCAAGAAAAATACATCAGTGACCAATAATCAACAAAACTTATACTTCTTGATTTGAGTTACACTAGTGTTCACATGCTCAACCTTTCTTCTGTCTTTGGACTCTATAGAAGGGTCATCAAAATACCAAGGAACTAAACTGATTTTTCAAGAAAGCCATTTTAAATGTTCCTCTCTTTTAAAATAAAAGAATGATTGCAATGCCTACCATGGTCACAGTTCCACATGTTGATGTCTTGCAATTCTCTTTTGAAGCTCTGTCACTGTATAGACAAAAATGTCCCATTCTTTTTGGTCTTTTGAGAAATACAACTTATTGGTGTAGCCTGTTGTGAAATTAATTTTATAAATTTGTTTCCTGTTCAAAGTCTGGGTGCTTAAGACAGCAGGGGATGTAATTAAAAACCCTTTAAAAAATTCATGGATATAATAAAGTTAACCAAGCCATTTCACAAGCATGGTTTGTATAATTGAGAAATAATGAAGTGATACTTGTACAGTTTCATGCTGGCATCTGCTCTGACGTGCAATAGAGAATTTGCGAAGTTTAGAAAGACACTGAAATAGGAAAGTCCTAGGGAGACAAAAAGCATTGAGTCCATTGGATGATTTAGCCAGAGTTCATTATGACTTGAAGGGGAGAGTGAAGAGAATGTTTCACTCGGTATGAAGAAATATAAAGCTCACCCACACCCTTTCTTCTGAAAACAATAGCTCAATAGCTTAAAGTGCTTGGCAAGTTAAGCCATGCAGGCAGTAGGAGGTACAGAGATTATGTAATTCTTCAACTATCTCGCATTTTCATTAAAATGGGTCAGCACAGCTTGTATATAGTCTACTACAGGCCATATTTTCAATTTTATCTATAATTGCCTTGCCCTGCTATGCTCAATACTGTTCTCCTACTGTTTTTTATAGACTTAGCTTCCCTTAAGAGAAAAGATTGGAAGAGGTTTAGTGCTGCCAGAGCATGACCGTCAAGGTGGCTGAAAATAGTGCTAGAGTCAGATATGAAATGGAAATTTCTCATGAAGAATTGGCTGCTCCTGGACACATCCAAAGAAACTGCAGGCTGAGCAGAGTGGTTTTTGGGAAAGACTGAATCAGTGTATGGTAGAGAGTGCTGATGGGTTGGTACAGACACCTGCTTGGCTTACATGGACCAGCAGAGCACAGATTGTGGGGCTTGCATTCTGCTGAGTTTGTGTTTTCTATGGTTATGTAATTTTGACTTCTTTTCAAAGTCAACTTTAAATAGAAGTAGAAGCTACCTTAAAGCCATATTGCCCCCTGCATTTATATTTTAGTATTGCTCTCTTCACAGAAATGAAATTAAACAGAATCAGGCTCATATTTTTTCTCTCCTTATCTCCCTTGCTATTTTATATTCCCAAATAAGTGTTCACCTGTGACCCACTTATATAGAGGAATTTTCCTAGATTTAAGATCTGATAGCTTCTTAGTAATGACAGCTGACTGTTTTCCAAACCTCTTGTGTAGCACTTCTTTACTATGTATAAAGATTTCCTTCATGAGATTATTTTCCTATGTTCTTTAAAGTACTTTGAAAGTGTATCCATATGGCAGTTACTCCATTGTCTACCTCCTCCTGATTTTTTAAGAAGACTGGCCTCCTGAGATTTCAACTAACTTCTTAACTGCTTACTGACATTTATCTTTGATACGGCCATGAAATAATTTTTGAAGGAAATATATTTTTCAAGAGTTTAATTCTTTGTGATTACACCTGTTCTTACAGAAATGAACAGCTGGTAAATTCGCTGAAGCAGACTTGTGTGATCCCACATTCATGGAGTGCTTTCTTGGAGAAGAACAGTATGTTATAGCTTTAGCCACAAAGTGCAATCTAAAAATAATTCTACTTTGCTCCAGAGATGTGTGTGCATTGATCATTTTTTTCCTTTAGAGGTGATTTAAGCTATTAAAAAGTAGGATGAATTCAAGAAAGCGAAATGTGATTAGATCAGGTGCATTTTGTCTTTATGAGCATCCGGCTTTCTCGTAAGAATTGTTAGTTTTAACTTTTAAATGAATCATTTACCACTTGCATACTTAAATAAGATTTTACTTTTAGCAAACAACTAATGTTGAAGTTTTAATGTGGAGGAGTGAAAATGAAAAACATGACTGTCAGGTAACTTCAGTTAATTTCATTCAAGATGGAGCTGTATGTTTAATGCTTAATGTTTAATTGTTCATTTTCTTTGTCTTTGGTGTTGAAAATAAAGCACATTTCACTCAGTTGCTACAGTCTGCAGCCAATAAAATGGTAATCTAATAAAACATCTTTAGAAGATGAAGTTTAGATTCGTATTTTGTGCACGGCATGAACCCACAAGGAAACAAAAAGAAGTGGACATTTTTGCCGAGCTGCCGGACTTTGCTGAAGACCAGCATGTTCCCGGCAGTGCATCAGGCTTCGGTGATGCTCAGGGGAGGAGAGGGGGGATTGCAGGATCTGCTCGCCTGGGCTCCGTCTCACTTGCCAGTCAACTTCTGAGATGCCTCGGCCTCGCTCCCCACGGCTCGACCTCTGCCTTCCTGCGGTGGCCTCTTCTGCAGGATGGTTTGTCCACAAAGGACAGCCATTTATACCCTGTTAAACTCCTCTCCTGTCCAACTTTGGTAAAGATTCTTAAATAACTGCTATTTCTTTGCCCTTGCCTCTTCCCAATGTGCAAGTACCCAACAACGCCAGTGTCTCAGCTGGCCTTCTGTCAAGTCCTGGAATCAAATGAGATTGTAATTACCTGCACGATCTGTGGATTAAGAGCTACAGAAATCTGACAACAACACTAACTGCATTTTTGATTTTTTTTTTCTTTTTATTAAATTCAAAATAGAAGAATACTGCTGCTTGCACAGTGGATACTGTATCATGGTTTCAATACTGACTACATGCAGTAATTTAAAAATACAGCACCATCCATGACTGAAGGTTTTTTAATGCTGTCCCACAATTTCAATCCTTAGTGTCTCTTAAATTCCCTTGAAGACAGTGCTAACTCAGTTGATGAAGTTGCCAAAGGTAGACAGTAGTGTTTGGCAGCTGGCTAGAAAGCATCTAAAATATTTGATATGGGAAGTTTTCTGAAAATGACCAAATCTCCAAATCACTTGAAAGTTCATTAGCATCAGTAGCTGTGATGTAACAAAAAGTTTACATATAAATTGTCATAATTTGGTGTTTGTAAGATTAATTGGGCACCACAAAGCCAACAAAAGTGCTGCATCAGGCTTCCAGCAGTATGACTTTAAAATATTCTGTGTGTTTGAAGATTTTTTCACCACCACCAAAATTGTAAGCATGATTATACTATATTTAGGGATTGTGAAATAAGTCTGAAATTATTCTTCATGAGGGATAAGAGGGTGGTAACAAGCCTGGGAATGCACATGGACTTTTTTCATTAGTAGTGATTCATGTTTGGAGTAGACCCAGAGGCTAGGTCTAAATAGGAGACCTGGAACCACTGACATACTTATGGGTCAAGAAAAGTATTGCAACCATTTTTAGAGGAGATACAAATTGCTGACAGTGCTCCCACCCTTTTCCTGCTTCTGCAGAAAATGAAGCAGATGAAGCACATTTAGTTCCCCAGTTTGTACAGTCCAGGGGTTAGATGCAGAGTGTGAACAAAACACTGTAATTCCCAGGGATGTCTATAACTCTTGTAATTTCACCTAACTGCTGAATTATACTCAGAGATTTAATAAAAACTGTGTCTGATTTATTGTACTGTCTGGAAATCAGTGGAAGACGATCAGCAGCAAAAATGTCCATTAGTATTGGCATGACATACGATGAAGACTTCACTAGTTGTGCTGCAAACCAGGTTTTCCCTTCCGAAGAACACCAGAGGTATTTGAGCAGGATGTTTCTGTATCAGTTGTAGTATTACTCAGAAAATACAATTTAAATGGAGAAAAAATCACCGGTTGTCACGGTTGTCTCTTGAATGGGAAGTTGTCTTGAAGAAGACTGGCAACAAGAGTTATTAACTCAGCTGCTGTGTTAGGGCTGCTTTGTGAAGAAGGTTATAAACTGAAATTGTGATTAAACTTTTTCTTTACAGATGAATGAACTTATATTATCATAAAATACTGATAAAGCTGGAAACTACCAAAGAAACTACTGTGCTTACAACAAAATCATATTAGATATGGGTATTTTCTTCTACAGTGAAGAGGAAGAAACTGATTTTTTAACTCTTTCCATGTTGTCTGGGATGGGGATCCTGAACTTTTGTATGTTTAAGGAAAGACTTTAACAGATTAGGAGTTAAACTACACAACTTGCAAACTGCACATGCTCACACCCCACACATGGACATGCTTTGAGGAATTTTCTTTGTTCTATTAAATGCTAATTTCTGCATGTAGGATAAATTTGAGGGGCCAGTTAGCAAACTGAAGGGTTTCTGTGGGTTTTATATTCCCAATCTTATTTCTAATTGCAGATGGAATTTCCTTTGTGTTTCTCTAGAAGTCAAATGCTCGCTTTTGCTGTCTCTTCTTGCTCATGATGTCACATTTTCAATGAAATAAAGACTAAATGAAAAACACCCACATTTCCAAGGAGACCAGCCAACATTTCATACCAAGTAAAACTTTCAGATATTTATTATTCTTTCTCTGTTTCATTCTGATAAGTTTACTTGTGTTTCATGAAGTGTTTTTCAGCAGAGTGGGGATGCAGGTGCCCACTGTCCCACCAGTGTGGTGCCCCAGAAAGACAGGGCTATATGGGTGGGGATGACAGAGTCAACTCCCATCTCTCACGTCCCTTTTCTGCTTGCCATTAAGCTCAGAGTTCAAGTGCTGGTAATGGCACACTTGTTTTTCCTGCTGAGTGAACATAAGATGACCTAAAAAAAGAGAATCTTTCAGCATAATGACATATCAGGCAGGATGATTTACTACCGGGGAAAGAGTCCATTGCAGCTTTTCTGATCATGTTTCAAGGTTTTGTCTCTTTTCTCTCCAAACCTCCCAATAACAATGATGTCATATATTAAATTAAGTGGTAACGATGTATGAAGCTGTGGTTATCATTAAATATTTACGCTCCTGGAGTGTTGTAAACACACAGTGGAGGCCTAATTAACCATAGGTAGTCTACAATTATCCCATGGTAATTACCCTAATTGGAATTGGCTCATTATGGGGAATAGAATAGAATTTGTTTTCTGTTTGGTCCTGTAAAATAGAGTTGGCAATTAACTAAAAGCACCAGCCGTTTCATCTGACTTAAAAAAAATTAAATTGCCCTCTTAGAACCTGTCACTGTTCCCACAATCAGAGCAGTTTTACAAACAAAACCAATACTCAGATCCGGTTTCCAAAGCATACACACTTTCATAACCTCTCTTTGTCAGCACTGATTGATAACTGTGATGCACAGAGGTCCATAAAGAAGCCAGAAGGGCTATTCAAAGCACTCGGAGACACACAAATCATTTGCTCTGTGAAGCTATTAGAGGAGTTGTGTGAGCAGAGAGAGAGAGCACACTATTTCTTTTGCTATGAGAATTATTCAGCAGTGGAGACGGAGAGACTCATTGCCTTGTTAAAGCATGACAAGCAATATTTCTGATCAGTCCTCTCCTCCCCTGGCCTCTGGGAAACCCTACAAGTGTAATACAGGCAGATCCCAGGCTAATTGCAAGGGAGTAACCTCACTGGCAGAGCTGTCACAAGCTATCTGGATGCCTCCAACAGCCCAGGGCACTTGGCAGTTACCCCAAATGCTACTTCCCAGGCCCCTGCTAGCAAGACTGTGCAACACCCGTGTGCAGGACACATGCTGGAAACAGTCAGGCACGTTTTCATTAGGCAAATAAAACTAGTGCCTTTCCTCCATCAAGGATGACAGCGGAGCATGGGGAGGGGAAGGAAAGGTCACTTGCTATTGGATAACATCCTGAGCCAAAGAAGAGATGGGATCTCTGGACTAGACTGATCCCTGCTGGCCGAGACTGTGGCCAGGCATGCAGCTCTGCTGCTGCTTAGCTGAGTAAAGGTGGCGTGGTCCCCAGATACCCAACTCTAGCCCTCTTCCCCACCAGACAGCCCTGATCCCTTACACCCACCAACACCAGGGTGCTGAGAATATGGGGAACTTTACCTGGGACTGCTACTTGCAGAGGATGATCTGTAATTGCAGCCTGAGGATTGAGGACAGAATGCCACCTCTGTGAGGAATCTCCTGTTTCTAATTTTATTTTTCTATCTGATCATAAAAGTAATGAAAAATTAAATAAAAAAGAAGTGTAGGGTGTTGCAAAGTTCTGTCACGGAAATGTATCTTCTAAGTAATAAATTAATGATTTGTTTTCTCCATCTGGTTTGCCTCATACAAACAGGAACAGTCTGCTTTTGCTGATAGTGGAAATGCCTCTGCTGAAAGGATCTTGTGGAAATAGAAATACCCAAGAAAAAAAAGGTTCAAGTAGCTTGTAGAAGCCTGCACACTGCTACAAACAGAAGCGGAGTTTGCAAAAGGAAATATGACTTGGAGGATACCTCAGCTGGTAGGTAGGTATCTGTTTTCCATAAATAAGGAAAACCCACCTTTTTTTTTTTTTAACTTTACTTTTAAAATTATGACCTGCCTACCTTTTAGTCATGTCTGTGACTTTCAGTGTTGTTGAGACTTTGGGCCATTCTTTCCAGAACTGTTTTCATTTTTTGCAGCAACCCCATTAGCTGCCATCTTCAAAAGGGAAACCAGTTAAGCCAGTTATGAATGAGGTTGACTGTGAAAAGTGAGAAAAGGAAGATGCTGAAGATGTGCCTGAGCAGTATTTCTAGAGCACTTCCAAAATGTAATACAGCCTTATGCTTTGGAAGCAGTTAACAGTGTGGGCTTAGGTCAGAGTGAATAAGGTAAGTCCTGTACATCTAGTTAAATGATTTTTTTTTTTATTTATTAAGGAAAATAAATCTATCTAAATCACTTTTCTCTGTTTTTCAAATATCTTGAAGTGGATGCTAGCAAAAATTTGTGTCTAGACATTAACTATTTGCCTGTGGTTATGCCTGGGGCAAGGAGGTGGGGCTACTGCACAGCTAAGTTGTTGGTGAGGTTTTCTACATCTGCATGGTGACTTTCAGAAGGCCTCAGGAGTAACAGGAGGGGAAATATGTTGGTCTCATTAGGAGAATTAGCCTTGAATCTTACCATGATTTTTGCTCCTCCTCCTGCCTCTAACCAGGGTATCTTGGGATTTCAGTTTTTGGGGCTGAGGCAGGTGGAGGCGTGATAGAGAGATGAGATTGTAACAAACAGTCTTTTTGCTTGTTAGGCTCTCAGGAGGAAGATAATTGAGGCATCACCTAGCTGGAGAAAGAGCAAGAAAGGGCAAATCTCTGTGCAAAGACCATTTATAGAATACATTGAAAAATTATGTCTGCCTTTCCCAGAAATATTATAAAAATGGTATTAAAAAAGTATGCACTTTCATGTAAAATTTACTTTTTAATATTTCCCCCTTAGCTCATCCATCTGTTCCTACTTCTCTTATTTTCCCTTGTATAGAGCAGCTTCATTTTAACAGTATTTTCTCTGTCAAACTCTTCTTTTGCTCCCGAGCATCCTCTAGCAGACCTCAACACAGTGTGATTGGCACGCAACATCCTGCTCGGGCTCCCCAAGGGATGCAGACCCTGGCCAGGGAGCTTTGTTACCAAGGAGAGAGCTGCAAGATAATCACTCAAATCAATCCCCGCCTGTTGTGTTGTCCGAGATGTTTATGTTTTTATGAAGGAGCCAGTTCACTCAGTCTCTATTTTTAGCTTAGTAGCCCCTAAGAATTAACTTTGAAGGTGGAGGTGAAAGAACATCTGTCAAGGTGAAGATCTGCATAGACAAAATGGAGTTTTGGTTTTAAATAGAGTTTACTGGTCAGTACTCCCATAGGGACTGCAGACATGTAGTTGTTTGAGTGGTGCAGATTATCACAAGAACCTAAACATATTCACTTGATATTTTTTCTATTTGCTTGTTTTTGAAATACCTGAGTTTTTTAGCTTGAGCAGGCATCAGTTGCATTTTATGAACTGGTTGACCCTTCAATGTTGAATCATGTATACAGAGAAATATAATGGCAATGAGGGAAAACCAAGCATAATATCTGGAATATTGCTTGAAAACCTCTGCAAACCAGAAGGAGGTTTAGATAAAGTGTCTAGGTGAATGTAGCCTCCTTCAGGATGGCAAAGGGCATTACCATCCAGAAATTTTGGCACCAGTTTTCTGCAAGATAATTCTGATTCTAGAAGGGACCTGGCCATCACAGCATGACCCTATTTGGTTCACTACCCTTACCAGGCAGCGGCAGGTTTTATTTGCATTGAATGTCTCCTTGCTTGCTTGGCAATACCCTTGTCCATCATTCAGTGTTAAGGACATTTTTACATGATACTGCATCATTATGTGCTAAATAAACACAATCTTTAAATTTGATTTCATTTTTTTAAATAAATGTAACTGCTTAATAATTGCCAAAATGACATTTAGGTTTTGCTTTTTGTTTTGAGATATAAATATATGTTTCAGTATTCTGGTCTAGTGAAAAATATGCTATTTTAATGGGCTCAGACACATCAATAAAACATTTTAGATATAACCACTGTATCCTCATTTTTTCTTAAGTTATTCATCTGTTCCAGCACTCCTTCTTTTGGCAAGAAACTCACTTGCATAAGCTGTTGGATCAGCTTTTCTCTGATTTTGAACCCAGTGATTTTTGCTTCAGCAAAATGAAAGAGCTGATTGAAAGAGTTTTTAGTTTAGAAATATTTCTCCTCCTTCAGGAATTACGGTGTCCATTAACTCCAGTAGGAATGGAGACGCTTAGGATTTTGCAGCATTGACTTGCTAAACCAGAGATGCTTCTGTCACCTTGTCCAGCTTCCAAGGAGCTCTGCTGCTGCAGCGTCATTCAAACTTGTTCCTCTGTTTCTCACCCTGTTCTTTTCTGACTTTTTTTCTTAAAGTGGAGGCATTGGTTTTCTTGGAAAGAGTTGCAAAACCTACTCCTCCCTCTGCCACAAACGTCCTACAAGATGTAATACAGCTAATTTCTCAGAAGTGTGCTTTTTCTTGTTAGTGGGCAAGTAAAGTACTGTTAATCATTAGTGGGTGTTTAAGGTAAACGAAAGCCAACCTGATGAGTGAGTGATGCCCGGCAGGTAAATTCGTTGATTCTTTCATTTGTTGTTGTTAGTTGACATTGCTTGCAGCGACTCCTTCCTTGCTTTGATTGCACAGAGTACTAGGGAAACAAGGAAAATACCCATTAAAATTATAATACCACAATAGCTTAAGAAATTTTTACCTTGTTGGGATTCGTTCTAAAGCAGTACATTACAAAGGAAAATGCAGTCCCCTGCAACAGGCACTGCAGCAAAGCAAACCTTGAAGTGTTCTTGAAAGCTCTCACTGGTTCCTCTTATGGAACGTGTTGAATGTAACAACTGTGCTAAGTGATTCACATTGTTCAGTCTCGCAGATATCAGACTGCACAGCTGGCTCTGTGGGGGTTTGGAACACTTCTGTTCACCTTGGTAGAGCCAGATTCCAGATGGAAAATTTAAATTCTGTGAGAGAGTCCACGTGAAAACCTTGTGTCCCTGAAGCCAGGCTGAGTTATGTCTCCAAATTCTCAGGGGACATTTGTTTTATACTTTTACTTTCAAGAGATTTCAGTCTTAAGGTGAACTCGATTCCAGTCTTCAGACAGCCTTTACAAGGATCCAGCCTACAAGGCAGGAGGCTAAAAATTTGGATTTGATGCATTCTCAGCCAATAGCTCACTGTTGATGGCTGTTGAACACGGTCTGCTGGAGGCAAAACTGTCTCAAAAAGCCCCTATGTTAACAATTGGTAGGAGTTGTGAAGGCAAAAGAGGGGAAATGCAGCTCAAGACACATACAGCCTTGTCCTAAGCCTCCATTGCTGAGTCTCTTGGGTTTAGTGTCTCTTTGCTATAATCCAGTGGGACTGTTCCTGTGTGCTTCCTTGGGTAAATGATTCAACTTCTGTGCACCTCCACTTCCAGATCTAGGAAATGGGATAATGCCTCACCTTAACTGTGTGCGTATGACAGGCAAATCGAGGTAGACTTCTAAAAATATTCAGGTATCTGAAGATGCAAACTATCACACAACAAGGTTTTCAAAATACCACAGGTATCTAACTTCTGGAGGGAATCACACTGCGTCTCTTTGAACACTTGCTGCTCAAATGGGGCTCAGCTCCTGAAAGCTGTGTGAAAGGAG
Source organism: Cephalopterus ornatus (assembly GCA_013396775.1). Classification (NCBI taxonomy): domain Eukaryota; kingdom Metazoa; phylum Chordata; class Aves; order Passeriformes; family Cotingidae; genus Cephalopterus; species Cephalopterus ornatus. The sequence goes on from VZRE01010647.1 coordinate 135,006, forward strand.
CCTGCATGAAGTCTTGACTCTTCTTGCAAATACAGATGTGACTTTTTTTTGTTGCTTCATTTTCCTTAAAAAATGGGACTACTTTTATTCAAGTTTTTCACTGAAATGAAGATTTACATGCACGAACTCAAATAACAGCCTCTTTTCAGCTGCCTACCTTTGGTCCATACAGTTAGCTGAGTTTTCAAGAGATTGAAAGATTAGGATATACTTTAGTTTGCAACTCCCTTTCTTTTGTCAAGTCTTGGTCACAAATGCAGCCTTATAAAGGCATCTGGTTGATATGATTCAGAACACATTTTACAAAACCACTTGGCTCTGTGGAGAGGATTGATTTCTTTGTCAGCAAGAGTGATTGGCAGCCAAAACCCACATAATCTAAAAGGAGATGCAGAGACAGGATCTGACAGTCCATCACAACAGACCTCTCCAGTTAGCAAAGCCCTGTGCAGGAATCCTGCGCGGGGCTCGGTGGTGGGGGCAGGCACTCACTCAGGTGATGAAGGCATGTGATGAGTGTGCCAGACAACGTGAGGAAGATGGCACAGGGAAGCCTTGTGCCATGGGAGAGGCTTCTGTCCCTGAGCAGTGCCTGTCCCGGCTGCGGTGCAGCTCCCCCTGCCCAGGGAAGCCTGGCACCAGGCACAGCTGGTGGGCGTGAGGGGGAGTACAGAAATGAGCCTTGTGATCATGTGTGGGACTCCGTGGGTCTGGCACCACCTCAAGCAGATGTTTTTGGTCCCTGCTTCAGTAGGCTGAGCTGGAAAACAGCACTAAATCTTGGCTCAGCAAGTCTCTCCAAGCTGTACTTTGAGTGTGGCCAAGTACTGTGGAAGTGGATTCACAGTGGAGTCACAGTGAATCTTCGCTGCAGCTTCATCTCGGACAACTGTTCAGAGACCTGGATGAATCATGTTATCAGTGACTGAATCATGCACCTACCAAATCTGTCAGCAACAAATTTTATAGGTAAAAAATAAGTCTTTAAAGTGTTGGCAACATTTTATCAGGGTAAGTACTTGGATCTTATAACCATATGAGCTTTCCAAAGTATTAATTTAATTGCACAGCTACCTTCTTATCTAATTTGCCCCTAGCCAGATCTTAAAAATGATTTAAACTTCAAAGACGATAGTAATCCCATATGCACAAAGACACTTGGAAAAACTATTTCTTTGAAATGTAACTGACTACAAACTAGTGTTGATTCCCTGTGCTTTCCTTGCAGTATTAGCTTTTCTGTGGGCATGCAGTGCTTTTGTAATTTGTCAACCACTACCACTATTTAGGATCAGTTAAGCTTTCTCATACTAATTAAAAACTGTAATTAAATAACCAAAAAGTCCCTCACTGTGACTCAGTCTCAGAGTGTGCATCTGGCCCTTGTTTGAGATGGGGGGAAAAAAAGACTGAAGTTATGTCAGAAATTTCCGGGATGTTTTCTTTTGATTACCTCATAAAGGCACTCTGCTGAAATGGTAATGGCTGGGAAATAAAAGAGAGATATAGACATCTTTTACTGGGTTAGAAAGGACTGTGGCAAATCCTTCTGCTTATGTTGCATTTTGATCTCAAAGTGCAGTACAGGACTAACAGCATGAACAGAAGCTGCAAAATAAATATTCTTTTAAAATATGTTTTAATGACACCCTTGTAAATATCTCAGTGAACTTCATTTAAAAAGATTTCTCTCTAAGAGGAATTCAATTCCACTCCTACTCTCCCATATTGACAAAAGAGGGGAAGATGAGCATCAAGGAAGCAGATTTACACTTGCAAATGGTCAGGACTGTATTTAATAGCTGTATATTTATATATTTTAGAAGAGTAGGGTATGGTTTCTGAGTACATTTGGAAAAGAAGAGCTCTGTGCATAAGCTTAATCATATTGCACAAGATTTGTCTCCGCTAATTAAATTTTGTTTCTTTTGTATTGATTTAGTGACCATAAGAAACAGGGAGGGTAAGATACCTCAACTTCTGTCTCCTGATGGAGATGACATACATGTTATAGCTAAAGCTTTCTAACAATTAAACTGTCCTCATTGTAATGTAAAGACAAGATATATTTCCTTGTAACTCCCTATCTAGATTTCAAGAGAACTGTTCAAAAACATTTGTTAAACTGCTGTCTCTAGAAAGAAGAGTGTGCTGATGAAATATATTTCTTAAATTGACATAGATTTTCGTGGATTGCTGTTTAAGATCTTTCATGAGAAAAAAATTTCAGAATAAAAAATTTTCACTTCAAAATACACTTATTTTTCTGCAAAAAAGACATTCAAAATGGTATTTATTGAGCTGAAAATTTGGAATTACACAAAGTAATTTTTTGAAGGTGGGAATCATGTGTGATGACTGCTGGCTTTAGAGCTCAAGAAAAAAACATAATCTCTTCCATGGCAGAAGTCCCCTTTTTATCAACTTCAGATTGCTATGTCTGTCATTGTAGATGGCAAAAGGGTAACTGCTTTGTTTATTTACCTTTCGTTTATTTCTATGCCATAAAAATGTTCAAATGAAAAGCATAACTTCCTTATCAGGAGATTGTGATCTCACTTGTAAAACCATTGGCTTGGTTTGGATGTGAGCTTTACAGATCATCTAATCTAACTCCCTATCTTCCACTAGATCAACCTGGCCTTGAACACTTCCAGGGATTGGGCATCCACAGCTTCCCTGGGCAACTGGTTCCAGTGTCTCACCACATTCACAGTAAAGAATTTCTTCCTAATATCTAATCTAAACTTACTCTCAGTTTAAAACCATTACCCCTTCTACTGTCTTTACAGGCCTTGGTAGAAAGTGCCTCTCCAGCTCTTTTATAAGTCCACTTTTAGGTATTGAAAGGCCACAATGAGGTCACCCTGGAACCTTCTCTTCTCCAGGCTGAACAACCCCAACCCTCAGCCTATCATCATGGGAGAGGTGTTCCAGCGCTCTGATCATCTTGGTGGCCCTCCTCTGGACTTGCTCCAACAGGGCCACGTCCTTCTTACATGGGGTCCCCCAGAGCTGAACACAGTACTGCAGCTGGTGTCTCATGAGAGCAGAGTAGAGGGGCAGAATCTGCTCCCTTGACCTGCTGGCCACACTGCTTTGGATGCAGCCCAGGACACAGTTGGCTTTCTGGGCTACGGTCACACACTGCCATCTCATCTCTGATGTTTCATCTGTTGCCTAAAAAACCTAAAAGCTCTGAGGCATCACATCCATCAGTACTCCTTAGTCCTTCTCCACAGGGCTGCTCTCAATCTCTCCATCCCCTCATCTGTATTGATATTGGGGATTGCCTTGACCCAGGTGCAGGTTCATTGCTCTTGGCTTTGTTGAACGGCCTTGTTGATCAACCCATCCAGAGATCACAACAGAGCAACACTGGACCTGTAGCTGAAGCCTAAGGATCAGTGGCCCAGATAAAGCCAGGATACATTATTGTTGTCGACCAGGTGCTGAACAGTCTGCTTGCTACTTCCTAAAGCAGTTTTCACCAGCTGTACAAATGCACAATGTGCAACTTAATGCTGGGCAGGTGGGTACTCTTGCATTAAAAAAAAAAAAACAACCAAAAAAACCCCCCAAAAACATCATTACTCTTCCCTCTTCTCCAAGAATGCTGACAATGACAACCTATCCTCCCCTGACAGATATGGCCTGGTGACTTTTTGGCAAAACCTCTCTTAGGCACCCTAGAGGCTGGTAGCTGTGCAGCCAGGCACGGGTCTTCCAGTGAGAGTCTGCTCCTTTCAGGGCCTCCTCCTGTGACTGTAAAGATTAACAAGAACGTCACTTGGGCTCCTGATTCCCTCAACCTTCCTCCTGAGACTTAATGGTCATCTTTAATCTGCTCAGGGTTTTCTGTGGCTGTATCACTGCTATCCGTGTGGATAAGCAATAAAGAGGAGCAGTCAGGCATCTGCCTGGGCTTTGTTAATCTCTCTACACTATCATGGATCTGATCTCCAGCTAAAGGCTGCTGGGATGATAGGTCTGGCTGGCAAAGGGATGCTACTCCTTCCTACAGAAGGGGGTCAGCGGTCACTAACATTTGAAAAACTATTCTGATAGTGTTGGTCCTAATCTGGGCTTCTCTATTAACTCTGAAGGCAGTAAATTGCAAGGTTGAATTTGTTCTAATATTGTCAGATGTAGCCATTTGTCCACCATTTCCACCAGACAGGAATAACTACACTTGGACAGGATGGTAAAATCATAATCCAAAAGCAAAGATGGGGATTTTGGTAGTAGTGTGAAGTACTTCTACAGAATGTGCTTTTCAAGAGATTCATTTTAAGAAAAGTGATTTCTGTTTTCATATTATGGAAACCATAAGAAGTTATTAAAAACTGCAAAGCTGCATCCAACAGCTTCAGAGGTACTGTGATAATTTATATGTGTGTATGGGGAAAGCTGAGGTGTTCTTATCCTTGCAATCAGTATTTTTCTGATTGGCCAGTCCTTTCTGGAGGTTCTGGCCTTAGATACAACATGGTACTTAATCACTTGAAGGTTCCCTGTGGCAAGGGCAAGAGTTAGAGCAAAACATGCTATGGCAGCTGGATCCTAGTGACACCATGGTGGTCTGAGAGGTCTCTGCTCAGTGCACATGTCTTTGCTGCTGGAAATGGAGGAGCAGGTGAGTCGTGATGTGTCCTCACTGCATGGCTGAGGGTCAAGGTGAGAAACCTGGGTCATGCTGAAATGAACACCTACATCTGAATCATGCAGAACAGTGTGACATGGAGGTACCATCTCATGCCAAAACGTGCTCTCTCCATATGAAAAGACATCTACTCTCCATTCTTGAGCTTGATTAGCTCAAGCACAATACAAGGGAAACCTAAACCACCAGAGGTTTACGTTAATTTTGGGCTAAATCTGTCTGTTATGCCTTATTACAGCATGTAGATATATCCTCTCATTTTTTTGGTGTTTATGTCTGTGATAGCATTCATCAAAACCAGCCATGTCTGCCTCCTGGTAAAATTTGGCAGTTTCACATTTTAGATGAAAATCAGAATGTGAGATAAAAGTAAGCCTTAAATAGGCAGGGCAGGGACTTTCTACTAAGCAGCCCATGCAGTCTGCGGACTGCTATGAGCTCTTTTAAGTTTTTCTAGGCATATTTTCAGGTTTTTGGTTGCTTGCCTCTCAAAATCTCTGCACAAAACTGAACCAGTTCACTGATATTCCAGTTGTTCAGTGTGAATCTGTGCATCTTCAGAGCTAGACCAAATATTTGCCAAAATCTCCCCACCTGTGTGCTGAAACATACCTCTTCTGAGAACCACTCAAAACACATAGTCAGTCCAAACCTCTTTCTAAATTGGACAGATGAGACACAGAAAACAAGATAATGGTCATTTTACAAGTCTGTGCAGCCTCTTTACAAACATTGGTTCTACATTTCTCTCAATGAACAATTAATAGCAATGGTTTTCATTAACATATTCTATAGTGGTATAAAATAACATTTCAGTAGACATCAAAAAGAAAACATGTCTCTTTCTCAATGGAAAAATACTGTAAGAAATTAAAATCCTGTTTCATTCTATAAAAAGTTTCCTTACAAGTAAGATCTCTGACATTTGATCATCTCAAATACTTGTATCACAAAAAAGGGTTTTAAATTTCTACCGGAGCTGTGCTTGAAGTTTATTTGGATAACTTGTTAAGTTTTCCTGTTGATGCCTATGCTGTGACTGACTGCCACTGATCTTGCTGACTAAGCAGCCGCATTTTTGGACTGAGAGCTGTGTGGAAACTGTGAGGTAAGGAGAGGACAGTTCAAGTGAGATTCAAACATTAGATATCTGCATTTCAGACTAGTACATCTCACCAAGACCCTTGAGAAGCAATGGACACTCTGATTCACATTGCACAGGGTGAAAGAGATTGTGCTCCAGAAACACCCTGGGATGCGCAGATACAGACTCTGAATTTGCTAAGTACCAACCTTGGCAATCATGGCAACCAAAGTTACAGAAAGACTTTGTTTGGTCCCATTTTCTCTACTGATACGAAACAGAAGGAGGGCCTATACAGGAGAAGGTATATTCTGCTTGTCCTTAGTGGTTAGTCCTGTGTTTGGAGGGTGTGTGCTTGAAGGGTGTCAGATATTAATTAAGAACACCCATTAAAAAAGAAAGCAATGAATGATGCTTGATGCTTCCAGGGTCTGAATTTCCAAGAAGGTTTGGGATGAGGCTACAGATGCTCCCTGCTTTGCCCCAGGCTACTGCCACAGCTTAGAAGCTGATAGGATTTGCAGAAGTGTGTAAGGGCCAATGTGACTGATTAGCTTTTGTTTTCTGTTTCCTTTTTCCCTAGGACTGTGAAGAGTCAAATGTCTTTATCAGCTCTCTCACCCTTAGTGCTGAGTTCAGTCAAGTACCTGTGTGAGCCAAGTCCGAGGGGAGGTTGCCCTTGCAAATGCATGGCTACAGGCAGGGTGCAGTGGAAGGGTGAAGTGTTGTGTGTATGAGCTTCCATTGGAGGTGTGGAAAAGCTGGGGGAGCTGATTTGCCACTCAGGGTACAATAACGGTTGCCTACTTGCCAGTGCATGCTCCTTCTTGCCCCAGATCCAGAGCATTTTGCTCCCCGGGCTGAGAGGATTAGCATTTGAATGAGGAATTCTTCAGTTGGTTACTCAGTCTCAAAACTCCCAGTGGAGTAAGTCTGAGACCAGTTATTCTTTATTTTTTAAAAAAAACCCCAAAGTTTTCCCCTATTCCTCAGAAAAACAGGAGATGATTTCATTTTAGCATAATTGCTAAATTTATTTTTAAGAGGGGAGAGTGTCTTGCACGCCTCCTTTAATACGTAGCATCCTGACTGTAGTGGCCCTGAAAAATTAACAAGTATTCAACAAACCCTAACTGAAAAGGATGCGAGGCCACCATTATCCACTGCATGACTCATTAAAGTGAAGGGTGAAGAGCACAGCAGAGTGGAATTAATCACTCGGTTCTGCTACAGGAAGAAAAGCATTTCTGTGATACTTTATTTACAACATACCATATGCAGAATTAGCTGATGGTCTCACAAAGACTCTAGGGAAGCTGATGAGAAAGGAGCATTCCACTTCTAAATAATTTTGGGAGTTTACTTAGTTAGATTTCATTTTAGGCTTTGGATTTTGATTGAAAATAATACACAAAAAACTTGCAGATTTTTGCTTTTTAGAAGAAAAAAGAAAATCTCCATTTCCTGTTAAATGGCTTCTTCCCTCTTGGACTTTAGAATATGACAAAAAATCACATAAGTCTGAAAAGATAATTTCATGACTAGATTTTGTAAGTCCAAAAGAGGAAAAAGGCCCCACCTAAACTTATGAAGAGGCTGAAGGCATCTTTTTTAGGGCAAATTTTTGAATGAGCTACCTTGAAGATGCTCTTAGAGAAGTCACATGGTATTAGCTTAGTTCTGATATCACAGGCAGCTGTGCTGTTAGAAAAAGAAAAATAAATGGGTGATGTAAAACTCCAGATGCTTAGACTCTCCAAAGAATATCTGGGATGAGAAAAAAAAGAAAAGATAAAGCAACAGGCCAGAAGGAGTATCCATGGCATTGTTTCTGAAGATAGGTGGTACCAGCGTATTTGGTGTTTTTATTGTATCTGGCAATGACTGATTTGCAGCTGATAAGCCAATCTTGTGGTTGTGTTGGGGGCTCCAAGTTGTATTTACATCAGATGGTAAAAATGTTCTTGAATGGAAAAGTTTGTCAGCATTGAGAGCGATGTCACAGGAATCTACTGATAGGTATAAATGTTATAAATTACCATGGAAAAAAATGTACCTGATTCAGAAAAAGACTTACTGGTGATGGTCACTGCACATTTACAAGGATCTCAAAGAAGATTGTTAGAGCCCTGGGCTGTGTTAGGCAAAGATTCATGTTGCACAGCACTGTTCAGAAGTGAGGCAGCAGACGGAGAAAGTCTCAGATGTGGTTGACACTACAAAATCCAAAACACAGAAGAAAAGAAACTTGGTGCACGAAGAAGTGACAAATTCGAAGTTGACGGTACAAAAAACAACATATGGAGCTTCATATGCTATGGCAAACACCATAAACTGAGGAATGGGCTGGCATTTGGGAAAAATTTTAATATAGTTTGATTATTGTTGTTTTTGTTTTTGACTGGGGAGCTGTCTGAGAGCCTCTTCTGGGAGCCAGCTGGGACTGATTACTGTGCGGATCAGTGCACATTCAGTAGCACAGAGCAGCCAGACCCAAACCACTCGTGGAGCAGACCTCTGCCAGGCCCCCTGGCTTGGAGTGGCTGCTGGATTTCCTGTGGTAGAAATCACAGAAGGATTCCCTATCTGAAACTGCTGTACCTTGACTGGAGGGTGTTCAGATTTGTTTACGCTCTACCGTTCTCATCTTCAATAAACCACTCCAAGGAGACATTTAAGATCAGACATTCATTCAGTGGGCTCTTGTCCATGGCTTTCCTGTTGGTGTTGTCAACAAGCTTTTCAATTATCATCAATTGAGGTAGGGAGGGTCAGTGATATCAATAGAAAATTTTTGACTGGAATTTTGATGACAATTGTGGCCTTTCAGCTTGTAATGTGCTTTGATTTAAAATTAACTCAAACTTTTCTGAACTTGCTGAAGTGAAAAATGCTCTGGTTTTTTACACAGTCCTCAAAATTTGCAGTACTATAATAAAGGCTAAACATGTAATTCATCCAGTGAGATCAAAAGGACTGTTCTTATGCTTTGAGATATACACATCTTCAAGGTCAAGACCTTATTCCGTATTGTTATAATTATGGAATAACATAGAGGTGTGTGCTGGGACTGATTTCACTCATAAGCTGAAAATATTTTCCTTTGAGTGGTCAGGTTCAAAAATCGGTAAAAAATTCAGTCATCATCCTTCCTGGGTCAGCCAAGCCAGTCTGAACCCAGGCTTTTCGTTAAATCTTGATGGCATTTTCCTCCTTATAATAATGGATATATCAGAAAAAAATCAATGCCAATGCCTTCCCTTGTAAAGTAGTAATTGTCACGATGAGCTAAACGTATTGAACAGATTATGATTACTTTTTTGGCTTTCTGACCCACAGAAAATAACCACCATCCCTCTCTGTGATCATATCCTACCTTTGCTGCCTGCAACTTTTTCTCTCAGGTCTTACTATTCAACAGACAATTTAAACTCAGAATCCTGTTCTATATTTGTGTTTATCTTTGCAAAATGATTCTGCTGTTTCAGACCTGTACAAGTATTTGTGTGCCTGAAAGCTTGTTTTCTCAGTGATGTAAATTGGCCAAACAAAGAGGTTGTCTGTCTTTGCAAATTGTGTATTTCCAGTAAGACAGCATCTTTAACCAATTCATCTGAACTGCTCTGAATTTTACTGTGTATTCCAGAATTACATATTTTTATCAGAAAAAAAATCTAGAGTGAATTTTTTATGAGCATTATAGGGTAATTTTTTTTTCCTACCATGTTGAATTACTGAAGCTCAGAAGTAGGTGTGCACAATACAGCTTCTCTCACTTTAGGACTTGTAAATTATTTTTGTCAGTTAGATTTCTATTTCAAAAAGTTAAGTTTGTCTTGAGAAAAGAACTTTGTTAATAGAATTATTGACCCAAACACAAGACACTGAATGAAGCATGATTTGATGAAACCGACATCTTGTTAACATTTCTCTGTCCCTAAACACAACATGCACTAAGAGCTGAAACAGTAAAATACTCTACATACACTAGTTTCATGCTACCTTGTGTATCTTAATATCTGATTTTCTTTGGTCCCATTTTCTTACATAAAGTTTCTCTGGCACATTTTCCCTGTTGTATTTAAAACTGCAGCATTCTATCTCTTTCAAGCTCTGTGAAATAAGTCCCCTATCCAGAAGTCAAATATCTATATCTCCTTTATCTACACAGTCTGTGAGAGCACTCCTTTTGATCTCCTACCTTGCCACAGGGAAGGATTTATAGTTTACCTTGTTTAGTCATGGTACAAACATGCCTTAGATAATGAACACAAGGGCAGTGGAAAATAATGTAAACAAAAAGTACCTAAAAGATTTACATAAACTGTCATCTGAGCTTCTGTAACATGCAGATGTAACTGCTGTGGATAATAGAAATACCTGTCATTTTAGCTGTCAACCTATCTTGGCAATTTTACCCAGTTGCCCTTTGGGTGCTCCTTTTGCTTCAGTTGTTTGACTGGTCTTGCCTTACTACCTTTCACAGGCAAAATTAATGGCTGTGATCATTCCTTTCTACTCACTTCACATATTCATTCTGACTCAACTTTTTCTCTGACTCACAATCTGTTTCTATTTCCATAATCATGAGTGCATGTGAAACATGCTGGGCTAATGCGAAATGGCACAGACATCAGAATGTGTTATTCATACCTATGTGAGTAATAGCCACTCATTCTTTGGTACATGTGTATTGACTTGATAGCACCTTCATTTCCTTCCTTTTTCCATTTATTCAATTATTTGGTGAGCCTTCTTCTACAGTAAAAGGGATGAATCCTCTTTTCTTATGTCAGAATGGAACTGCCTCAACACAACAGGATTACATCTACAGTCAACTTGAAAAAAATTATCTAGAAAAAGAGAAAACAAAAAAGCTTTGGAGTTCTGATAGACTTGTTTTGTTCTCGTTAAATCAAGATCAGTAGCTGACCTGTAGGTATTGCAGCTGCTTCAAATATTGGAGCTTTCTAGTGAAAAGTCTACTGTGCCTGTGAAACCTACTGGGCAGATTCTCCTCATGGACATATCTTATTATGTGTTACGTAAGATGAAGAATTGCAGGGGAAAGTTTGAGTAAACTGTATGAAACTCCTGGGATATCTCCAAAATCCACAAAACTAACAGAAAGTGTTAGAAGAAGGAATATCATTTTCTATGTTACTATCTGTGAGCAAAGGAGGCCAGGAAAGAGAGGAAATCTGCAAAGTAATTGTGGCACTATCTATTACTTTAAAATGACATTAAAGTAACAAATTGGTTATTTGGGTTTTTTTGTTTTATTGTTTGTTTTTTTACTGGAACATTATCATATATAAATATGAAAAACAGGGAATTTCCATTTCTCAGAAGACTCTAATAATTCTATTTTTATAGATAGATATTAATTGACGAGTGTAACCTTTTAGATACCTTCTAAGAAGTCATGGACTTTGTGATTATTATAGAACTGCAGAGTTAATTCTTCCCGGAGTTCCTACTGGGTATCCACAAATGTGGCAACAATTCTGGTTCAATTGCTTGGTGTTTAAAGAAGAATATTGGTAATATGTGCTGTGTTGATACATGCAAATTAAATTCATCACATTCAGTAACTCAAGTTGTTACCACTGATGACATCCAGGTGGAACAAAGAAATCCTGACACGCATAAAAGTTCAGCCTGCCTTGAAAAATGGCATAGTCTGTCTCTCTGAAACTTCTGGTAGAGAGGGAAGTAAATCTTAAAATGCAATTTTAAATACTCAATTAGTCAGAATTAGAGGGAAATCCAGAGCTGGGGGTTATAAGTGCAGAGGTTTTATTATTTCAGTGTTTTTGCTCTGCACTATGTTGCCAGGGACAAATGCATCATTTGTTTTGAAGAGGCTTCCCTGTAGTCACTGCAGCGTCATACTGAGCACAGAGTCCAGAAGCCTTGCTCACAGGAGGGTTGAGTCCATTTGGAAATGTTGGAGATGACGCATCTGGTAAATAGGTATGATGCTCCGGTTTACCAGCTCCAAGTGGGTGGATCCTGGGTGTCACTCTTGGATATGGTGGAGGAGGCAGGGAAGGAAGGCCAAAAAGCACTTGATTGGGCCAGGGTCAAACCTTGTTTCTTCACTGTAATGTTGAAAAAAAGACATCATAATGCAAATATTACAGCAAGATATGATTTTGATTTGCTTATTTCATCCTCCATCATTTTTATGACAAACATTTATTTTCTGGAAGTTTTGGATGTTTGATCTATTTGCTGTGGGTTTTGTTTGTTTGTTTGTTTTAGTGGGTTTTTTTCCTTAACCACTGTTGTTGGTATTAACAGTGATTACCATCCACTGCAGTAGAGTATTTTATCTTGCTCAAAATTATTAAAAGAAAACATTGACCAGATCCATCTCCATTTTTTCCTAGAGGCATGCCACTTTCAATTTGCCATTTGCCAAACCTACTCTCTTTTACAACAGCTGCACAGTCTTTACAGACAGAAATTTTTGTTTTAAGACTGCTGTTCTTTTAAGCTGGCCATGCACTAATAACTGACAGCAGCTTGGTTTTTCAGAAAATGCTTCAACTAGCAGGAATCAGTGAACACAGATGCAGTTAGTGCTTCAGTATAGTGTGCACCTATCACACTTCTGAGTAATTTTCTGGATTATCTGAACAACCTGGAGATCAAAGTTTAAAACTGGATTTTTTTTTCATCCAGGATATTACATTTTGTAGGAGAACAAGGCAAGATATGAGTTGCTTATGCTGGTAACTAAAGACATATGAAGCACTTGGATATTCCAATTATCTTCTGACTCATTGAAATTTGTATACTCTCTGTGGACGTCCTAAACCCTCCAGTAAAAAGAGTAGAGATTATAGATATGTGGCTAATTGAACTGAACTCAACTACTTCATCTGGTTTCAGTAACATTTCTTGTATTTCTCACTCTGGAGTTTTAATTTGTTGTTGTGAAATCATCTCACTGGAAAAAAAACAAAATCCAAACCACCACCAACAAAAACCAAACAAACCAACCAAAACACAAAACCAACTGTGAGAACCAGATTAAAAAAATTCTCCAAATTGTGTTCTTTGCTATGTATTAATGCTGGTATTTGAGTGCACAAAGCAAAATTAATTGGAGGGAGATGCTGTTGATTCCTGTGCATCCGTTCACGCCCTTTTCCTGGGAAACCCCAGGGACCTCGAGCACTGGCTTCCCCAGATGGCATTGTCTGCTCCTCCACCCACGGCCTTGGTGACAGTGGTCTTTGGCCACTCTCCATGTCGCTGGCCCATGGCCTCTGCTTGTGCTGCCTGGACCCTTGTACTCCCTCCTGGGGCCCCAAGGCTGCTCCTGGGAGTTGTGGTGCTCGGCCATCCCGTGGGGCACTCACATCTCTGCTGCCCAGGGTAAAGATTTCCATCCCAGCAGGGCTGTTTGCTTACAAATCCCTTTCAGGAGGCAGATGCAAGAGAGTGACAGTCTTTCTGAGGGGTCTTTTTATAACATTTAGTGCAGGATTTATACTATTGCAATCTTCTTTCTGACTCTGGGGTCCAGGGAGCTTCATAAGTGTAAGCTAACGCTCTGTGCTGCACACGGAGTGAAGCTTGTCTCAAGGGAGATGCTCTGCTGAAACTGTGGTGGTGGGCAGTCTGCTGGCTCCCGACATGAACCAAGGCATTGGTCATTTCTGCCTCTTTCAATATCTTCTTTAATGTTTGATAACATTAAATAGAGTGCAGAAGACACTTAAGTGGTGCCAGTGACTTTGCACAGAAGTCTGGTAGCCAGTTCCCAGAGGAATCTGGGAATCTCTGCTCTTTGCTCAGCAATAATGACCGAGTTTCAGTGACTGTATGGGCTGTAAAATTACATCCCAGTGTGCTCTTACTGCAGTTTCAGTGTCTTTATTCTTTCTGGCTTGAAAGAATATGGAGGAGGTCATGGACAAATTCACTGATTTGAAAGGGCAGAAATAATGCTGTTTGCTATAAACATGTTGATAAACTGTGACATCAGTATTTTGGAGGATAGTGATTATAGAAGGAGTCTGTGAGAAATTATCTCAGTCAATGGATAACAGGTAAGGAAATGACCAAAATTCTTTGTCTTAATTTAAGACAAAACTTAAATTCATGTCAGTTATAAAAATGTAAAAAAGCAGAGAGTGGCGGAAATTGTACACTGAAACAGAAAAAAAAATTCTGTGGAACTATCCTTAAAAATGTTTGTTGTAGTACTGAAATTCCTTAGTAAGCTGGGGGATTACTTGGAAAGATTCCTGGACATAGCTCAAGTCTTTGCAGTTAGAAACTATCAGTCATTAAAGAAAAATATAGCTGCTCTAAAAGAGCAGAATGTCATTTTGATTGAAAATGCCATTAAAGTAGAAGCTTGTGTGGCTCCCTTTGCTCAGTATTCATTGAAGTCATGCATTTAAATATACATTGCTTTAGAAACTACTAACATTGCATAAGGTACATTACAGCTTTCCTGCTCAAGTGAACCAGTTGACAAGTATGTTTCATCTTCTGGAGTCATCTAACACTATCATCGCCTGCATTTGGCAACAGGCTTTGAAAGATTCCCTCTGACTATCTTGTTATGTGGGTTTCTCAGGCTCAGAACATGTTTGTCTCTAGTCATCTCTGTCTTGAGGACACAGTGGCTTGCTTCTCATCATTTTACTTCTATTTGTTGCACTTCCAACAAAACCATTAATCAAGCGAAGAGAGAGTTCATTAGTCTAGGAACTCTTTTATGGGTAAGCACATTCTTGTAAGCTCTTAAATTGCTCAGAGTAGTAGACTGTCAAGAAAATATACACAAGCAAGAAATCATAGGGTATCTCTGATTACAGTTATAATTTCCTCATTTGAGAGAGCATTGAGAGATGTATGATTTACAAATAGCAGTACACGTATAAATCTGGCCAGTCCTCTGGGCTATGGATTCCTCATTGTATGGCTCTTGTATTCCAGTGAAGCATTTGTATTCCAGGTACATTGCTACTTTAAAAAAATTCTTCTAAATTCTTCTTCCTCCTATTTCACTTCACCTCTGCCCATTTCCCCTAAGTCAGCAGCAGCCACATCATATATGCATGTATTCCTGTACCGTTTCCTTCACTACACTTTCCTGTTCATGGCAGACATTCATTCCCAGGAGACTTGCTTGCATTGCTTTCGTATTTTTAGTGGCTTGAAAGAAGCGATGGCTGAAAGAAGAAGGGTCAACAAGCTAGATTCAAAATGATAAATAGACTGTTTGCTGGCACGCTTGAGCACTTTTTGGGCATTTTTTACATTTTCCTTCTCACTGGTGCTTCTTCATTTAATATAGAAGCTTGAAAGGAGCTTTAGTATTACTGAAAATCATATACAAAATCTACTTGGCAAAAACACAGTGTGATTGTTCTGCATCTGTTATCTGCAGTAAAAACTGAAGTTAGAATTTTAATAGGGAGAATATGAATATTTTTGAACCTACAGAATATTGCATGTCAGTTTTCAGTGCAACTGAATCAAAGTTACTGCCTATGCTGACTGATGGTCAGACTGCATATACGAGTCTTCTCTGTTTAGGCTGTTAAGGTCCACAGAAAGCAAAAGCCAGCCAACACAGAAAAATAAGGATTGCCTCGTAATCTTGATGTTGATGTAGGTTTGTGACAAAATAATTGGCTTTGTGTATGCTGAAGTGGGAATAAAGAAGAAATCAATACTGAAGAATATTGAATAATTCAGCAGTAGGGTACTATTTGTCAGCTAATATTTGGTGTCAAACACAGGAACTTGCACAGTAAAATGTGCATTTACAAAGGACGAAGAAAACTATTAACCAGATAGTCATAAGAAGGAAGACTAGTGCACTGAAAAAGAAAACAGTTTGGATGGAACGGATGTGAGTAGAGACACATATCTTCCTTAATCTGTAGTCTGCAATGTAGGTAGAAATCACACACCAATGGAAGACCCACTATCTAATTAAGCAAGCTCTTACAAAATTAAAGCAAAGAACCATTGCCCTCTCTGGAGACGCTCTTGGTGAGCACTTATTTTCAGATAAGAACTCCACTGCCCATACTCAGTTTACTCCCTGGTTTTGGTATTTGAATGTTGGAGAACTAGAGCTGGAAAGAAATTACCCCTGGTTATGAAATCCCATTAAGCTTGCTAACACATTTGAAAGTTGTAAATGAAAATTTTCCCCTGACCAATGTAGAAAATCTGTTGATCAAAGTGTCTGACATAATGTATTAGCATTTTCAATGATCCTGTCTCAGAATTATTCATGGATCTTGCATAGGACTGAATGTAGACTATTGCAGAATTTTGCTTCTCTAGTAAAGAAACAAAAT
This sequence comes from Cephalopterus ornatus, assembly GCA_013396775.1. Classification (NCBI taxonomy): domain Eukaryota; kingdom Metazoa; phylum Chordata; class Aves; order Passeriformes; family Cotingidae; genus Cephalopterus; species Cephalopterus ornatus. Next base: position 151,096 of record VZRE01010647.1, read on the forward strand.
AAAAGATGTTTTTCCTAGAACACACTGAGGTTATTTTGTCCCATCAAACATTTCTCAAACAGGCTTTTGAAAAATGAACAGAGAAGGGTCACCGCTTTGCTTCAGTTGCATGCAACAGAGAACTGAGTTCCTGAAGTGAAGGGAAGTCTCTAGTGGAATTGTCTTGAAGTCTCTAGGGGAACTGTCAGACTCTGAAAATTTAGTTATAAGAGCCTACCAATACAACAAGAAAGAATTCTGTTACCCTGATCATTTGCTCAGTTACCAGCAGAGCTCAAGATAAATTCAGCAGTCTTGATGGGACTTGGACTAATGACAAGCATGAAAGAAGTATCCTATATTCCAAATGTTTTGATTTTTCTTCGAGTTGATAAGTGATTCCTCAAGAGCTATTTCTGTTACTTGTTAATGTGTTGTTACCTAAACTGAACTTTCCTATCAATATTTGTATATTTTTTAATCTTGATAGTGTCTATGTCTTCCCTTGACTACTATCTTGTGACCACAAAAGTGTTATGCCAATGAGATAGGTTCTTTTTTAATATAAATCAACTTTTGAAACACACTAAAAAGCCAGAAGAATGCCAACTGAATTCTCAGCTTGTGGAAATTTGAAATTCTCCTGGGATTGTACCCTCTCATTGCCAGGCAGCTGCATTGTGTAGCCATTGTTTGGAAAAGTTTCTCCAAGCTCTGTGCCAAATATGATACTGTGACATAATTTTAAAGCCAGAACTGTAAATCTCATTGTGCAGACGCTCAGATGAAAGCAATGGCAGTCCTCTGCAACCTCAGACATTAATGATATTTCCAAGAGTAGAGAACACATAGTTGGAGAAACTGAACATGAAATACTTGGACGATGAATGCAGGCAACCTCCCAGTGTAGGTAGTGAGAATCTATTTGATTCTCTCCCCCAGCACTGGCTTGTCTCTCCCAGCCATCACCTCTGCCTTTGCTGATTAACTTTCCCTTGAGGCTGTTGACTGCAGGAGTTGGAAAACAGTGGCACTTTCTTTCAGAATAAAATTTCCTTTGTGCCACTGTGGACACCTTGTCTTTCCTCGAGTGCTTTGTATTGAAATAAGCAGAAGGGTTTGCAACAAAAGAGATATTGTATTTGTTATTGGGTAATTGGTTGATTCCCTTAACAATCCCAGTCTGGGAGTCACCTGGAGGGACAAATGATTGTGTCCATGCAGGTCTTGGTTTGGGGCAGGAGGCAACCTGGGAAACCAGAAGGTGAAGCAGTAAGAACTAAGGAAATTGGTGTCCTGCTCATGACTGTGGTGAAAGAGGGCAGAATTTACCACATCCCCCACTTGAAGGAAAAGATTTTGCAGCATCGCATTTTAGGGCCAGAAGAAAGAAACAGAAAAAACACAGTAAACAAAAGCAGAAAATGTGTTCTCAGCCGTGACTTACTACATGTATAAATACAGTAAACATGTTGGTATGTATTGCAAGTAGAACCATATTACTGTGAAAGGAGAGAGTGGGAAAAAAATCAGTCAGAAAGGTCTAACTCCATGAAAGGCAGAGCTAAAACCATTCCTACAGAGTAACTGTAAAGGTGTAACAGTAGATAAGAATATAAATATTCCACAGTTCTTCAGTAAATGGAGGGGAAATTGTATGTAAAAAATAATTAAACCAGCCAATATTTCACAACAACAGTGTCTGTTGCTTTTTTTTTTCTGTATCTAAATTGCAAAGCAGCAGCATCCCTTCTTTGCCTGCACAACATGCTGCTTCCAGATGGGTGACTTATGTAACACTGTAAGAGACACCAAGTCGAGGTCTCGGGCTTGAAGAGGAAATACAAGAATAAACTGAGACCAAGAGAGGAGAGGAAGCATGAGGGTAGCCAAGAACATCCGCTCTCTTGCTACAATCCTCAGCCCCTCATTGCTTTCTGACCCCTGTTAGAACCGACAGGGAAGGGAGACAGGAAAGGATGATAGACTCCATAGAAGTTACACATTTCTAACTGTTTAAGAAAATTTTCTCTTCTTCCTACGCTAATATCACTGTAATAGTGCAATTCTTCTGCAATATGAGGTATCCTTCCTGATATTTTTTGGTTAAGTATGTTTCTTATTTTCTTTCCTCTTATTCCTGCTCTTTTGCATCTTCCATGATTTCACTTCTCAGTTCTTCCTCCCTCCTTCTCTCCCTAGCACCTTTGTCTGTGACTCCACAGTCTCCCCTCTGTTTCTGCCTCCCACTCCTTTGTCTCCGTTGGAAGATTTCAATGCAGGGAAGAAAAAATGGAAGGATGTCAGTGTGCCTTCATGTCTTCATTTTTCTCTACTGTTCTAACAATGCTTTTTACTGGGAGCTGCCTGGCTGTGTCACTTCTGATGCCTTCTTTATTCAAAGAGGTGATAACTCGTGCAGCTCAGTGTCAGCTCCATGGTGGCTGACTGAAATACTGACTAGATAATGACAAAATAAAAGAAATTAAGCCATTTCTGAATGATTTGCTCTCTTGGCTGTGCTCCTGCATCACCATTTTCAACAGTACTTAAATGCCTATGATAGCAAATCAGGGAATCCAATGGAGTGATGATTTCTTTCAGTCTCCTGTTCCTTGCTGACAGTTAGTTCACAACCAGTGAAACTGGAACTTATCACTTATACTGGGAGAGACAAGAAAATACATTTTCTGCATCTTGAATCTTTTATTGAGTTCTATCTATCAATGTCTCTTTGATGTGAAGATACAAGAGTTTGAAATTTCCTTGATCTTAAACAATAATAATACTCACTCTCTTAGTTATAGTAATAGAAGTTCCTATTTGCTGATAAAAGGAAACACATATTTAGCTGATTACATGTTGGGACCTCTACAATATTTATAGCGTCCATGCTTTCCAAGATTTCATTCTACATCCTATGAGCATGCCTCAGATTCCACACTCAATGTTTATGACTGTGTTAAAACATATGCTTGTTCAAACAAGTTTATCCTATCGGTCTATTCAAGGTCTGCAGAAACAAATTAGTTCATGCAACTGTTAGGTTGCAGCATTATTTTACCACTATTTATATGGAAATACTTATATTGCCATATACTGATTTTATATACTTTGTCTAGGTTTGCAAGATGATGACTCTTTGCGCCCGCTGAAATCATCTGTTTATCTAATTCCCCTATCAATATAGTCATCAACTTTTCATTCCCTTAATATGACACATTTTACTGGAATTCAAGTCACATGAAACGGAGTGTATATTCAGGTGTGAGTTGCCAACATCTTTCATAATCTACCTTTCGATATAAAGAATAGCCTCGCAAAGCAATCAGTCATGTACTACCAGGCTTTGTCCTATCATCTGGCACCTTCACAACTCTGAGCCTTTGACATGAACTACGTTTGAATTTGCGAGTTCCTGAACAGACAGGATGAAATCTTTGACTCAAATCCCTGTATTTATCCTAGAGCAACTTGCCTGGATGAGGACAAGCACTTGTCTCTCATGTAACCAGTTCCTTTCAAATTAGTCTGACACCCAGGAAAACAAGAAGCTCTGGGAGGATGTCATAGGCTGTGGTCAGCAGTAATAGCAGCTTGCTTATTTATAGTATCATCCAGAAGAACTCTGAAGCAAACATGAAGGCAAAATGCAGAAAGTACAAAGTAAGAGCAAAGCATTGATTGAGCAGTGAAGGAGACGCCAGCCTGTGTCTAATGAATGAGGGGCAGCACTAATTACAAACGTATTTGCTTTTATTGTCGTGTTTTAGAACTTTATTGGTCAACTAATGTATTTTTTATGGGATGAATATGTTTCTTTCCAAACCTCAGGAACATGGGCAGCTGCTTTTAATTTCAATGGGAGTGGTAAAATCTCATTAGCCTCCAGATTTGTCCTTCAAATGTACTTAATTAAATATATAAAGAAGATAACCAGAAAGCCTGAAGTGGCTGAGACAGAGTTAGCAACAAACTATCTTTTCTTCTCTTTTTATCCTAGGAATAGTCATGAGCTGGGTCAATTATCACTTTGAATCAAACTAATTGCACAACTTCCTCGGTTTAAGTAGGCTGCAGCATCGTGTGTCCCACTTTCGTGTCTCCTGCAAGGATCCTTTGCCTACACCGTGGTGGAATAGCAACAGCATTGCCACAGCTATTTCAGTATTAGCTCCTAACAGACAAATGGTAACAGAATGTTTGTGGCAGCTTCACATTTTCTTTGAACCACCTTTATCCCAGTACATGAAAACAGCCCAAATTTTCAGCTGACAGACAAAGTACTAATCCATTCCGTGCCTCACATTTTAAGGACATTGCATAATTTTCTGGCATCCAGCCACAAAAATTCTCATTTGAAGGAATGCTTTGTGGAATGACAACATTCAGAGGCAGGACTTGCAGCAGTTGAAGCGACCAGCCTCTCCAGAGTCCCCTAACATCGCCCCAACAAAAAATGCCGGGATAATTGTTATTTTATAGTCATGAAGAACTTTGTAAGTGCCCCTGCCCCAAATAACCCACTTCGGTTGCAATGCCATGAAGGAGGATGTGTAACAAACCAGAACAGAACAAGGAGGTTTTGTAAGGAAGCACACAGTAGTTTTCACAAAGTTACACATAGACTGAGGAAGCATAAAGCCATCTTCAGAAGAACAACTAGTCACTTAGCAAAGGCCTTGCACAGAATGGGACAGGGGAAAGAAAATGATTTTTAAGAAAACTGTAAAAGCAGGATGCTTTTTCTCCTCACAATTTTCTTGGAGGCTTCAAAGAAAAGTGGATCAATATGGAAAAACCACAACTGAACGGAGCAGCACATCACCTTGTACAGGATGGGGCAGAGCATGGAACAAATAGGTTGAGGGGGTTGCTGAAGCTGCAGGTACGTGTCAGGGTCTTGCTGGTGCTGCAGCAGGCCTGCCCGGGGAGGGCATCTACAGCTCCCAGGGTTTCCAGGAATACCAGGAACAGATGAAATGACACTGTGGGACAAAGAAGTGTTGGAAGTGGTCACAAGGCATGAGGGGTGAAGGATATTGCTGAAAATAAGGGTTTCACAGTAGCATGTCACTGATAACGTGGTATCTTCCAGTCTAATGGGCATCTCACCTAGCTGTCCAAACTTGATCCTGTTTTTCTTAATTTACGTTTTCTGTTAGTGTGGGATTTGCCTTATTCGCTTCCTTCCTGTCACCTTTAAAGTACTGCTGCAAGACTGTTTTCCTCCTGCACATACTGTGAGACAAAGAAGTTTTCCTGATTTTCCATTTTCCTGCATAATGTGCTGTCTGCAAACCTCACCTGAAAAATTCTCACTCAGTTCTTTACTTCACCACCTAATTTTTTCCTCATGTCTTGTTAATGTTATCAATAATACTTTGCTGTCAAGATCACTGAAAACCATTTTCAGGACACAATACAGAAAATACAGCATTTTGTTTCATCTAATATTTATTCAATGGATTTCCATTTGCCAGGGAGTAGCTGTCTCAGAAGACTGTTGCTTAATATGCAACAGTCAAGGGACACAAAAATAAAATAAAACCACATATTTGGAGCAAGTAAAATGCGCTTCATACTCAGAATAAATAGAATTTGTCTTCATAAAGCAGTTTTGGCTGTTTTTTAAACTTAACATCAGTCATCTCTCCTTGAGAGGTGTTATTTTGTTGCACACATCCTACTTCTGCTCACTTTCTTGAGCCTGTGATCTTTGTATGCTCTCCTTGGGTTTTTGGTGTGAATTCACTTTCAAATAGAAAGCTTCCTACTCGCTTATCCCACACGTAGGGGAAAAATGCAGGAGTAATTTCCTGGGAAGATCACATGGAGCTGTGCAAGTAAGAAACACTGTTTTGTGCATTGTAAGGTAGCTTGAATATCCTTTTCATGATGGAAATGCCAGACAGATTAATTTCCTAAGGGTGCTGTAGTTGATGGTGGATCAGCAAGAGACACTTAGATTCGAACCTTTTCTCTAGGATGGCAGATCTGGCAAGCTGTCAAAGCCCATTATCCCCACTGGTAAACTAGAGGGAGACACCAAAGCAGACAGACGCTCCTGTAATGCCTTGTCTAAACTACATTATTGATCTCTGTCAAAATCCTCTCCCTCCCTCCCTCTATGTCTAATCTGCACGACGCAAAGTTGCATTGAGCAATTGAAAGCACTCAAATTACCAGAAGAGCTGTATTGATAAAAAAGCCATTTTTGGCTTTTTACCTTAGCTATAATCGTGATAGAAATCCTGTGGTTTAGGCTCTAGGTAGGTCATGGGTAGATCATTGAAAGCAGTGAATTCCTATACATGCAGACAAGTTTTCAAAAGCTGAGTTTGAACTGAGATGTCTCTGCTTTTGCTCAACCTGAGATTCCTATATCTAGACCCAGATTTTTTGCTTTCTGAGAGGCTTCCATTGATCTCTCTCAGACTCAGGAGCCAGCAGCTGTTCTGAAAATCTGGCCGGTGGTGAAATCTTGGACCTGCTGTAGTTAAAGGGAACTTTTCCAAGATTTCATCTGATGTAACTAATTCTGAGCACTCAGGAATTAAGTGCTAAAAATGGGATGAGTGCATTTCCTGGTGGGCAAAATGGAGAAAACTTTTATCCACTTCAGTAAAATATATTACAATCTGTGAAAAGCAGCATTTGGGTGATCAGGAAAAAGATATTTCCTTTTGCAGTATCTGTGAAATCTTCAAGGACTCAAGGACTTCTAAAACTTGTTTTATATGCCTTTAATTTAAATTTTACTTACCTCCCTTGAAACAAAAAAGAAGTTGTCAAATTATTTTTTTTTCTTTTTTGGTATTTACAAAAATGTAAGGGGATAATACTGAATAGACATGCAAGCTCTGTGCTTGTGTCCTCTGTAATTCTGTATTGGCTTGGGGCGTGTTCCCAACACAGCTTCCCTGATGCAGAGAGCCCTGCTGTGGCACTGCCTGAAAGCTGAGCATCTCCACTAACTGCCAAGCCTTGCTTTTGCCAGGAGGCCATTTGTAACACAGCAGGCATATAAAACATACACAACGCCAAAACCAAAGTTTGTGACTGCAATTCCATCAGCTTCCTAAGATAAAAAAATAATTATGGGGGAAGAAGAAGCCCTGTAAGTGACTTCTCTACATGCCATGAAGGAAACAATTTCAGACAAGCATAAGAGTACTCCATTAGCATTTGTGCAGGTCCTAAGCAGTTACACAAGAATACAGCTCAATGAGACTTTCTGAATGAGTAGATAAATGATAGGGCTCTTGAGACACATCATTTGCATTCAATAACAGCTAGAAAATTCCTTAGTAAAAATGGGCAGTAGGAATCCAGGGATGGGAGCTTGCTCACAAGACAGCATTCCGGATGTGGGGTTTCCACAGCTGTGTCCTAATTTAAAGGTCTAATTTAAGAAGAAATTAATTATACCCCAGAAATATCTGGGTTTTTTTCCACTGACCAGAAGTGAGCACTCAGCTGGGGCATCCACATTGTACCACTGGGCACAGAAAAACCTCACCTTCATACTGGAATAGTTTATTATAGCAATTACATGATTTTTCTTTACATACCTCATTATATTAGGTTAGCCTCCATCTCCCTGTCATGCTTTCCTAAAGTTTTAGTTATAAGGCATTTGGTAAGGCTTTACACTGAATTCCAGTACTTTCTATCTCATTGCTCTGATAGCTTCTGAGAGTATATAAAGTATTTTGCTAGGTTTCTCCTATTATTCATGTGGAAAAATATACAAGATATTTGTGTTAAGTGCTAGATTGACATTTAGATAATTAGATTAGTGATATTCTGTCCTATTAAACACAGAATATTCCTAAATAATCCTTTTCTGTCTTGTCTCTTTGTTAAAGCTTCCTTTTGGGAGAATAGTTGCACTCCTTTGCCTTTTCTGGGCTGGCATTAATCACCAGTCTCTGGTTTCTCTCTGAAGAGCACATGGGTATTCCACACTCAGATGTAGTGAAGAAGGTTATAATAAAATAAAAATTAATAAAATATTGTGCTGATACCATCTTCAATATTTCCATTTCTCCTGGAGTAAGGAGTAATATTCTCTATGTACTATACTTTATATATCTTATTGCTTCATTGCTCTTATCTCAGACAGTATTTGATCCAAGCTAGGGTCAGAAGATTGCCTTCTAGTCTAATTGGAGATAAAAGAAATAATTTTTTAAAAAGACTTTTTATAGGCTGTGTTTTGTGACTATTTCCTTGACAGAGGAAGAGGTATTTTTATAAGCTATTTTTTCAGTGTAGTTCAGTTCCCTAAGAGTATTAACCAGTGCACATGAATTTGCAGTAACATTTTGAAGTTTTGGAAAAAGCTTCTCCCTGGATATTTGTGCCCTGGTGAATTCTGCATAAAGGAAAAGGAAAATAGATTTTTTAGAATATTTCCTTTTTTTTTGTACATCCTGATTTCAGCACTTTTCCTATGTATTATGGGCTGTAAAACAGATCTCAGAGGTAACTTTACCAAGTGTCTCAGGATTTTATTAGTTACCTCAGCGGACTGTTGTGGGAACATTGCTTTTTTAGAAATGTAGCTTTTGCCATTAACTTGTGGAGGGAACAGTCTTAAAGCTGTAAGTGAATGATCCCCTGCCAGCCATGACTCTTGCTTGCTGTGACAGGTGATTTGGAATGGAAAGGATGGTGAGTAGGACAGGGCAGAGAAGCTGAAGTACATATATCCATTATAAGCTTGTTCTTTCTGTGGAAGACGTGATGCTATAGAAATGATGCAATGACACAGATAAATCTTTCCAAGGAAAAAGCAGAAAGCCAAAACTTTCTGAGAGTACCTATGGTGACATTACAGTGTTCTGGAGCTAGGGTCATGCAGGAAAGAGGGACAGGGCATGTGAAACATTGCCATGCCCTCTCTGTTCTAGGAAGCCTACATCCAGCTGGACCAGCTCCAGGGTACATTTGGGCCACTTGCTATATGGCATACAGTGCAAAGGAAGCTGCATTTCCCCTGCGTAGTAAGTCACAAAGGTGCTGCCCTGTAGACTTCTGCTGAGCCCAGTCCTTCCCTACTCCATGTTCGAGGTCTTTTAGGAATGTGGTTCTTGGATTTTTAGTCCACCAGAAAAATTACGTGTCTGCAGCCCAGCGAGATCTGCGGGAGAAAAGCAGGATTCTTCTCACCTAATTTATGATGCCTCTGCCTCTGACATAGATAATCTGCATCTGCTCCACTCACTGTAGACTCCCTTTGAGTCAATGAGGAGGAATAAACACTTCTAGGACATGAATCATCTGATGCATTTTAGACATTTACATTAGAGTTGGATCACTTCCACTGTAGCGCTGCCTATTTCCTCTCTATTTGATTATAGAGAGAACTTGGCTCAGAAATAGATGTCACTGTCTAAAGTTAGGTGGAATGAATCCCACACAGACAGCCTGTTGTAGAGATGTGAAGTGAATGGGGGATTCAGGCATATCTTTTTTTCACGGTGTTCTGAGGAGGAAGCCTAGAAAAGGACTGAGAAGGGGGCGATGTCCATGTTCTAGAAAAATCTATGTGAGGTACAGAGAAGGGAATATATGAAGCTGGAAAGAGCTGGAAAAAGGGGATAAATACTGCATTGAGATGATTGCATCTGATAACAAATTATTCAGAACAGACTTCAAAGAGCTGCAGAATCTCATAATACTGTGCAACTAGATAATAAAATGACAAATGAAAATTAATGATCATAAGTGCAAAGTGATGCAAATGGAATAAAAATAATTCAAACTATTCATACATATTAACAGGCCCTAAATTAGCTATTACTATCCAGGAAATACATTTTGGAGTGACTGTGGCCAGATTTCTGGAAACATCAGATCAGTCCTGAAGGGAGATCAAAAGAATGTATGAAACATTAGGAATTATTGAGAAAGGGATAGAGTAAACCCAGAAAATGTCCTTGTGCCACTGCATAAATTCACAGTGCTCCCAGTTTGAAGGAGCGTACAGTTGTTCCCCTGTAGCCTCAAGGTAGGTATGAGAAAAATAGAGATGAGATAGAGAAGGGCTGCAAAGTGATCAAAGATACACAACAGCAAAGACAGGCTTCATCTCTCCAGTCTGAAAAAGAGTTGGATGAGAAGGTAATATGATAAAAGCCTACAGAACTAAAAACGGTTTAGAGAATTGAGAATCATTACATGCAATATTTTGTTCTTATGTTGAGGAGACATGCAATGAAATTATCAACCATAAGTTTATTAAAAAAAAACAAACAAAAGGAAGCATTTTTTACAATATTCAAAATTGAATCATAGCACTCCTTGAAAAAGAAGGCCAAAAGGATGAAAAAGTAGATATTAAATGAAATACAAATTATCAAGTTTTGGGTATTAAACATTGTGGTCCAGTAAAAATTCCCAAATATCAGCTCCTAAGCCGCTAACTGCTGGAAAATGGCATTTATTTTATTGCTGTACACTTCTATTGTGTCATGGGATACTTCTGTTTCTTGCACACTTTCCTGAAATACTGGCTAATAAGTGCTATTGGGTCCATGTTCTGGGCTAAACTGGCATTTAACCTGATGCAGTGTGGCAGTTCTCATGTTTCTAAGTGTGAGAGGAGTCTGAGGAACAGCCAGAAACACCTTGAAGGAGGTCTGTCCCATGGAGTAGGAAGTCTGAGCTGAGTAGAGGATTGCTGTCGATTTCCTTGGATATAAACTAGGCATAATGGATGGCAAAGAACTCCACTGAAAGGCCACCAAGACATAGCCTTATAGATTTCTACTATGGGAAAAGCTGTTTGATTTGGGGAAGTGTGTAATTTATTGTTCTTTTTAGTTCAACGTTGTTGTGAAGGAAGAGATCTTAGGTTTAGTTGGGGTATGTTCTGGATAAATGGCCCTACTTGAGTATCATATCAAAAAAACTGGACTTGCTTGAAATGGGCTGTACTGTAGGCACAAAGAGCTCTGAACAACATGGACTGCTGGTGGTGTACTCCAGAGGATTACTTCCCAAGAAGTGCAGGATGGACTTTCCTCCCTCCCCCCTCCCACAGTCACTATATATAGCTCTGGACATTTAAAGGCTTAAGTAAATACAGCAGATTCAGACTTATTGCTTTCCTATAGGTGTGGTCTGTTAAAAACTAAGTAAGAAACTCTAGAAATCTGAGGACAGAAATGCAGCTTTTTAATAGGATAACCGGGCTGTGGATCCATGACAGCTTAAGGAGTGTTAGGCCATAATTGTAACTTTTCTTCCTAGTTATGGGTGTAGACGGTGGAAAGGTATCAGATCTGACTGTGTCCCGAGTTGCTTATTTCATAAATATTGTTTACATTGTAATGATATAATTAGGACAGCTTAATGATGCGATTAAAATAATGTCAATTCTTCTTTTGTTTACATTTTTGTCTACACAGCTGTGAATTATTCTTTGCCCGGCATTAGTATGCAGAGTTGGAACTAAGTCTTAACCTCTTCTTACTGCATTCAGGAAATCAATTTGTTTTGCTAAAACGAAATGGACTTACGGTTTCAAGCAGCTGCATTCGAGTGTGACTAGTGATAGTCATGACTTTACCAAGGTGTCAAAAAGTGTTCTTACTGGCTGCATTATTCTGAAAGGAAACGAAGTAATTTAAGAATTGTCATACTGAGTCTACTGAACTGATGGCAGTCTTCAGTAAGGTTTGGGATTGGACCCAAAGGGTCATTCTGTGTTGAACAGTAAGATGAAAAAAACAAAAGAGAGAAAAAGGCATTCTGATACTTAATCAAAATCTGTTTATCTGTTCAGAATCACATCTGCAGCCTCCAGTGATTACCACGCTTCCACAACAGCTTGCTGCCCTTCCCAGGCTTCCCTCCTTCCCTTAACACTCAGCAGAGGAAAGATGAATGTCCGTTCTGCATTATCTCATACCTACAGCCCTGTTCACTCCACTCCTATTCCAAACCTTTCAAAACCTCTCTTCTCGATGATGTTGCCAGCCACATGGACTTTTAGATTCCTGGTGAAGTTTTCAGGACTGGCATAAACCAATTTGAATTTATAATTTCCTTCAAAGTAGGGCAGATTTGGCTTGGCAGTCTGTGGGATGTGATAAACATGGAATTCCAGCAGCAGTAAGTGTCATTTCAAGAAGCAGACAAATAATTTAAAGTTACCCTTTTATTTCACAGCTGTCTTTGGTAGATTATAATAGAGTTCTGATCACACTGAATGACAGTCAAGGCCATGTAACTCGGTAGTTTTGTCCTGTGGTAAAGTTACACCTTTTATTTTAAAACCCTAACCTAAGAAAAGTGAGAGGTGCTTATGGACTCTTACTTCCAGACTGTAGCTGTCACACACATCATTGGAGCAGGGGTTGAGTCCAATCTATCGTCTAGGCAGAACTGGTGGGAAGAGGAATATGGAATATAAAGCGAATGGAAGTGACACACATCATTTGGGTGCAAAATCTTCATGAGGATTAGCATGGTGTCACTTCTTGCCTTTCAGTGTACCATAAGCAAATCTGCATCTGTTATGCAACCATTTTATCCATATAGCCTTAGCACACAGTATACATCAAGGAAATGTTGCGAAAATAAGAACTTTTCCTTGGGGATATCAGTGAACTTTTTTAGAAGAAACAGAGAGTTTTACAGCCTTGATCTTGAGAAAGTAAATTTCTGTTGTCTCATCTATGTTCTGACTTATGCCCAAAACTCCAGAGCAACCCCCTAAACACTTTGATGCCTGTCTTCTGCTCTTCATGATTCAACAACCTTTACATGTAAAATATTCTTCAGTTTTTAGGATTTTCTTGTCATAGCTGGACTAACATTTGAGGAAGCTCAGAAACCCCCCACTGAATTCAGCAGGTGCTGCAAGGGCATTTCAGATGTTCATGTTAATACACCTAAAACAGTTTCAGTGATCCTATGAAGTGTTACATGTAAGTAGAGCGTTATATATGTCCATAACTGTAAATTGTTTTCACCTTTAAGGTTTTAACATTACTACTAACACAGATACTCTCTGATTCCTAAAAAGTGTTTTCATGATCTCTAGTTTGCTTTTAATGAAAAACCAGAGACTGCAATCTGTGATCCCCTTCCTTGTTTTCCAGTAGCTTTACTTTTCAAGAATGATTTTGAATGAAGCCTCTTATTTCGGTGCTTTTCCTGCTATCTTCCTCACGTATTTCCTCTCCCACTCCACATGATTTGGATGTTGTTCAGGTGTGATTTCAGTGTAGACAATTTTCTAGAGACAGCTTCAGCACTGTCTTATACAGAAGATATGTACAGCATTTCCCAGGATGCTTATCTTCATATATGTATCAGAGACGACCCAGTAACAACTTTGAATTCATTACTAAAACCTTTGTCTTCTTCCACCTGTCTCATGAGAAGTAAAGTAATTTCATTGCATTCCATGGTTGTCTCTTCCCTGACTGTCAGGCACAGAGAAAATGGTTAATGCTTTTAAAATAGGAAAGATGAAACTGGCTGGACCTGAAGAGATTGCAGCCTGGATAAACTGCTTTACCACCTGCCAGATCCAATCAATACCCTCTTTTTTTCCTTTTGTATGGTTTAAAGTAAAAAACCACCACCATCAACAAAAAGAATGCTCAAGGGTTTAACTTGTAAAAAAAATGCATTCATATTATACAGATATAGTTTGTAATGCTTGACTCTCTAGACAGAAATCAGTAACTCTAGATGAAGACACACTTTATCCATTGAGACATCTTGAAAGGAAATGTACTTCAAATTCACATTTTTCTTTGAATGCTACCTTTTGTCATTGATGACAATTCCTACAGGTCCCAAGATGCTTCTGCTAGGGCTTCCTGCAGCTCCTAGAGAAATCCAGGGGACATCCCACCTGCAGTTGTCTAGGGAAGAGTGTTTGCCTTAAACACAAAACAGAAATGCAGAAACTACAAGAACAAACCTCTGGGCACTTCAGTCACTCTGTATTAAGAGTGACAGCACTGACGTTAGTGCTGCATCACAGCCAGTGACTCTGCCACTACCTGCAGCTATCAGCTTCTAGGAAATGCCAAGTGTCACCATCTTGTACTTGGACCTTAAATACATCATACCTCCCAGCACAGCTCCTAGCTAAACTGAACATAACTGCAGGGTCCCAGCCATGCTCTCTGTTCAACCCTAGCGGCTGATCCAACTTGCCAATTGGTTCAGATTTCACAGCATATTTGAAAAAAATATGAAGCATACTTCAGCTCCTCATTTTTGAGGCTGCTGTGTCTTCTTCATGTCTAGACCAGGGCCTTTCTATTTGCAGATTATCAAAAACTAAGTAAAGTTAGGATTTCAAGGCCACCTTCTGCTGCATGTTTTATTGACACCAGCAATCACAAGGGCACCTGGAACACAGGGTAGTAAATTCAGTACAGCAAACTGCTTCACCTCCCATTCTCATCATCTAAAGTGCTGAAAGTGAAATTTGGAGGTTGGTTATGTATAACACAACCCACTGTGTGGGCACATTGGTGTCTGCTGCTGCTACCTGTTGAATTGATTGCTTATCTAGGGAAAACTGGCAATCCTGTGGGACTTATGTTTTTAGCACAGAAGGACCTGGATTTTCTCTGTTCAGGCAATAAAGTTAGTACCCTGGGAATTGTTACACAAGTACAGTTACACTTCAAAACAGATGTTCAAATCCATCCGAGACAAGTGCCAAGGCATTTTTGAAATTCCTATTTGTGCATGAATATTTTCTATCTCTGTATTGCCAAAATTGCAGTACAAACACAGTCCTAATTGGCCTGAGCTCTCCAAGAGACAGCTTTCTGAAAGCTTAATGCTTTCTGAAAATGGGAGAAGGACTCTACAGCTGAAGTTTCATGTACATTTCAGGTACTTGGCATGAAAGAAAACAGGTTCCATCTGCTACCCATTCACTGCTACCCAGTCAGCTATCCATGGCTGATTGCTGCAACATTACCTCTTCTCTCTCTTCTACTGCCCATGTAGGTGAGCAGTGAATTGCATCAGGGACCTAGTACAACTGAAGATAGCAAAATTCACTTTGCCAGG
This sequence comes from Cephalopterus ornatus, assembly GCA_013396775.1. Taxonomy (NCBI): domain Eukaryota; kingdom Metazoa; phylum Chordata; class Aves; order Passeriformes; family Cotingidae; genus Cephalopterus; species Cephalopterus ornatus. The sequence continues at coordinate 166,138 of VZRE01010647.1, forward strand.
TTATTTTTCAAACAGAACAGTTGTCTGCTAAGAGTTTGAGGCAAAATCAGTTGCATTTGCACCACAGAGATAGAGAAGAGGGTGTGAGAAAGGAGGCCTGGAATTGTTTAAACTTCTAAAAGTGACAATGTTGAATGAGTAATTATAGTTGGAACTCTCTTCCATGTTTTTTGTCTACTTCCCAGAAAATTAATATTATGATTGTTTCTCTGCTCCAACCTCCCATAAAAACAAAATGGGGGACAGAGGACTATAAAAAGGAAGTGATTCATCTCTGCTTCCTGTGAAGATCCGCAGTGTATTTCTGGATGACTTTTTGCTTAGCCTGAGCTTTGTGTGCTGCAGCTGCCGAATTGGTGCTCTAGGAAGTACATCCTGGTGTCAGTAGTTACCAGTGGGCAACAGTAGTTGATGCCATGGTCAGGTTCTGCCACATAGTTTATTTATCCTTCCCATGTGGAAGCCGGTGAGCACTGGTCCTTTTTGGTTAACCGCAACTGTGGAGTGGACCTCAGGAAAAAGGAGAGCTGCCAAGTTGGGTGGTTGGATTTGTGGGGTGTTTTTTGGTGAGTTTCATATTTTTATTTTTGATTTCAGAAATCCCCATACAAACACTGAAGGTATGAAATTGTACACAACTGCCTTGCAGGAAAGTTGCTTCAGCACTTTTAGGAAGCAGCAGGTCAAGTGAGGGTGTCACTTCCTTCAGACCAAAGGAACTTCAGGTTTATTAGATATTGCACACTCAAATCCAGGCAACTTAAGAATGAGTGTGAAAGGCTTCAAAATGCAGATGATTTTCTATGGGAGATTTTTAGATGGTAACTGAGAGTGATTATCTTGTTTTTAGGTTATCTATTTTCAATGTAACCTCACTTGATTCCATGTTTTTTTCTCTTGATTTTGTCATATCTGATTTGCATCTTTATGAAAGAGAATGAGATCAAAGGAATGATGAAATCACTAAGAGTCACTTTGTGATTTATTCTTTTCACTGTCACCAAAGCAAAACAGTTTCATAATCAACACAGATCTCTTTATGGGCATGAATCTAGGAAAGCACTAAAGTGCCAGCCCAAGTCTACTCCTGTTCAGGCAGACATGTCTTGGGCTCATGTGTATTACTAAGGAGAGATCCCTTCCCTTTAATGTATTTAATTTTCCATGCAGATGTTTGTTGTGTGTGTGTGTACTCTGGAGATATAACTAGGAAAAAATCATTCTATTGAGCAGGACATATAAACATTTAACTAAGACACTTCTGTTACAATACAGTTTTTATCTTCACATTTTCTGGGTGTTTTTTAGCTATTCATTGGTCCCATCGAAGTTCCTGCTAAATTGACTTCAACAAAATCAGATTCTGATTAGAGGAGTTTTTCTTTTCAGAATCATATACAAAATATATTAAATAGTAAAAGTAAGGAAAAATGTCACTGAACTGCATTTCATCAAACATAGCACAAAAAAATAAGAAAGAAGGACATCAGCGAGGCAATTCATATACAGGTTACAGTTCAGAAAAAGAGAGCACACATAAAGGACAAAAAGATGGATGGAATGGTACTAAATTTATCTGAGTTTTTTCTCAGTTTATCTGAAACTTCATCCACTTGCGATCAATCTCCCTTACATTTCTTAAATGTTTATGCTTACATAATATTACAAGAAGAAAAGTGTACTTATTTTATTCACATTTTCAGCACTGTATAGGTAAACCAGCCACAAGATGGCAATACACCATGCTGTGAAATTGTCTACATTTTAATCTCCATTTCTACATTTTAGTCCCTCCTCGAATGGCTGAAAAGTGCCACCTTTTAAACTTTGGGAAACTTAACGAGGATAGACACAAAATAATAATTTTTAGAAAGAAAATAACTAATCCCACTGCTGCTATAAACATCTTGTTCCTCATTTCTTTTCACTTCTCTGTGATTTTTCTCCACTTACTACTGTTTCTTGTGCCCAGGGAGCTACTGGTTTGAGGGACGAAAAATGGTAGGGGGTGCAATATCCATTAGCATCGGAGTAGTAAGGGACAGGTCTGTACTTGTGAATGCCACAGAGAATAAAGCCCATTGCTCTTGACAGTCAAAGCATGGTTCCATCAGTAGTGAGAAACAAACAGATGCCCTTCTCCCCTGGAAAAATAAAAACAGAGACAGCAAAATGTTATAAAGAGGAACAGAAATGGGAGAGTGCAATGTTCAAAGACATGTTCTCAGGGACTTAAAATGGAAACTTCTGTAGTAAACTTTAGACCACAATTGTAAGAGATGGCAAAAAGACACCTGAAGATTTTGCCTGAGTATAAAATAGCAGAGTATGAGGTAGCTGCAAGAAAGGCTAATGTAATTATTAAGGTAGCAGGTGAAGCACATTTTTCAGATGTTCTGGAAGGACGTGGCATTGCTGTTTGTGTGCATTCCATTTGCACCACAGCGATCTGGTACGTGAGGGCACAGTCACCTGGGCATGGAGGCGGTTCCCCTCTTTTTCCCTGGAAATGTAACTCAGCTTTCAGATAAGGTTGCAAGGCAGGATGTCGGGAAGCGTCTAGATGACGTACTGCATTTATAGGATTAAATTAAGCACTAGATCTGAAGGCAGGAGGAAGTTTTCCTCGGGTCAGAAGGTTAGGGATTGTTGAATATGGTTTATGTTTTTCTGGGTAACAGAAGGGTATCACCCACATCCTAAGGCAACCTGGGAATTTTGTAATTTTCTGGTTGTGACATGTTGCAGGTGACTTTCTATCTTCTGCTACCACCTTCAGCTTGTGTCATGCTGTGCAGAACAGGTACATCTGGTGGCTCTCTTTGGTAAATGCTTGTTACACCATACACTACAACAGAAGAGCTCTGGACTAAACAGCCAACTAGTGTTACTTTTTGTTATATGACCCTGTAGTGCGATATTTTACTAGTCCTTGTCCCAGAATGCTTGGGTTAGAAATGCTAAAGAAGTTACAAGAATCACAGATATAGTTCTAGATTTAGCCATAAATAAGAAAAATAAAGAACATAGAAACATAGAATCATTGAGGTTGAAAAATATCTCAAAAGCATTGAGTCCAATCATTGACCCAAGCCAAGTCCACGACAAAACCCTAAGTGCTGCATATACACGTCTTCTAAAATACGTACAGGGATGGTGACTCCACCACTTCCCTGGGCAGCCTGTTCCAATGCTTAGCAACTCTTTCAGTGAAGAAATTTTTCCTAATATCTAATATAAACCTCCCCTTGCACAATTTGAGGCCATTTCCTCTTGTCCTATCGTTTGTTACGTGGGAGAAGAGACTAACTCCCACCTTTCTACAAACTCTTTTGTAGTTGTAGCGAGTGATACGATTCCCTCCACCCTGCTTCCTTTTCTCCAGGTCAAACAACCCCAGCTCCTTCGGCTATTTCTCATAAGAGTTGTTCTCTAGACCCTTCCCCATCTTCATGACCCTTGGACATGTTCCACCACCTCAACGTCTTTATTGTAGTGATGGACTCAGAAGTGAACATAGAACTTGAGGTGTGGCCTGACCAGTGCTAAGTACAGTGGGACAATCACTGCTCTGGTCCTGCTGGCCACACTATTTCTGATACAGGCCAGGATGCCATTGGCCTTCTTGGTCATCTGGGCACACTGCTGGCTCATGTTCAGCTGTCTGTTGGCCAATACTCCCAGGTCCTTTCCACTGGGCAGCTTTCCAGCCACTCTTCCCCAGGCCTGTAGCGCTGCCTTGCCTTGTTGCACCTCACACAGTTGGCCTCAGCCCATTGATCCAGGCTGTTCATATCCCTCTTGAGAGCCCTCCTACCTTCTAGTAAATCAACATTCCCAACCACCTTGGGGTCATCTGCAAACTGACTGAGGGTGCACTTGGTTCCCTCATCCAGATCATCAATAAAGATGTTAAGCAGGACTGGCCCCAATACTGAGCTATGGGGACCACTTGTGTCTGGCTGGCAGCTGGATTTAGCTCCATTCCCCACCACCCTCTGGGCCCAGCCACCCAGTCAGTTTTTACTCAGAGAAGAGTACACTCATGCAAGCCATAAGTAGACAATTTCTCCAGGCAAATGCCATGGGAAATGGTGTTAAAGGCTTTACTGAAGTCTGTGTAGACAACACCCACAGCCTCTCCCTCATCCACTAAGCAGGTCACCTTCTCATAGAAGGAGACCAAGTTAGATGAGACATTTGTTCCATTTCTGTCATTCTAAGTAGTTTATTCCCAACCCTGCTGGCTTTGAATTGCCATCTTGCCACTATATTCTCAGACTGCCTGCGGCTTATAAGGATCAGAATAACCAATCTGTTGAATTGTTAACCATTTCTAATGACCACAAGAAAGGTCACACTTCATGCTTTTCTGTCAATCTGACAATGCAATCTGAAATCCTTCACACCTCTTGCAGGCAGCTGGGCTACAGTTTGTAACTGGAGTTTGAATTGCTAATACAATTTTGATTACAATTCTCAATCTTTCATATATAGCTTTAAAATGTAACAAGCAGTTATATGCATCAACCTAGGAATTTTTATTAGTTTGCCCTGTATGCTTTTTTCCATGAAAGGGCTGATGTATACCCTAATTAACCACTTTGATCCTTTTATTCTAAATAGCATTCCAGCTACTTTCTGGTTCTTGCTGATACACACTTTCAATGAAGACAAATATGTTTTTCTTGTAGGAATTGCATTATTACAACATGAAATAGATTGAGAGTAGTTTAATGTGTAGTCCAATATGTTCTTCTGAATACTATTTATTCTGGGTACACCAGAAAAAGACATCATGATGCTGATGGAACTGTTTTACAAGACTTATCCATACATGGAATATATTTGTACTGTATGGTAATACATTCATGGTTTACGTCGAAACTAAGAAGGACAGAAATAACTGGCAGTTAAAGGGTCCATGTCTCTCAAGTACTAGATGGTGCCAACTGATTTTTTTACTTTGTTTCCACCTTTTTTTGTCACCATAATCGCTAGTCTATGGCAATCTGAGTTGTAGTTGTTATCAGAGTTGCAATGGACATCTTTTCATTGATGCCAGGTTTGGAGGGAAACAAAGAGTAAATTCCACCTCTTCTTTCCTCTCATTCACACGCGTGAATGTCCAGGAATGCCTTCATGACACCTATTATACAATAAATATGCCACGGTTCAAAGGGAAAATAGAGAACATCCATAGAAAAAAGGTCTGTCTACTATTTCAAAACAGCTCCTTACTACAGAGTCTGAGGTGTGGAAGAGGTTATTAGATTACTATGGTTGCTTCAGAATTTTTAATGGCTGTTTTTCTCATTCCAAAACCTGTTTTTTCAGAAAAAGCTCTTTGTGAAAAAGTCTCATTTTTATGTGAACTTTGACATCTTGCTTTAATCTGCTGAAAAAACAAGTAAATCTAGTTTCTTTTTGACAACTAATGTTTCATTTATAAAATTAAGCCACTTCTGAAAACGTGACCTTCAAAATCATCAAAACAGAATCTCTTTGTCTAGACATTTTTTTTTGCATTTGCTTAATTTGTGAACACTTTTTAGATTTTGACCCATTGTGATTCAGCAAGGGAAACTGCAAAATCTTAGGGATTATTACAGGAGGGGAACACTGTTTTTCATGTACCTTTACTGATTGTGTCTCTGATAATTTTCTTTTTTTAGCTTCACAGTCTATCTCCTATATATGCAAAAATATTTTCTCATTATATTCCTGTGCTCCTTTGTCATAAGTCCTGTACCTTTTAGATTTTAAAGAAAGACTCCAAGAGATATCAGTTTGGTTTCCTCCAAGGAACTTATGTATGTTTTGGAGCTATTTTCTCTTTGCTTGTTTTTCCCCTTATATCCTAAAAAAAGTAATTTAGGAGTGACTCAAGGAAAACAGAATCACTTCTTTCCAGTCAGTTAAAAATGCAGGTACCAAACTTTTCAGCTCTGTGTGCCATTTCCATGCATTTAAATGGGTAACTAGACATTAAGATCACTATAAGCCTTTCAGCTAAACTTTTCACAGCTCTTTGTTCTCTAACTCTTTTCAGCCATATAGATTTTCCTGATACGCTTCCTTTCCTCTACTCTGACTCATTGATTACACATCACTAATGGGTTTTTCTGTGCTTCAGTTCCTCTATTTGTGAAATGAAGAACATCTATATGTGTTGTTGTGTCAAGGTAATAGACATATTAGAAATACCTCAGCTAGTCATTGCTATGTTCCCATCTGCAGGCAGCTCCTTAAATCAAACCACTGAAGTACTACTTCTCTGTGCTCTGAGGCACTGTAATTTGATGTGTTCAAAGACCGCTGCTATTCTAAGCTATCTTGAAAGAAGGGGAAAATACCTTCCTATCTTATACTTAGAGAAGTAAACTATTCCTGGAGAGAAGGTGGTTGGCTTGTTTGCAAACGGGACAAAATACGCAAAATATAAAATATCTTGGGCTAGTGATTTCCATCAGAAAATAAAATGCTACAATATCAGAATTTGGTGGTTGTGTGTGTGTATGTATTCACACTGAATTCTGCTTTCAGTAACTTGTGAGAATTATAAAACCAATGAAGAAATAGGCCACTGGATCTCAGTGTATTAGGAAGAGCATTGCCAGCAGGCTGAGGGAGGTGATCCTGCCTCTCTACTCAGCCCTGGTGAGGCCACATCCGGAGTGCTGCGTCCAGTTCTGGGCTCCTCAGTGCAAGAGAGACATGGATCTCCTGGAGTGAGTCCAGTGGAGGGCAACAAAGAGGATTAAGGGAATGAAGCATCTCTCTTTTGATGGAAGGCTGAGTGAGCTGGGCCTTCTCAGCCTTGGAAAGGGACAACTGAAAGGGGACCTCATCAATGTATCTAAGTATTTCAAGGGAAGGTGCCAAGAGGATGGATCCAGGCTCTTCTCAGTGGTGCTGAGCAATAGGACAAGAGGCAATGGGCAGAAACTGATATGCAGGAAGTTCCAGCTGAATATGGGGAAGAACTTCACTGTGTGGGTGACCAGACACTGGAACAGATTGCCCAGAGAGGTTGTGGAGTCTCCCTCACTGAACCGTCTGGACATAGTCCTGTGCCATGTGTTCTAGGATGATTCTGCTTGAGCAGGGAAATTGGACCAGATGACCCACTGTGGTCCCTTCCAACCTGACCCATCCTGGGATATTGTGATTCTGTAATATGTATATGAGGTATAGATTAAGACAGTCCTTCACAGAATCACAGACCAGCTGAGGTTGGAAGGTGCCACTGGAAGTCACCTAGTCCAACGTCTCCTGTTCACAGAGGGTCACCTAGAGCTGGTTGCCCCAATCCATGTCTAGAGAGCTTCTGAATATCACCAAGAATGGAGACTTCACAATCTCTCTGGACAGCCTGTACTAGCACTTGGTCACAGTGAAAAACCATTTTCTGATATTCAGATGGAGGCTCCTGTGTTTCAGTGTGTGCCCATTGCCTCTGGTCCTCTTACCAGGCACCACTGAAAAGAACCTGGCTCTGTCCTTGTTGCACCTTCCCTCCAGGTATTTGTATGTATTGATGAGATCCCTGCTGAGTCTTCTCCAGGATGAACAGTTCCAGCTCCCTCAGCCTGTCCTCATAGGAAACAATGCTCCAGCCTGTTAATCATCTCAGTGGTGCTTCACTGGTGTCTTTCCAGTATATCCATGCTTCTTCTGTACTGGGGAGTACAAAGCTGGACACAATGCTCCAGGTGTGGCCTCACAGTGGAAAAAATTAAAATCAAAAAAGGTTGTAGCACCTAATAACTGAAGAGAAATCTCTGGTGTGGATTTAAAACTCTCAGCCTCCTTTTTCTCAGTAAGCAATCCTTCCCCCTAGCCAGACACACAAGCTGAACAGTATATGGTTAAACTAAGACAGAAAAAAATCTCAACTGCCCCCAAGTTTTTTAATAGTTGATGTCAATAATTATAATGACAAAGAAAAAAATACTGTAATATTCTGTTTCCCTTGTTTACAAAGAACATTTTAGAACATGTTTAGGAGCTTGGGGCAGCCTCCACTCACTCACAGTTTAGGTAGTTAGTGGTAAAATGTGGGGTGGGAGGTGGCATAATCCCATCGGTGCATGGGTGCCTTGCTCCTTACAGGTAGGTGTACCAGATCATACTAGCAAAGTATGGGCAGGCTACATAGGAGACCTGCATTTGAATGCTTGGTTCCTGTCTGAAATAAGAGACTGGTCTTGAGGGCAGCCTTGACAAAGCTCATACAGTCAATGCTGTTCAGGGTAGCAGTTGAAGACTGAGCAAACAAACTCTGAGAAAACACCCTATGGACTCAGTCTACTCTTCTCAGGTGAGTACAGGGAGCTGATCTGACATGGTCATTCATCATGACTATTCATGCCCTGTGGCTAAGATGTGGCCTCTTTCCTGTACAACCAGAGAAAGAAATTCTCAGTTAACCCCTGCTTCATGGGAACCTTTGGACTTGCTCATTTGGCCAAAGCTATGTGGAGCATCTCTCAGAGTGTTCTTTCCTTCCTGCCTCCCTCTGCAACTGTCTAAAATCTCTGAAGCACAGTGAGTGTTTCATCTCCTTTGTTAACTGCCTTCAGACTGCTCTTAAGACAGACACTATTTGCAGCTGAGCCTGGCTGTTCACCAGTAAGTGAATGTTACCCAAATTTTGGTTCAAAATAGGATGAATTAAAGGCAATTCAGCTTCAATTTCAGTCTCTGCTTGTTTTTCTCCAAGCCGCATAATTGAGCTGCCATTTCTAAATCATTGTTCCCAGCTTCTTGTCACTTAACATCTCTAGCATTTCAAGAAGATTAATCTTGAATCCTTTATTGTGTAACCACATTTCAAATGGAAATAGCAGCAAATCTTAGACATTCTGAATCTCATCTTTGCATCATCTGTAGCCAGTGTTATTAATGTAAAGTAAAAATCAAGCAAGAATGAGTGTCTAGTGCTCACTTGCACTGAGTGGATGCAGACAGAAAGGCATCTCTTCTTTACATGCTGCTGAGCACGTCTACCTAGCAGAGCAGTGAGACATGCTGTTAAAAACCTGCTGTGTGTGACAGTTGCTGGATTTCCTCTTGGAGTTGAAGGGGACTTCTGTATGGCTTCTTCCAGATCCTCTGAGTTTATCAGTCTTTTCCTGACTGTTATGCAAATGAATCTCCTTTGCATGGGAGGCTACTGTTAGTGCATAAATAGAAGAAGCTGGAGGAGTTGTGGTAAGATTCAGGCTGGCTCTATGAAATGCCAAGGAGGAATGCAAGAAAAACAGGTACTGTCATGCACATAGCATCAACAGTTTGTTTGGGAGTTCAGTGTATCTACAGGTTACAAAACACGGTATGTCTGTACCAAACAGTGAATTTAATTTCCTTTTATAACTTCAGTTTCACTTCTTTTTTAGCTGTTCTTTCATTGTCTCTTGTCTGTTGTTGCAAATAGGGCTGTTGAAAAAAACCAAACCCCAACAACCCAGCATGACCTGGACAGGGCCAGTTCAATTCCAGACCTTGTATTACTTGGGAACAATGTGGAAGTCACGGACAGAGACTCAAGAGACTCAGAGTCATGCCATAGGATCAATCCATCTCGGGTATGAAAAGCACAGAGCAGCAGGATGAAAGGCTGAATTTTATGAATGGACTGCTTTTAGCAGCGGAAACTACCTATAGAAACATATAAGATGATATGTATGAAATAATAGGCACAGAAAACACCGTAACTTTGACTTGTAGAAACAGTAAGGTCAGACAAAAGGTACACAGGCTCTCATCTCAGAACTGTGAGTCCTTAAAAGACAGCACTGGAAAATTCAAAGTCCCTTAGGTTTAGAAAGCACTTTGCCAAGATTATGTTTCTATCTTTTGTGCAATGCTGCCTGTGCAGAACTCAGTTAAGGAGTGAGAAGTCCCACCAGGCTGGTCTCCGATGGAAAATGTATGAGGGAACTATGTGGAACTGAAAAGGGGACCTGGAGATTTAGTTCGGTGTTGTGGTGGAATGAGAACATTCTCTAGGAGGAGATTCTCTCTAAAATGAGATTTGGAGGTTAGGATGGTAGAGAAGAACTATGGGGGTTTAGAAGAGTTTCAGTTTCAGGTTGATGAGGATTTGGAAAAATTTCATCTTTGAAAGGAAACAGGACATAGAAGAGGAACGACTGTGGGGTTTTCTCTTCCCCATCCGCCCTTGCCTTCTAGCCCGTAGGACTGACAATCTCTGCCTCCTGCTGTCACAACCCCCTTGCACACACGATCACTTGTGCAGGTGTCCCTGCAGCTGCTCGCTTTTATCCCATCGCTCTCCACATCACTCCCTGCTCATCTTCCCGCACGTTCTGGCCACTGGCAGCGGAGGGGGAAAAAAAGAAGTAGGGAAAGATGCGGTGCAGCAACATTGTGAGAAGCAGGCGCTGGAGATACGGGCCGTGCCGTTTCGCAGCGGCGGCGCTGCCGAGGAGAGGCGGCGTGCCGCCCGCTGCCCGCGCCAGCCCCTCGGCAGGGCGGGGCGCTCGGGGGGCCGCGGAGCTGGGAACGCTGACGGCGTTTGCCACCTTCGCGCACAGACAGCGGGGAGGGGCCGCGGGCTTTCCCCCGGGCTTTCCCCCGGGCTTTCCCCCCGGCTTTCCCCCGGGCTTTCCCCCGGGCTTTCCCCCGGGCTTTCCCCCGGGCTTTCCCCCGGGCTCCCCCGACTGCGCCCGCCCTCACGCCGCCGTCCCGCCCTCAGCTCGCCCACGGCGGCGGCGCTGCCCGTGGCCGGCGGCAGGGGGCGCTGGCGGGCCTGGCCGAGCACCCCGGCCGCCATTTGCGCTTTTTGTTTCCCCGCAGAGTGCGAGGGTGAGGGAAGCAAAAAGCCTCTGCACGAGTTCGAGAAAATCAAAGTTCAAAGCATGTAGGGCGGAAACGAGGACAGCACCAGGAAGCCCCGACTTTCATAGAGTCATAGAACGTTAAGGGTTGGAAGGGACCTTGAATACCGTCTAGCCCCAACACCCCCTGCCATGTGCAGGGACACCTCCCACTAGACCGGGTTGTTCAAGGCCTAATCCAGCCTGGCCTTGAACACTGCCAGGGTTGGGGCATCCACAACTTCACTGAGCAACCTGTTCTAGTGCTATACCATCCTCACAGTTAAGGATTTATTCCTAATGTCTAATCTAAGTTTTCCCTCTTTCAGATTGTGCTTCTTACTCCTCCTACTGTCACTACAGTTCCTGACAAGAACTTTGTGTCATCTTTGGGTGTTTCTGTGTGTCAGGGCTGGTTTCAGTTTGGAATATGCATTGACAGTGCCCAGAAAGAGGAAAGCAGTTCTTGCACATTGGCCTGAGTGCTCACATAAAACTGCAGTAGATTCAGGGTGGGGATGATCCTGTGGAAAGGTCCCTGGGAGAGCTGCCCATCTCAACAGGGCTTTGATTCATCTAGAGTTTCTTTAATATGTGTTTTGCTGCAACTGGACTTGCCAGTGCTTGGTGTTAAGTTTTCCAGCTGGCACCAGCTGTGTGCCAAATGGGACTTGGTATGTATTTACCCTGCCACTTTGAGACCTGAGGTGGGGTCTCAAAGCTGGTCCAGGGGAGGTGAGTTCTGCCACCGATGGTGTTGCAGTTGGGATGCCACTGTCCCTGACTGGAAAAACTAGCAAGGAGTTCATATCACTGAGAGCAGTCATTCTCCATTGTTCAGTAATTTTCCACCAGCCTTTACAATGTAAAAATAAGAACAATAGTTAGACTCCTGCTGACGAAACAAGGACTTCTGAAGCGCTTCTTAGAACTAATTAATATATATATGAATTTATAAGAGAAGTAGTGAGTATGTAAGACATTTGATGAATATGTAAAATTGTAAGTAAATATTAGCTATGCTGAGCCAAGAATGGGACTCACACAGGATTAAAAGAGCGATCCTCCTGGGTGTCCAGCTCTGATAATAAAAGAATTCTGGCCCACTAATGCTCACAAATTGTCTTAGGGGTTTCTTGTTGCCGATTTACAGTAACATCACCACTGTGAGGCTTTGCAGCAGGCACCCTGTCGATAGCTACATCTGTCTGTCCACCTATCTGTCTTCTCAGTAGTGGAGTGTGGCCAGGTTGTCCTTGTCAAAGAATGCTGAGTTTTTGTAATAGCGTTAGTGACATTTCTACTGGTTTTCCATAGTTTCTCAGCAGACCTGAAAATGAGTAATCAGGTTAGTTAAAAGAGGGAAAAATGGGAACTGTCTTTTCCTGGTGTATTAAAAATCTTTGAAACGTCAACCAGCTTGGTAAGGAGGGTGAGAATTTTCACTTTAAGAAATAAACTTCAGAGTAAAGGTTTGTTTCTATGACACAGCACTGAAAGGGAATTAATAGTACTGAATGAATCTTTCAGAGCAGCCTGAGCAGTATCAGGAGGGAGGGAATTTAAATACGTGTTACAGTTTAATTAGCTCTAATTTCCATGATTTCATCTGTTTTGTATAGAACTGGCTAGAAAATAGCTGCTTTAAAATGACTCATGTCTACACACTGTTCCGTGTGCTTGAATACTATCAGTAAAAGGATACAACACGAGACAAAAAATAATGGCCAGACTTACCAATATAGACCTCAGTAAAGCCAGATTAATGATTTATGTTTTCAGCTGTATATAAAAACTCTACATGACAATCTGCATTACTTTTTGGTGTTTTAGCTTATTCGTCTCATGACAGTTCAAAAACCACAGGTATTAGCAAAAGGAAAAAAAAAAAAGGCTAGCTGTTATGGCCAAATTATAAAATTATTAATGTTGTTGCTTAAAATAAATTTTCTAAGACTACTTTAGACTTCTCAGCTGACAGTGTTTATTGTAAGTTATAGTATTGACCGTGGAGTTTCGAGGATACCCACCTTTCTGTAGGCCTGAAGGCTGCCTGAGGAAAGATGCAAGAATTTAGCTACAATGCAGTATCAGTCCTTACCTTCTCTGACAGAATCAGAAACACTTTTTGTACCATGCTAGAGATAGTAGTCTTAGAATTCAACAAATGTATGCAGCTGCAGGATGCTCCTTTCATCCCATTTGGGTGAGCCTGCCTTACAGTGCTGTGCCCTAGACTCAAAAGACAATTTTCAACTGGGATTTCAGGAGCAGCTGCAAGATGAAGGCATCTTTTTACCTGCAGTGTAGCAGGTGTAAACATTAATGCTGAAGTCCCTTTGTTGCAATAAGATCATTAACGAATTGACTCATGTAATTTCAAGATCTTCTTCCACCTCATTTTTATGTGTTGAAAGATGTTCACCTCCTGATTGAAAAATCTTTCCCCGTCACTAGAGGACACTATTAAACAGAAAATGCAGCACTTTAGCTGGCAGATGAGAGATCCTCTGTTCCCAGGTGCCAGAAATCTGGAGACAAGTTCTCTCAGCAACTGATTTAAACTCGACTTCTTTTTCTTTTTTTTTCTTTAACTGTACTGTTATTTTACTAGTCTTACTCTTCTGCACTGGGAAAACCCACTGGAATCATGTCAGCCAAGTATCAGACTTATTTCACTGTTTCTTTCACTGTTTCATGTGTTTAAACTATAGTAGGTCATCCTGAAAAAAAGGCAGTGGTGCCAAAAGGCATGGAGTGAAGAGAATACTGGGCAAAAGGAATTTCCTCCATGAATATGAAGATGGCTCTCTCATTTTATTTTTGAATGTTACTAATCTCTTGCTTCCGTCCCATTTTTTATTCTTCATGTCAAGATCCAGAGAAAATTAGCAAGAGGTTTTCATAGTTTCCTCTTGAAACTTACCTCTTTCCCAAGGAAAAAACCAGCAATATTCAACTTATGACAAATAATAAACACAAGAGATGTCTGTCTAAACAGTTGTGTAATGAGAGCTGCTGAGCACGAGTCTGAAGAAACCTAGAGCTTTGACATACATACAGCAGACTTCTTCATCCCACTGGTATTAACTTGCAGCATGAAACACCTTTATTTTGGAAACCATTTTGTGGTTTGATGTAATTCTGTGCTTATAAAATATGGGAAAAATTTCTCGCGCTATACTCCATGGACTTTTTCTAAGAAATGTAATAATGTCTCCTGGTATAGGGAGGAAGATGGGTGATGACCTAAGGCATGTATTGTTGAAAACAAGGATGTGGTTTTTCCAGTACTGTCCGTCTGGTGTCTTCCATAACACAGTGTTAATATAACTAACTTTGTAGAAGACCAGAAGCAAAAGCAAGTGCTTTGGGGAATGCAATAATGGAACCCTTTCACTAGTTTTGTTCTGAACGCAGTAGGGTTATAATAGCCAGCTGATAGCCAACACTCAGCAGTGTCAAAGAGAGCAAACAGATGAGGAAATAAATAGATTGAGAACAATGTTTATGAATGCTGATACTGCGTTCAACAAATTGAGACTGAAGAAGATCTAGATCAAAGGACTGTGGACAACTGCACAGACCTATGCTTTGAAAATCATCTTGCAATCCACTTTTAAAGAAATATATTTTGGAGTAGTCTGGCTTTCAGTAAAAAGATGGAACAAATCACTTTGCCTATATTTTGGTGGTTTAAAAAATATATGCTATATATACAACAAATTTTTGGAAGCGACTGCACGAACACTGATTTTCTTGGAAAGCAGTATGGGTTAATTATTTGTTGAGTGAGGTGGAGTACTAGGACAAGGTTTGTGATTCCTACTTTAGACACAGGACTGGCTAGTTTCTATGTCTTTTAGCCTTCCAGTTCCCTATAGAGTAACAGGGCCCTATAGAGTAGCAGTCTTCAACTTGTGACTTGTGAAGGATGTGTCAGCTTCAAAATTTGTGAAATAGCTCAAACCCACAGCAAACTGAAAGACTGTGTGAGCTGGCACAGGCAGAACACAGGAACAAACGCAAACCCACAAATGTAATGCAAAAATTAAAGTAATTTTTGTAACCTTCCCAGGGAGGGGATCCCCAAAACAGCATCTTGTCAGAGGCACACAGGTGGGGACGCAGGCACTGGAGCTCTGTCCATGCCAGAGGATCACCAAACCTGCCGTTCCTGATTCCCACAGGTGTAATTTACCACTGTACTTTGATCTTTCCCGCAGCAGGGCAGGAATCTCCAGCATGTTCGATAGGACACCTCTAAGTCTGTTACAGGTCTGTGTTATTTAAACATGAATGTTCTCCTTGCCCAACACACAAGGCCAAACAACAGTTAGTAGATATATGTGTTTTTGAAACCCCAGCTGCAAGTTACTTGAGTGTATTTAGAATCCTTGCCAATCTTTTGTTATTTTCCCACAAACACTGACACTGAGGGATAGGATGAGGGCACAGCTGGATGTTCCCACAGTATGTTGCCCACTCCATGTGGTGGCCTGCACAGGTACCAGTGTAGAGGACAGTGTGCGCAAAGACCCCCAACTCTGCTCAGTTCTACACTTCAAAGTGTGGCAAGAACCTGATCAGGTGTTTTTTTGCTCTTGGCAGAGTTACACACTGGACTATAAGAAGACCCTGAAAGCCCCCAGCTGGTATTTGCAGGGCCATTTACTGAAAATTAGTATCCTGATGCTCTAGCTTACCATCTGATTTGTTTGGTGGTATCTGAATCTAAGGCTCAGAGAAAGAAACTAAGAAGATAACGGAGAGGAAAAAAGTAAGAGTGAAAGATTAGGGTTCATAGGACCCTTTCTAAGTGGGCCACTCAATTTCAGAAGTAACGAACGTTCATGGTATATTACGTGGCTCTCTTTCTCACTTATGTACAAGATTATTCAAACACTAAGCTGCACTGCCTGGTTCTCTCTGTATATGAGCATTCCTGAAAACGCTGTTGCCTGACCTGTGCATTTTCTGCACTCCTTTTGCTCAGTTTAGTGGGTGAAGTTTGGGCAGTGTCCCACTGAATAATACATGTGTCTTTTAATAGCATTCATGTGCTGTCTTGTGTAGGCACTGCCAGAAGCCAGCCAGCACTGAAGAAAGGCCTGCACATTTGTGACACTGAGTAGAGACAAGTATGTGGGACTTGACTGCATGCAGGGCTTTGTCAAATTGTTTCTTGTGTGAAGTGCAAATGACACAGCCATCTAAAGGAGTCAGCAATCAGAGAATAACACCCTTCTGTGCCTTCTTTTAGTTAAGCAGCTAATATGTGTATATATCAAAAGCTGCCAAAATAGCAACAGAAAAAGGCATTGAGAAAAACTGAGGGTAATGTGAGACTATCAGTTTGTTTGGTTTCTACCTATTTTATAGGCACTGGAGTTAATTTTCAAAGTTGACACCAGTTACATCTATTTTCTTTCCAGTCTCTTCACTTCTCTGTTTTTTGTTTTTTAATTTTCTCTGGGGTCATAATTTATTTGTTAG
Organism: Cephalopterus ornatus; assembly: GCA_013396775.1. NCBI lineage: Eukaryota > Metazoa > Chordata > Aves > Passeriformes > Cotingidae > Cephalopterus > Cephalopterus ornatus. The sequence goes on from VZRE01010647.1 coordinate 182,478, forward strand.
AAGAGTATTGGGAGACGTTTATGTTTTCTTCTCTGAAATACCCCTGCCTTGTAATGACATTAGCTGCAGAGAGATGTTAACCTTTGGTTAACATCCAAATATTTTCAAAAGGCATGCCCTTCTGCATTCTCAAAGCAGTTCCAGCTAATTCAACTGTGCAGTAGATCCCATTCCTCACTTGTGCCTGTATATGAGATGAGAAAGAGAAGGATCATCCGGTATTACAAATTTAGCTGCAGGATTAGGAGCAGAGAGGAGAAGAACTTAGATGCCAGATTTATATAATTGGATGCATGCCACTGCAGTCTCTGCAGTGCAGGCCACATGCCAGATCTCTCTCTTAGCCTGGTAAGGCAATTGATTAAATCAAGTTAGCCACTGTATGATTCTAAACTTTTTTTCTTGCTAGCTCCCTTTTATCTAATTTTCTTCTTTCCAGAAGATGCTGCTATAGCTACTCATAGCATTACTGACTGTGAAAGTGTCAGAAAGAATGTTTTCTTTTTCTTTGAGTGATATGACAGGAAAGAATATCTGCCTAGGACGTTTTCCCCTGACAGAAATTCTATACAGTTGCTGTAGGTTGTGCCCTCCCACTCATATTTCCTGACTGGTTTTTAACGAGGCTCTGTCCTGATCTAAATGTCTGGCGGAGCAGGTGTGTGGTTGTGCAGGTGTGGTTCTGCAGCTCCACAGGCAGGGCTATTGAAGGAACTCAAATTCTCCAAACCTTTTGATAGGGCCTTGTCTAGTGTAACTGGAGAAGTTGACCGGTTCTCCAGAACTTTGAGGCGGATTTGCTTAAAACTTTTTCTTACACTGAACTCTCAAAGTTCCACAAGATTTTGAATTAAAGAGAATGTCAGATTTTATGAGAATATACATTATAGTTAGTATAGTTAATATTTTTTTTCCTTAAATAATGAAAGCTGAAGCCAACTAGAGATGGAATAAAGGTCCATAATTAAATCTCCTTCTACCACTGTGCCATTGCAGTTGGATTGTTGTTTCCTTCTGGTTTCAGACAGCTTGGTGGCTACCTGGGTTTCAGCAAGTTCTGCAAAGTCCTCTCTGATCTATGGAAAGTTTCTTTTCTGGTACTTTAGAATCTGGAGCATCAGCTCCCCTGCTTCTCCCAGTAGTCTCTTTCCTTGTGTTGCAAGCACTCAGTTCTTTGCCAAGTCCCTTCTCTGCTTGTAGCGCCTTTTAGACTCTGAAATGTTGTCACACTCGCAGTTTGGTGGCAAGGTAATAGCAGAGATACAGTAATAAGTGGAAATACATTAAAACTGATTAATCCTGGATCAAAATTAGCTGAATTCTCCAAGAACACCCACTCTGCAATGAAATAATGTCACTCTTGACTGGTGATAGCTCCCATGGCTACATTAAATCTTCTTTGTTCTACATAGGAACTCTTAGCATTCTTCCAGGTCATGATCCCGAAATTTGTGGCTTCCCTAAGGCCCATGGCAAGAATTTTTTAACCTCGGTCTTTCTGTATAGGACTATTTATGAGTAATTTTTATGATTCTTCTGTTTTCATTTCCTCTCCATTTGAAACTTCTCCTGATGCTTTGCTTAAGCTAGAGGAAGTTGTCCATCATTTTTCCATTCTCCTCTGTGGTTCTAGTTATTCCTGCTGCGTAGCTCAATGCTTCCTATCAAATGTTAATTAAGAGTAACATTTTTAGTAGTTGCATGTGGCCCACCTACTGCTGTTTTGAGTCCCTAAATCTGTTGCAGAAAAGCCTTGAGATTGATTGCAACTGTACTAAGAAGAAACTTATTGCTGATGGGAACATTTGCAAGGGAGCTTTTTTTTAAATGTCTTTTTTACAGAGAAGAAAATGATAAAACCAAAATTCTTTGCAGAAAGGATAAGCATTTCAAACATGGAATTGTAAATATAATTAAGTAGAATTTATTCTTTAATTTTGATATTCTGAACACAGAAATTTTCAAATGTGTTTCCAGGGCAGTGAACTAAATCTTGTTCTTTGGAGTAATAATTTGCGTTGCCAAATATGGTTTCTGAATTCTCCCAAATTAAAATTTCAATTACAGAAATGGAATATCGAGTTTGAATTTGAGCAATAGAAAACCAGAATGTAAATTTGCAAGCTGATCAGTAACTGCCTGACTGGATTTGCATGTGCAGGTATTCAAAATTTGTCTGGACACAACCCCCCCACATAGTCTACGGGACCCTGCTTGATCAGGGAGGTTGGACTAGATGATTTGCAGTAGTTCCTTCCAACCTTACCCATTCTGTGACTCTGTGAATTCTAGGAATTCTTTATTCAGCACCTCAACATTTTTATGGCAGTATAGGCAAGATCACTTCTTATTTTTCTATTCCATATAAAGGAGAGATGGTTGACCTGTCTGAAAGTCATCCGGGAATTAGTATACAACAGAGGATCTTGTTGATCTTAGAAGGGGTGTTGGCCCACTCATGAATCATCAAGTCATCTTGGAGATTTAAGAGCAAGTTTTAATCTGAATAGCAGTAATTTTCTAAAAAATGCCCAAATAAAAACTTGCTATCAAAACAGACCATGATATGGGCTTCTATATTTGTTAAAAACACGAAAGTTATCAGTACCTTCTTTCACATTCCTTAAGGGAACATTAATTCTAAAAATAATCTTCAAGCTGAATTTACTTAAGGACAAATGTGGTGATGAATATTTCAGCATTACCTGACTGTTGACCTTTAACTGAACAATAGAGAGTAATGGCTTAGAAGTTGTTTCAAATATAACAAAACATACTGTTTGCATAGCTGTATCCTCTCACTGCTTTTTTTAAAATTAGCAATGTTCACTCTGAAAAAAATAAACCTTTTGAGGGAATTTATGCGTTTTGTTTTGTTTACAGAGTACATTTGCCAGCCTTCCTTTAGCTTCATCTCTGGTTGTTTGCTTGGTGTTTTGATTTTTTTTCCCCTCAAAACAGCTTATGATATTAAGTCAGAGAACAAACTAAATAGTTTTTATATGTAGCAAGGCTATTTATTTAGTTTGCATTTTATTTTTCACTTGCTTGCGCTTTGAAAGAGCAAAAGCGTTCAGTTTCACAAAATGGTTCGAAGTTCAAGGCAAACACAAGAACCTCAAATTATGTTCTTAAATGCAGATTCAGAAAAAAGATAGACTGACTGTCAAAGGTGATGAGGATATGTTACTGCCACAGATTTTGTCATCCATATTGAGTATTATACTCCATGGAGGAGTAGGTGCAGTAGCAGGTGTGGATTGGTCCTGTGGAGAACTCTGGGTCTTTGTCGTCACTTCTCAGGTAGAACCCATCAGCATTCTCCAACTAAAACCCCACTATGTCAAGCTCGTAAATTGGCTGAAGCCTGTATTTCAATGAACTTCTTAAACTTTAACATTCAGAAGTCCTATTTGAGGATTTTTGTAAACAGATTTAGAGTTGTATCTGTACCATACCCTCTCAATTAAGTTTGTTAAATGCTGTCAGAAATCTCGCAACTCAAATTTTGAGTTTGATCTCACCTAGAGCTTATCTTTGTCTGCTAAGTAATAGATTGAACCTATCCCTCATCTGAGATGGGGGTTTTAATCAGTCCCTTTCATTCTGTTCCTTTCTGCATGTACACACACACATATATATACTTAAGCTAAACCTGGTAATTATCTCTTTTGGCTGATTATTTTGGGGGTGATGATGCAAGAGTCATAAGCATTCATTTCTGCAGCGTTATCCCACTCCACCTCCTCACCATGTGTTGAATTGCTATGGTATTTCTGTTCGTCTCTTGTCTAGTCCTCTCCAGCCTTCTCTTTTCTCACCATGATTTTACAAGCTTATAAGAACTGAATCTTTGTTATTTTCTTCTTTCTCTTTTTTTTTCCTTCTTCCTTCTAACTGAATGTGTGTTAGTGAAATCAGGGAAGAAGAACATTGGTCTGCTTGCTTTGCGTTGGTGTTTACTATGAGTCATAACAACAGCTTGGTGCTCTTGAAAACTTTTGTGGTGGGAGAATAAACAGCATGGATGCAGCAAAAGAAACAGCAGAATGTACTGTACTTGCAGTTCTCTGACTCAAGGACATAATCGTGGATGATAGGAATGCATTTTGAGAGAGGTTTGCACTTACTCATGCCGTGGATATATAAAATTTGTACTAAGGAAGCAAATCTGGTTGCTCAAAGTTTGCCCTGGTTGCATTGGAACTGGACTTACTGGGAAAGATTTTGGCAGTCTCTGAATTTTCATAGAGCTCCCTAAAATAGCCTTGGTGTGAGAAGTAAGTTTAGAATGATCATTTTTACACTGACAGTACATAGAAGCTTAACATGAGGTGACGTATTCATGATACTGCTCTCTAGTTATCTGCCTGGAGTTACCCAGATTCAGACAATTTCATTATTATGCCTGGAATTACCTGGTTCCCAAACTGCTTAAAATTTTTTACAGTTACATTAGAGTCAAGGACTTGTCCTCCACTGGTACAGAACTGAGCATATATTAGGATCTTAAATGGCAAGTCATACTCTACGTGAAGACTGTGCTGTCTTGATTTCTGGTTGAACAATCAACTATAAAGCATTCTATCCCCTAGTAAGAGACTGAAACAAACAGTAAAAGATGGCTGAGCTCTGTGGCTGAAAATCTGTTTATCATGGTAATAAATGACACTCCAGATCACTTTCTTGATGCAAAGTCTGCTGGACAATAATTTCCTACTTGACTGTGTTCAGAGAAGTTAATGCTGTTGCATGCAGCTTCCAAGACTGGGTCCAGTTCCAGCACTCAGTGCAGAACATGGGAAAAACAATGAACACTAAGACATGATGTTAGGGTGCTAGGGTAAGGTAGGTAATACTGTACATGTGAATTGAGACAGGAAGAAAACATCAGGATAAGGCAGACGGATAAACCCCAATGATTTCATTTCACATCCTAACTTGCAATTTCCTGTGTAAAATTTTTCAAGTTGTTTGAAGAAATATTGCCCACAATAAGTGGGAGAAAATGCTCACTAGATGAATAATTGCAATGTTCATCTCTGCTGGATGGTCAGTACTTGCCAGTTCCACAAGCCATGCCATTTTACTGGCAGTAATATTACAAGTGAGTAATGATGTTGGTTGCTAGTCAATCTCAGCTGTCCTAATGTACCAGTGGACAGACTAGACAATAAAGCAAGAAGATGGGGGCTACACTTGTAATGGTAAAAGTTCTTTGGAATTGATGGTTGTCCAACCACTCTGCCTTCATACAGAAAATATTAATCAGGAATACCAAGGAGCTGTTATTTTTATGGAATAATAATGGTTGTGCATTGTGGAACTGAAAAATTCCACTATTTTTACAGAGCACATGAGAAATGACTGTCTGGCATGTCATGATATTCATGCTACTTATGGATGCAAAAGGAAAATAATTGCACCAACTTGACTGCTGAAAGAATATATAAGATAAGAAATGATTTCTATCAGTACCAGTGGAATTGTTACAGGTACCTGGCATTGCCAATTATAAGCAAGAAGCAGGCTGGAGTATTGGCCTGGAATATGCTGTATTAGAATCTATTTTCAGTAATAAGGCTAAAGAGAGCTACAACTGTAAATGTCATTGACCCATTAAAACTCTACGGGCTGTTTATGTTTCACAGCTAGGCGTCACTTTAGAAAATAGGAAAATAGACCGAGAGCTGAGATAAGTATAGTATCAAGTTCCGGCAATAAAGGCAGTTATACCAATGCCAGAGTCACACCTGAGTGTGACTGATATGAACTGCTTACGGCAGCCAGGCAGGATCAGGGTGCATGCAAGGTTAATGACTGTGCTCAACCTGATCCCTGATATTTCATTGTTGACTAAATTTTAACAGAAGAAAACAAAGGTGAAAGCATGACATCTGTCAAAACAGTTCACCTCTTCTGAACAGAAGCCACCACATAGTTTCTTGACTCAGAAGAAAGACTGGTCTGGGGATAAATTTTTGGACTGTGGTAAAATGCTTGTTCTGCCAAAGACGTCAAATGTGACTTCAGATTCACAGATATTTAAGGGCAGAAGGGATCATGTACCTTGGCCTCTTCTATGATCCAGGATGCAAAACCTTGTGCATCAGCATCAAGGCTGTCTTTTTTTTTAATCTTCATGACATATTGTATAGAAAAATATCTTGTCTTAATTTACATAAAGTGGGTAGTGGCATGCATTTCTCTGAACCTCTCCTCAGAAGTTTTTTGCCCTTTTAGTTGCAATGGTGTGCTTTGTTTCTAGTCCGGATTTCTCTCTCGTATTTATTATGCTGAGCTTTCTATGAGAAGTGTCTTCCTGATGGTGATGTCTCTATACTCCAATTGAGGGGACTAATTAAACATTCTCTTGAATAGATTAAGGCGCTTAGTCATAGTCACATATTTTATGAACATGTGTCGTTCTTGCAGTTTTTCCTAAGGCACTTCCAATTCTTCACTTGCAATGTGGACATGGACATTTGTCACAGCATTGCGTTTGGATCTTCAGTTCAGTCAGTAATTTAACCATGATCCCCAGCATCATTCTAAATTTGAGACTAGAGTCCTCCATCCATTATGTGCTTTGGCATATGTTCTTTTTCATTAGACTTGTATTTGGCTGTATTAAAATTGATGTTACGTAAATGAAAGTATTTCACCAAAGCCACTCAGATAAACCTGATCCATTGCCACAATTAATTTGCACTCTGTTGCCCCTTTGTCGTCTGCAAGTTTTGGACCTCTTCTGGGTTATTCATGAAGACATGAGTTTGCATGAGGACTCCTGGTCAGTTCAGAAGTAGCTCCTGCCAGTCTTGGCAAAAATATGGCCACAGCACAGCGGTCTGACATTTATAGTGGTTGTTGAGACACATCCATCAACCAATCCTCAATCTGTTTAGTGTGAGTATCCATTGTGCTATTATTCCTTTATTATGTGACACAACTAAAGTGTTCATCACAACATTTCAAAGAAGTTTTATTAACATACCATTAACTGAAACACAAATTAACCAAATACATAGTCCCATCAACGTTTAAGACCTATTTTCCATAAAAAAGTGATTACCATTACATTGTGGATGTATTCTAAATCAGTCTCTTTACTGCTTTGCCTGTGATGATGGTGCACTAATTGACATAGAGTTAACCAGGTCATTGTCTTTATCATTTTTATATTGCTAGCCCACCTTTAGCCTCTTTTTCCAATAATCTGAATAAACTCTAATAATTACTATTTTTATTAGAAATTATTTTTAGTGTGATACATAAAAAACAAGAAGAGATTCCAATTGTGCCAGGCAGTGAAGAAACATGAAGCAGCACAACTCTGTTGTCCTAAATAGTTTAATGTGTCTAAATACCTGATGACAGTGAGTAAAGAACGTGGAGCCAGACTCTTCCCAATTGCAGAGTGAGAGGCAATAGGCAAAAATTGAAATATGTATAATTGCATGGAAACATAGAAAAAAATCTTTTTACTGCGAGTGTGGTCAAACACTGGCACAGGTAGTCCAGAGAGGTTGTAGAGTATCTGCTCTTGATATTACTCATAACCTGACTGGACATGGCCTTGAACAACCACCTGTACCTGACCATGCTTTGAGCAGAGGATTGGACTGGACACTTTCCAGAGGTGACCTTCATCCTCAGCCAGTCTGTGATTCAGTGAACTCTGGAATCCAAAGATGTGGTCTTTACTTGTTCTCTCTTTGTTTGAGGTTAGTTTTATTGAAGAATCTCCTCAGAGATGGTGTTCCTGTCATTTTTTCCTGAAAAGTTTTAAACTCTTTTGTATCTAATCTCACTGACTTTAAAGATGTTAATTATTTTAGTTGCTGTCTAATGTCTTCAGTCAGAATATGCTTGCATCAATGTGGAACCAGAAAACACCTCTTCCCAAGAAGAAAAAACCTTCTTTTTAGAATTAAACAATGCTGGGTTTTATGTTTTGGTTTTTTTTTTTTCCTTAGTAAGGCCAGTCAGCTAGAGACTTATACAGATAATCATCTGAGACTGTCCTTTCACAAAACTGGGAGTATAATCTTCTGTAATATATTTCCCTATCTGCAAAACCTGTTAGTACGTACTAGCTCAGAAAGGCTGTGCAGGATGAGAGTTCTTGTTATGCTGGTGTTTGAAGATAGCTGGACACTAAGAATATTGGGAATGTAAAGTAGGAGAAGGCAAGACAAAATGATGCTCCCCTACCGGATGACTGTTTCCCTAATTGTAAGTTTTATAATGTTTGCAGTGCTGGCTTGGTTACATCCTGCCTCAAATCATCAGCCGTGTGGTTTGAAAGATTCCAAAATTGGTGATCTGCAGTTGGTCTAATGAATTTATGTATTTTTATGCCAAAAGCTATAAAATGAACTGATCACTGAGGACTGGAACAATGACTGTAGGCTGCTAACCATATGTGAGAACAAAGTGCGTGACTTTCATATGATTAGAATGAATCAGAGGTAGCCCACTCTATCGCAGTGACACTTCTATTAAATGAATTCATAAAAGCTGAGTGTTTGGAGTGCTTTAGATGGTATTAACCGTAGATCTTTCAGATTGAGGGTTGTTTCTGTTTACAACAACTTTTTTCATGTGTAGTGTTTGTCCTGAACCTTCAGATTCTTAATGATTGCTGCATTTGAATGAGGCCATAAAGGAAAAACAAAAGATACAGGTGCTTTCCAAATATATGGATGTCAAATGGAGCTGAAGTCACTGAACATGGCATTTCATTATATCCACTGGCTTGCAACATAAGAATCTAAAAATAGAAATAATTAAAGGCTTGCTTGTAATTTCACTAACGTAAATACCAAGGTTCCTCTAGTGTCTAATGGGACTTATTGTCTTCAGTCACTGTTAATCAATATAGAAAGTTATTGTTAAGAAATTAAGAGATTTTGGCTTTTGCCATTTTTAATTTTGTGAAATTTTTGGCTATTATTTATATGGTATTTTTTAAACTCCTAATGTGTGTTGTTGGTAAGCCCCATGTCTCATCATGCAGCAAACACCTGCAAGAGTTTGGAGGTCAAAGTGTTGTGAAAATAGACTGGGACTAGAAATCAATAAACATTGACAGATTTATTGGATTTCCTAGTATTAAATGAATTGGTCTTTTTTTTTCCTTTTACAAAAAGCAAGTGCAATTTTCTTTGTAAAAGTGAGTAATTGGTATGTAGCAGCCCACCTCCTCATGAATAGTAGTCTTAAAAAAGATGCCTGTCAAAAAACGAGGTCTTAAACCTCTGTGATTCCCACTGAAAGAAAGTATTCAGCTTCTCGTTATCCAACCAACACAATATTAATTTAATGTTTAGCTTGGACCTAATAGTCTATGTACATTTGTCTAGACAAATCTATTCCAGCTCACACATTGCCCATGCCTTGACATTTCTGTTCAGATCAGCCATTAAAAAAGAAGACGCTGGGCTGAATTTACTCCTGTTTTACTTTGTGTTACAAGAGTTAGGTGGCAAGTTGGGAAGATATATATGTCTCATCTTGTGTGGAGAAGTGTTAACCACTTGAACCACATTTCATGTGTTCCTGCTCTTTATAGGGAGTAGAACCCTGTTGGCTCCAAATGTTCCATGTTTTATGTCTTCATGAAAAACAGAAACGTAGTTGCAGCAGGCAAGTACTTGGTTAATCCCACTTATTTTCATGTGTTCAGTTTGCAGCTTTATAAGGAAGTAGTGCTTGGAAATGCATCCCTTAAGGAAATGAGAGACAGAGGCAAGGCATGTATTGGGAAGAGAAAGAAGGCTATGGAGACTTAGGAGGGGGAAGATGGGAGGAAGGGTGGTCTCTTGGGTAACCTTTATATTAGTTATACAACCTTGCAATCTGTGCTGGTAGATTTTTAATTTTTCACAGGTAGCTTATGGGATATGCATGTGAAAATGTGATATTTTTTAAATGGAACTGTGCACTGAAAGCACTCCATAAAGTCTGGGGGATATAGATGGAGGGATAAGCATGAGAATGCTATACTCTTCAGGTATCATCTAGCAGGTCATAGCCAGAGCCAGGAATAGGATTTCAATATCCTGACTTTTTTTCAGGTACCTAATCCACTAGGTGCCACTAATTTAGGCACTATTGATACGTTTAACATGAACTGTTTTATCAGCTTCTTCTTTTGGTCCTTTAATGTCTGACACATTTACTCATGTTTATTTTGAGTCTGAATTATTCAGCTTGAGACCAAGCTGGATATTGCTGAAATAAACACTTGAGAAAGGTCTCTCTGTATTGCTGGCATTGGACTGCTCTAAGTCCTGTCAGGACACTTACCCGCTTCTAGGTTAAGAAGTGAACTGTTTCTGAAGGATAGCTTAATTGTAATTTTCAAAGGTGATCTAACAGGGAATTGTTCCAAGCTCTTTTACCTCTGTCTGGCTTCATATAGTGATGAATTAAACATCTGCAAAATCCTACTACATTCAGTGGAAGGAGATAACATTAAGGTTCTACTTCTGTGCTGTGTGTCAGGTTATTTCCCAATGGATAGTTTAAACTGAGAAGGATTTGCCTAAAATAATCAGCATCTTAATTATTTTTTTGGGTGCTAATTATTATTTAGAATTGTGTCTACAGGAAGCAATTAGCAGAGATTGGATATACCATTCTTGCCAAGAGGAAATGAGAAACTGCATACATTGTTTGTGAAAGATACTCCTCTGGAAATCATAATTCAATACTGTTCCTGTTCAGCAGGAAGACTGCATGTAATTTTGTTGGAAATATGCTTGTAAATTTTATCCATTGATAGAAAAGGCATCCCAGTGTTAATGGCAAGAGAAAGCAGCTGGACAGTGAAAGAATGGCTGCCAAGCACACAGTAGAAGGCACTTCAGACTGTGCCACAGGAAAGAATTAAAACAAAAATAGACCTAGTGTGGGAGGAAGATATTAAACTCACTGAGGAGGCAGTGGCTTAAGTCTCCATCCAAAGAAAACAGCGTTTTTTTTACTCCCCTCAAGGTCTGCAGGGTTAATCTGCTTCTTTACTTGTCAGTGTATACTTCTTACAGTTTGCATGTATACTTAGACATGAATAAAATATTTTGAGAGTCCCAGTGTGCAAAAGTGTTGGTTGCCTGGGGTAGGTATGGTGAAATTTTGGGGCAAGCCTTTATGAGGATTGCTTATATTTATATCCGTTGGGCCTTTAGATAAACTTCAAAGATAACACTGGTTTTTGAATTCGGCAGATACAGATGTACTCTTAACGCCTGGGTTTAGTAGCAGCTTCCCAGGAGGGAATACTCTCTCTGATGTCTGGTTCACTTGCAGGCTTGAGGAAATAAATTTCTTGTTTCAAACTTCGCAGAAACAGACATGAATTAAAAGTGCTTTTTTTGACCCAAAGCACTCTCCACCCACTCTGTTTTCTGATGTATATAAATCAAAGTAGCTCAGGGATCCCCTTCTTTTAACAGTGACATGAAAATACAGAAATCACCATTTGTAGAGAACTCCGTATACAGAAATCTGTATAGAAAAAAAATTATTGTTTTCAGTGGTGGGAAAAATAATCCACTCATACTGACTTTTGATTGAATTATTTCCTACCCTGCAGCTTGGAAGTGTTTGCAAACTACTACTACTTGTATCTCGTAGCATGAGAAATTATGATTATTAGCAGTACAGTCAGAGTACAGTTACAATATAGTCAGTCTGTTGAACTTCTGGGGGAAAAATCTTGCTTTATTTGCAGATTGATATATTTCAAGGCTAAATATGTCTCTAAATTATAAGGCCAAAAAATAAAGGTATTTATTAATCAGCCCCACCTGGAAGTTATGGAGATGAAAATGTCTAGTATTTCAGGTAGTTGCTGAGCTATATCGTGTACTCTGAATACAGTAATGCGCTACAGTACTTAGAATGGATGGCAATTTTGCTTGGAGTGCTTAATTTTAAATGCAAACCTTGGTCTCCCTCAAAGGACAAGGAAAGAAGAAAGAGCAAAGGAAAAGAAAAAAGGGGAAGGGAA
>VZRE01010647.1:194518-227046 GCA_013396775.1 Cephalopterus ornatus
AAGGCAAGGCAAGGCAAGGCAAGGCAAGGCAAGGCAAGGCAAGGCAAGGCAAGGAAAGGAAAGGAAAGGAAAGGAAAGGAAAGGAAAGGAAAGGAAAGGAAAGGAAAGGAAAGGAAAGGAAAGGAAAGGAAAGGAGAAAAGCAAATTTTTCATCAGATAAAACTTATTTTTCCAAGGGTTCTCAAAAATTTCTGTATTTATGCTTTGTCTTTTCTATCTCAAAGTGGAAATCACACATAAACAAGAAGTTTCACTTTAGTGGGAGGTAATTATTGAACTGATCCAGCACGAGTGTGGTGGATTGATCCTGTCTCGATACCAGGTGCCCACCATAGCTGCTCTATCACTCCCCTTCTCACTGGGACAGGAGAGAGAAAATATTGTGAAAGGCTTGTGGATTAGGGACACTCACAATTACTGTCATGGGCAAAATAGACTCAATTTGGGGAAGATAATTATTGAATTTATTAGCAATAAAATCAGAGTAAGGTAGTGAGAAAATAAAAACAAATCTCAAAAACACCTTTCCTCCCCCCCTCCCTTTTTATTGGGATCAACTTTACTCTCAGTTTCTCTTCCCCCATCCCCCACAGTGGCTTAGGGGGATGGGGACTCGGGGCTGTGGTCAGTTCATCATGTGTTGTCTCTGCTGCTCCTTCGTCCTCAGGGGAAGGACTCCTTACACTCTTCCCCTGCTCCAGCACGGGGTATCCCACAGGAGATAGTCCTCCATGAACTTCTCCAACACTAGTCCTTCCCGTAGGCTGCGGTTCTTCATGAACTGCTCCGGTGTGTCTCCCTTCCACAGGGTGCAGTCCTTCCGGAACAGGCTGCTCCAGTGTGGATCCCCCCGGGGTCACAAGTCCTGCCAGAAAACCTGCTCCAGTGTGGGCTTCTCTCTCCACATGGCCACAGGTCCTGCCAGGAGCCTGCGCCAGCACTGAATACCCACAGGGTCACAGCCTCCCTTGGGCATCCACCTGCTCTGGCATGGGGTCCTTCACAGGATGCAGGTTGATATTTGCTCCACTGTGGACATCCGTGGGTTGCAGGGACGCAGCCTTCCTCAACTCCCTTCACCATTGGGTGCAGGAGAATCTGCTCTGGCACCTGAAGTGCCTCCTCCCCCTATTGCTGCACTGTGGCTCTCTCATATTCTCACTCCTCTCTTTTGTGGCTCCAATTGCTGCTGTGCAGGAACATTTTTCCCTTTCTTGAATCAGTTATCCCAGAGGTGATACCACCAGTGTCAGGTCCATCTTGGAGCCATCTGGCATTGGCTCTGTTGGACATGGGGGAAGCTTCCAGCAGCTTACTGGATAACACTGCTATTGCTCTATTCTGTGGATCCTTTGTAAGTGCGTTTTCCTGTCAAATTTATCCATCGGCCAAAACATTCAGACTGATTTAGACTGAAGGTACTTGGTTTTTCTTTGTACATAGATAAGAGGGAGGAGAAATGTGGGGGTAAGAGGAGATGCAAAGGAAATTGGGACTCAGTCAATGTGTCTTTGGCACTTTATGGCATGCACTCTCAGCTTTATGAATTTAAACTCCTGTCATCTTAATATAGCCTGTAATTATTCCTCAGGGTATGTCAATTATTAAATACCTATTTAAAGTAACTAATAAGCTATCTTTGACAATTTCGTGATTCAAGTTGTATTGACATTAATGTAAAGTTACTGATTTTTTTCCTCTTCAGTTAATATTTCCCAATAATTTGAATGAAGTTGATTTCTTATTTGCATATTTGTGCTTTATTAGAAAGATATTTATCTGCATAAACATAAATTTGGTACACATTAAACTAAAAATTAGGCAAGTTTGTGCTTTTTTCTTTTGGTTTAAGTGCCATTGTTTGGATTCTTGATGTAGAATCTGTGTTGCAATTTAAAATGATCACAAGCTACAAATTATTGATTAGAAATGCTTCCCTGCATTGAAAGCTCATTTTCAAGATGGTTACTTTTCATAGCATGTCAGTATTGTGGAGTAAGTAGAACTTCTCCACAATCTTACAGAGCAATGGCTGCCATGTTTCCTGTAAATGCAATTGGCAAAAACACCTTGTGATGAAGTTAAAATCCCTTACAGGTATATGTGCTTGTGTACTATACATGGAGTATTTATGTGTTGCATGAACTCTCTCCTCTCCCCCGTCCCTAAAGTAGCTCTTTCTCAGACTTTTCCTCAGCCTATGACAAATCAGTAAAGGTCAAAGTTGTGTGGGCTCAACTGATGGGCACTGGTAAATGTGGTAAGAACCACATAACTCTTTTGAGAGCTCTTGGAGGAGATCCAGGCACCTTGCCCCTTTTGGATTAGTTTAGCACCTGTAGGGGGTGACTATCTCTGTGCAGGTTAAGATTGTGACTCACTTTCTGCTCACTTTTCTTTGATATTTTTACTCTCATAAAAATACCAATCCTGTGATACCTGTGGTTCATCAGACAATGTTTTCAAAATAGCTGTCTTCGTTTCTAGAAAGTGTGTTAAATACTCTCCTTTGCTCTCACTTCTGGTTTCCCCTTCCTTCCCTCCTTCCTTCCTTCCTTCCTTCCTTCCTTCCTCCCTTCCTCCCTCCCTCCCTCCCTCCCTGAAATAGGGGTCAGGGCGGGATGCTGATGTGTCACTAACTGACTGGTTGGGCTTTCCCTTTTTGACTTGACAGGAGGGTATGAAACTGCTGGTGGCAGGATTTAAGCAGCACAGAAGTTGGAGTACCTGCTGTGCCCTTGGATGAACTTGGCTGGCCAAGTTGTTTAACAATGTCCCTGTGCTTTAAGACACCAGTGACTCATGGTAGGAATTGTAGGAATGGTTTTGAAGCAAGCACAGTCCTTGTACAAATCTAGAGGGCTCAGCACTGTTCTTGTGAAAGGAGATTGAAAGAGATGGTCTTTCAGCATAGTGATCACTGGGGAAGGGAGGAGGAGGGCTTAAAAAGAAAGATGCAGATCGGAAATAAGGAGCTTAAAAAGAAAGATGTAGATCAGAAATAAGGAGCTTATAAGAGGAAAGAAAAAGCTTCTGGAAGGCTCCCTTATGAAGAAATTACATCTAGAATAGGAAAAGCAAGGAGCTAAACAATGCAGCTGGGGTTTAAAAACTCCCTTATAGCTTTTAAAAGAGTGATTAATTATGTCCAGACCAAAGCATCATCTCAGTCCTAATAATTTCCTAAGAAAGAAGCCAGTGAGGTAGATAAGCATCACCTGTAATGTTATTTGTGATGACAAGAAGATGGAAACTTTCAGATCTTTCTAATTTTCTGGAACTGTAGCACAGCTAATCTCAGAACTGCAAAGGAAAAAAAAAATAGACCTTTTTCACCCCAGAGAATTGTGCCTGTGCAGAGATCAACTCTAAGTTGTAATCAGCAACACAGGTTCTTCTGTTTGTGAAAGTTAAACTGTGTTGGAGAACTGTCTACCATTAAAGTTTTATTTTTCTTGTGGGGCAGATCAATAGCTGAATAACTGATTGTCTGACTAATTGAACAGCTGAATTATTGAAGATTTTAAATGTGAATTTCATGAGGTGAGATGATTAGAGACCAGGACAGGTGACAGGGGAAGTTTTAAGTAAATGAGTGGAAGTAGTCAGGTAGAGTTATTCAAGATCCTTTACTGAAGTTAAGATTATGCCTGGAGGTTCTTCTTCTGTATATCCTCAACTTGTCCTTTCCTTAAGGAATAAATCTTGTTTTCCCCTCAGGCACTAGCGTCCTAGCTTTCCCATTTCCCAGTAAGTCCTCCCAGCACTCTCAGCAAACACAGATTTACAAAATGTCAGGATTCCATTCAAAATTATTAAACATCAGTGCCTGATTTTGACCTAACTGAACTTTTCCTGAAATCAACAGGATTGGATTAGAAGCAGACTGCTCCTGCTGTTGGTTGGAGAAACCTTAAGTGTAGTATTACCAGACTTCTATTTTCCTAACAGATTCAATTTGTAATATATGTTAAAATTTGTATCTTGGTGTTTGGCTATGTCTTTAAGATCCAACCTGCTGTTAGGAGCACACCAAGACTTGGAATGGACGTATTAGCATTTTTGTAAGTGTCTTTTAAGCAATTTCATAGAATCATAAAATCATCAAGGTTGGAAGAGACCTTTAAGATCATCAAGTCCACTCTTAATTGTTTTAACCTGAGGTCTGACCAGCATTCTCAGCTAGTGTGCACGATTGTGTATCCTAGCAGAGGATGAAAGGGAAGGGCTATGTGGCTGAAAACATACGGACATCTATTCTGCGGAATATTTGTGCAAGATTTTCAGAATTCTTTCATGGGCATGCATTAATGCCTCTGATTTACACATGAATTAGAGGGAAACTGTATGGTCTGACTCATATTTAAGTCAACTTGTACCCTCTATTATAAAAGTAATCTTTTATTTGAGAGGTCTCAAAGATGGCAGTTTATAGCTCATCTCTGATGATAATCAGAGAGTTTTTCTGTTTTAAAACTCACTGTTTCTTCCTTCTTCCAGAAAACATTTGGTAGCTAGAGAAAATACTTGAATATTGCAGCATAAATTATATATTATAAACACCACAAAGATGGTAAACCAACAAATGCACACACACACCTACAGACATTGCTAAAGGAATTTCAAGCTTGCAAACTTTATCAGTAGACAGGAAATGCCATATTTATGTTGTATCAAACAGTGCAGTGAGGAAGGGTAGACTCATGGGACAGCAGTTGTTATTTAATTCTATAAAATATCATTTTTTTCCCCAGTTTAACTTTAAGTTTCCTGCAATACACATATTTACATTGCCTTGCAAAAAATAAAAAGTAAAAAAATGTTAAGACTTGCCTTGTATGTGCTGTGGTCACAAAGGGCAGGCCTAAATTCTCAAATTAAAATACAGGTGATAAAGATAGCCTACAAAAGTAATATGAAGTTATGAACTTGCAAAGGAGTGCAGTTTTCCTGTTTTTAGTTGGTGGTGTAGGCACTTTATGCTGATTAGTAACAGGTTATTAACAAGTTTTTTAATTAAAGTAAGGGAAAAGTGAATAATTTCATAAAATTCACTTATCTATTTTACTGGTTTCCCCTCTGGGGGCTTTCCAGTTAGGGGTTTGGAGTCTAAAGAAAGAGTAATTGAGAACTGAATTGTGTTGGGAAGGGTGATAAATCTAACGGGGAGCCATAGTTTGTTTTGGGATGGCCTTAAATGGAAGTTTTGTTATATTAGATAAGGGATCACAAAATCCCCATTTAATATCATGTAAGGAAATCTAACATAGTATCAAATGTGTAGTAGCTTTTGACATAGAGATGTTCCTGCGTTGCCTGTGTTTTAGGCATGAAGCTTGCTCTTATTTGGGCTGAAGACACGTATTTCTTTCTCCTCATCAGAGCCCAGAGTGCTGGCTGGCAGTGAGGGATGAAGGAAAGGATAGAGAGTATTCACCTGTGTGCTCTGGCACTTCCTGATTTTTGAGTACCATTGGAAAGCTCTTGTCTGTAATCTTGTGAAACTGCAGCTTCATGCATAGTGTGCAGAGTGGGCTGTAAATGAGGGGTGTTCCACAATCCCATTCCGAAAACAGAATAGAAAATGTCATCTGGGAACTGACACTAAAAGGACACTTTAAAGTTAGAAGTGGAAGCATCACGGGGTTCCTTTTCTTACCCCTATTGGTACAGTGCAAGGCATAGCAAACAAATGGTGATGCTGCTGCTCATGACAGTAGAAGCCGAAGAGTGAACTTAAGCTGGAATTTGTGCTCACTCTTTCTGTCATGGTGTGTACTTGAACAGGCAGCTGAATTCCTAAAGGAGTTTTCTATGAAGCATAGTAGATTCCAATTTATCTTTTTTTTTTTTTTCCGGTTTTCTCCCTTATCAGCCCTCTAGAAGACATCACAAAAGCTACACAAACACTTGGCAAACACTGACATTTTAACAGAAAGTTCAACTTGCATAGTACTATGATTTCCTTTGCAATTTCTGATTGGTAAAATCATTGGCTTGCCTTCATAAAATATTTGCTCAGACCATAGTAAAATAAGAGTGAATGCTAAGAACTTATTTTTTTCTATGAAAACCCATGCTAGGGATGCCCTGACTTACTGTACAGGAGATAGGATTTTGTGACAAGCATCTTATTTAATTCAAATTGTGTGATTTGTCTTGTGCTATTCCTCTGAAAGGCATTTCAGTGCAAACAAAGGGCATCCATCGTAGAAAAGAGCACAAAGCAGCTGTCCTTGTTTAAGTTCTGTATGCCCCAGCTAGAAAAGTTCTCTGATGGAAACTGTCTCTCTCTAATGTAACTTAGATGTATATTATGAGTCTTTATTTATCTTGAATCTCACTATAAAACTCTGTATGATTTTAATAAAGAGCATAGAATATTAAACAGTTAAGATGCCTTTCATGACTGAAAGAAGCTTTGCCAGTAAGCTTTGTAGTTTTATATGGGTTTATGTTTCATTCCAACACTGACTTAATAGTCCCTCAAGTAACGTGGTCATGCCACGTTAAATATGAAACCCATAAATGATTATATTAAGATAACTGCATTAATAAACTTCGAACCCAAAAGCTGTTGGTGAAGCCCACACTATTGGGATGAGGGGTGTAGTTGGTAAGAATGGTTTCCTTAGTAATTGCTTTCTCAATTTTGAAAATTCTAGTCATTCTCACACGTGTATATATAAAAAACAATCAGACACCACAGACATCCATAAATTCCCATGTATCGTAGACCCCCAGTTCCTCTTTTCTCCGTGTTATAGTAAGTCTTGAGACACCACTGAGTGTTAGGATTTTCACCAGCAGAAGTCATAAAAAACTCATATCATTTAGGATTTCAGAGGACAGCATTCCTTCTATTCATCTCTGTGTGCACACCTCTAAAAGCTTTTCTCTAGAATTTATGAAAACATACCAAAACCCATTCTTGTATGTGCTCAATCGTGGGTAAAAATTCTGTCCTTTGTTGCTGCCCTCCTAGAAAAAGAACTGATCTTTGCCATAGAGCTGTCCATAGGGCAAGAATTCATTCTTAGTGACTTTCAAGGTTTTAAGTTTTGTTTTCATTCCAGTGCATGTTGTAATGCATGACCGAAACCTGCAAAGTACTGATTTTGCATTTTGGTTGGGAGCCAGGATTATTTAATGGAGGAACATTTCTTACATTTCACTAGTTGCTCTCTGTTGGTCAGCACTGGGTTCAAACCCCTTTCCTGATGACACTTTTTATGTCTATTAAAACAATCCATTTTCAACAAGGCCACCAAATAGTTCTGTTCTTTACAGTCCAGGCCCTTGGAATAGGATGACTTGTTATGTTGAAAAAACAAATTCATAGAGATGAGGAAATTTTGGATTATTTTGCTTTATTCTCAAGATGCAAAAGAAATTTGCAGAAGTCTCCATGAGGAACAATATATGTATTTCTGAGAGGCTAAATACTCCCCATTAAGGCAAAACATAAATGTGTGGAGAATAAAAGTTACAGGATGATAGAAGGGTGAGAGAACTGGATTAAAACTACTTTGTTACTAGTACTTTGAATGCTCTATTTCTAGAAGCTTGCCAGAAGTGATAATTAGTCTGTAAATGCATGTCAAAGTACAGGTCTGATGCGTGAAACATATAATTATCTGTATTACCAGTTTATCTAACTGACAACTAATAACTTGTAATATGTATAGATTTAGTTAAAATATATTACCTTTCAGGTTAGCAATGAAAAAACCTTTGACGTTCTGCTAATCAGGTCCAGGGCTGTGTTACAGAATAATATATTTGGATTGGAAACTACACTATTTCAGTAGTTTTATAAGTATTTAAAAATTGTTTAAAATATGTTTCCATTTTTCACAGAATACCATGTAATGATAATTCAGTTGTGGAAGAAGATGTCACAGAATTATTATTTGTTGAATCAGGCATAAAAATAATTCAGCCGTAAAAAATGATGTCACATCATAATATGAACCTGAGAGCATCTCCCCAGCTGGTGTAGGATTATTACTTACTATGTATTCTTCATGGTTTTGCTCATTGTTTAAATGTCACCGGATTCCCCCACTCCTTTGATGTGACAAAGCTTTAATCCTACAGATGTTCTGCAGGCAGAGCTGTGAGTGGGAATGTAGTAAAAACACACTTGTAGTTTTGAACAAGGTGGCTCAGGCACTGTTAATTGTCTAACTGGAGCTTAGAAAAGGGTATGTGCCAGAGAGCTGCCAGGTGAGCCAGGTCCTTCCTTGTGTTGCCATAGCTGGGGTGCTGCCGTAGGGCTGTTGTAAAGCTTAGTGCAAGAAGTACCCACCTGGCTCTGTCTACACTTCTTGACTGTCACAGCAGGGCCTACATCCTATTTCCATGGCTTATGAACTGATGTTTTGGACTAAGCTTTGACTAAACTAGCCTGATTAATTCAGGTGAGCCTTTCTCCACATGTTGTAATACTTAGAGCACACCAGTTTTATCCACACTTTGCCCAGCTCTAGGGAATTCAGTGTATTTTTCAGGTACATAAGAAACTGTGGTGAGGGGTTTTTTGCAATATTATTTTCTGTGAAACAGGTGATAGAGTGGGACCTCTGAATCAGTCCTGACTATGGGTACAGACATTTCTCTTCCATAATCAAGGAAAGAAGGAGGAAATGAGTGCATTGAGGAAAAGCAAAGGAAATGATATGTGGTGGTTAAAATTCACTATACACCACTAACCAGAGCTTGTTTTTATGTCCTTAATCCACAAGAGATGGGGTGCAGTAGCTGTTGCTACCTATGTCATTCCACAGTCATTGACAGAGGACTTGCATTCTGTTTCTGTGCTGCTCTTAAGAAAAAGGCTTTCTATTCTTAGTATTCAAGAATGCTGTAGCTTTTTTCTAAAAGCAAATAGTTATATTCCAGTTCTGTTCTTAGAGTTAAAAGTTCCCTTTGGCTTTCCTTACAATCTTTTCTGTGTCTTGAGACACACTGCCTGTGCTGCAGCCTTTAGGAAGAAATGATATTGTTATGTTTACATAATACTTGACCTATTATCAAAGAGGGTGATTGACTTTCTGCAGCACGTGTTGGGATGGGGCCACCGGGTTGCACAAAGAGCGGTGTAATACCTGCCAAGATGGTCTGGTGTGGTGAATGTACACATACATGTGTGGCTAGGAGAGGGACCTATGAGAGTATTCAGCAATGAATTACTTAAGAGACAACGACTCATCCTGGCTCCACTGAACACTGGACTCTTTGTGACTCCTGCTTGCCTAAAGCTACCCCTGCAACACTGTCCTTGAAAATGTGCAGTGACTTGATAGCATCTGTCAGAATGAATCAGCAGGTATCAGTTAGATGCTCCCTGAAGGGCTTGTGGTAACAACAGGGCTTGGTTGAAAGTCCCTGTCTCCCGTTTGAGATATTTTCTCTGCTGTGCCTCCTACTGTGAACAAAAAAAGAAACAGCATCATAGTATTGCTAAAGTTGAAATGGTACCTCTATTCATCAGACCCATATGTATTACCCTTAATCCGGGTAGAAGTGTCTGTTGCCATTGTGCCAGCACTCACAGTGATCAAAGGTGAAACAGGCTTTCACACTGTCTACAGTAGTTTGCAACTTCTCTGACAATAGGATCTTATGGGTTATAGGTCCTCAGGTTTAGGCTAAGATGTATGTCAGAAAGTTCCATAGAAAGCTTTAAAAAATGTTGTGGAATGGCATCTTTTCAAAGTGTTTTTGAACAGATCTTCTCTACTGACATCAGCCTTGTATGCAATTATATTATACTTATATTACCACAGAAAGTGCCAGTGTGACCCATGCACAGGTTTTCTAGTAAATTATGATTATAATGGAGCATAATCTGAGTTCATTAGAGTGGATAAAATTCTTCTGAGCATGAGTTTTGTGCTTGAATTTCTTCCTTGACTTTGTATCTTTATAAATAACCAAAGACAAGTTCATGTTTCAGATTATCTTTCAGACGTCAAGTGGTGTGAGATTCATTTTACCTAACCCTAGACATCTATACATAAACTTTCCCCTGAGCTTGATGACTCTGAGCTATCTGCAGTCAGTGCAAGTGCACAGGTAGTTTGAAAGCAGGGTTCATGTTGGCGTGTGTTACATATCCATCTTGGGCCAAAGTGAATCATGTTTCAGAAATTCCTCTCTCCATAGGATCAAAGGAGATTAGATTATTCCTTCAGATACAAACACCTAATTCTGGTCACATCAGTCTGGTCTCTGTGAACTCACACCTGAACACACCTAGTGTATGTCTACTGGTTTGCCAATAGCTAGTTTTGTGTCCGATACTGGATGTGTGCCCATGTCATGGGTTGAAGATATGTTTGGCTAACTTGCAAACAGTAAGTTTGCACAAGATATCAGTCCACCTTACACAGTAGAACTGAAATCCGCTTGAGATTTTTAACATTTATTTAGCTGAATATTGTGTGCTTTCAAAATGAGGAAGCATTTCCGTGGATATCATTTGTGCCCAAAAAGGGGAGGTATGTACCCCAAACCCTGTATACTTACAGCCCAGAGACAAACCAAATGACAACATCCGTAAGCTTCACAGCTAAAACCAGGTTAATATCCCATCACACTGCTGCACAGCCTGATCACCCTGTGGAACTGCACTGTTGTTTTTGTTAGTGAGTTGCCATGTTCCTTCCCTACAAGAAGCCAGGTCTTGAAGGATGAACAGAGAACTTTTTTGCTAAAACAAGACAAGGTCTTTAATGTGCGTCTTTGTCATTAAATAGTGATCAAATTCAATGATGCCTTCAAAAACAAAACAAGGTAAAAAAAGAAAAATAATTTCTTTAAAAAATCTGTCAAGAAAGCACTGATCGTCAACAGAACAAAGTGTCACCTTATGTACAATGAAGGACGAATAGTTTTCATTTGGAGAGAGTACGTATAATCTCTGAATTTAAACTCCAGGAACTGAAGGGGAAAAGAGGACTAAGTGAAACTGTTTTAGAGATAGACAAACTTTATTGTTACCTGGAGTCAAAGGTGAAATGCTGTGCAATGCTAACACTTTTCTTTTTTCATGTTAGCTTTGTTGTTTGAAAAACACAATTAATGATATTTAGTATTTTAAAATTTTGTTAAAATTCTAATCATATAAGCTGTAGATTACTTGTTTCTCAAGGTCTGTGATTTTCAGTCTGATTTTTACAGTCTCATCCACTCTCCATTGAAAAAGTTGGTGTTATAAGGAGAAGTAGAATTTGATAAAAGATGTTTTATTTTCTGTCAATTTGCTAGAACATTGGTGCAGCTGCTGTTTATGGATATAGAGAATAGTGAGCATTTAATCTGAAGGACCTGAAGATACTCAGCTCCTCTTCTAATTAGGTCAAATATAAATAACTCTCTTTTTATACAGAAAGAGTATAAATCTGAATTTATTAGTCATCCTTAATTCATACCTCTTCCAACCCAAAATGTAAATGGCAATGCAAACAAGTTCTGGTTTTGATCTATCACTGTATTCTCATTTTATTTATCTTCTAATTGCACTTTGAAACATGTATTTGGGTAAACATTTTTCCAGTTTAAGAAAGAAACCACCCTGTACTCCCCTCAGTAGGGAAGAGTAAAATCTCTCCTTTTGCATACTGGAAATTAAAGCTTGAAGTTTGCCTATAGGAATTCCTTCTGGGTTGAAACCTGACATGCAGAACCTTCGTATAATAAAACTCTACTTTGTCTATTATTCTATAATAGCTATAGATAAATGAGGGAAGGGGAGGGAAAAATCATAAAAGGAGTGGAACAGAAAATAATAGACCTGAATTTTCTGAAATTCTGTCACTGAGTTGTCCCCCACATACAAAATAGATTATTAATCAATCTGCTCAAAGTAAATGAATTGGGCGACTCTAGTAATTTACAATTATTAGGTATTTCATATACTAGGAATACAGCAACATATTCCGCTGAAGACCATGAGGACATATTACAAAATCTTATGGCAGAAATTAATTCCAGTTGTTATTTTAAAAGATGTTTTTCAGCTGTTGCTGTTTCTAGGAGAGAGTCATTCCTTTTCCTCTACAGGACTTAGAGTGGCTTTCACGCACGATTTATTGCTCCTGTGTTTTCCTTAGAAAGCTACAGCTCATCTCTTGCGATAGTAGAAATGCAAAATTAGTCTGCTTTTTTTTTTTTTCCCAGTTAAAAAAGAAATTCTTAATTTTGTTGTAGTGGAGAGTTTTAAAACCAAAGTTATTAAAGCTAAAGTTATGCAGCAGTATGAATTGAGACAGTATTTGGAGGGCTGAGGTCTTCCCCTCTTGTGGTTGGTAGTGTCATCAGAACTATACAAGTGTCTGTATCTGTCACCCAGCTTTTTAGGGGTTGAGGCGTTGTTTTCAGATCATATGTAGTGGTGCTGTTGTTGGCAAACGTGGGGATGGAATTCATTAGGCAGTTGGCAAAACTTCATGGAAGAACATAGTCCAAAACTGCCCTCTGACGTTGCATGCTTCTGTTATTAAGATGCCCACTTGAATTATGCTAGGCATGACTTTTTTAGTTGTATTCAGTATTCATTTTGGTGCTTTTTCAGCAATACAGATCACCCATATGTTTGTGTGAGGGTTGCAGCTCCCCTAATGGTGGAAGGGCAGCATATTCTCAGAAAGGAAACTCATTGAAGAAAGGAAACTCATTGAAGAAAGGAAACAAGCTGTTCTCTACCAGAAAATTGAACAGCCTGTGGAAACCTCATGCAAACACAAATTAACTGCAAGTGAGGGGACAGATGGGCTTGGCAGCCTGTCCTTAAAATGACATTCAGAGGAAAAAAAAAAAACCTTAACTTGGAGTACATGTGAATGGGGGTGGGAGATTATTGGAGATTTCATGCCCAATGTATTTGGTTTTGCAAAATGAAAAACTTCATGCTGCATTTCCTTTTTTTTTTTTCTTTTCTTTTTTTCCAACAGGTTGTAATGTTCTTGAACATAAATTGCTTGAGCTGAAGGTAAAGATTTCCCTTTCTTCATTTTACTTAACAAAAAATAGGGTACACACCTCATACCTATGGTTGTCTTCATCTGAGCTGAAGAACAGAGCAACTAGTTGAGAAGAAGTTCACCTTCAAAGATCCATTGTTCAGCTGAGGTATTTGTTTTGATATTGTGTGTACAAAAAGCGTTGAGGATTGTCAGAGCAATTCTAATGCTGGGTTCTCCCATTCTTTTCTCAGATTTGCACCAAATTTTTTTCTCCTGTTTGCATAGCTGCATTAAGACTGTGGACCGTCTGGCTTTTAATAAGGAACACTCTGAATGACATAAGGCATTTTTTAAAGTCTGATATATCTTTGAGAAATTCCACCAGAGAGCTTCAAAGTAGTACCGACTGGCTGCATAGTGGCTATCAGTGCTTCACACATACGCTGCTTCTAACTTACATTTTCTATTACTAAGTAAGCTAATTTTACATAAAATCAGAGCTTTTCTGTGTGTCATTACTAGATCATAAATACTGCATTAGTTATTCCTATCTGAATAATAAACTAAAGAAGTCAGCAGGAAAAGGATAGAAATACTTTCCGGGTTTCTCCTGTCCCCACGTGGGACAGAACCTGTTGGGCCATTTTGTCATCTTTTTCCTTATTCTTTGTAATGTACAGCCTGCACCAAAGTAAATCCATACACCTTGCTTCAGCTAAGTCCATATGGATGGTCCATATTTAAATGTGACTGGATATATGTAAATATGTAAAAACTACAATAGCTCTTCAGACTGAGAATTTTCTAGATTCTAGATTTTTTGTGATAAATATAAAGCAAGACTAGTCAGACATATTATTTGCTATCCAGATTGTCAAGTGGTACAGAGACAAGTTCATATCTGATAAGGAAGTAATAAAAAAGGGCATAATAATAAATGGAAAACTGCAGTAAATCTATCAACTTCTTCTGCATACTTTTTTAGGCATAGCTCTGATCTATATCTATATATATCTATATATCTATATCTGATCTATACCTACTTATATAGATAAGTATCTTACTATAAGCAATGCTAGACCTTGATCAAATCCCTTCATATTCTTTATATTATAATAAGTGATCCATTTTTGTCCTGTCTTTGAAAATCGATTGCACAGAATTTAAAGAAGTCTTAATTTATTGGAGGAAAAGTTATGAGGTTTTGAACCAACAAGTTCCTAAGGCATTGTTCAGAGTATATTTTTATTTATTTAGCAAAGACAGCTCATGAAGGGAAAAGCTTTAAAACTTGAAAAAAAACCCAATTAAAGCAATTTACAGCCGAGCTCTGAAGTGCTGAAGTCTCAAAATAATATTTTATGGTTATTGAGAAAGTTGCAAGATGGAGGAGAAAGTACCTTGGCCTCTGACTCAGAATCCTCAGTCTTCATGAGTTCAATTTTGCCTTATTCTCCGTTATCTATGGTCAATCCTGTCACTATTCAGAATTGCTCAAGTCTCCTGGTGTTTGGATTCACTAGTGTACTGATGGCTATACTGGTTTTGTTCTATTCATTTATATAGTAGACTCTGGCAAATATGTTGAAGTTGCCTAGAAAGAGTGTAATTTCTAAGTGACCAGTGCAAATTTAGCCTTAACAACAACTGTGTTACGTGTAATTTTACATGGAATTTTCTAGGTGTCCAGCTGGAGAAGGAATAACATAATGTCTTTGGCGAAAATGCCAAAGGATAAATGCTGCTTGCAAGCAGGTGTCTGGGAATTTTGATAGATTTACATGAGTTTAACGACCTTTTTCACCATCTTTGGGAACTGACTCAAGCTATTTTGCACCTGTGTTAAAGAGACAATTTCTTTAGTGGGGGTCTACAAAGAGGCAATGGGCACTAGTGGAATGTACACTGATCCTACCCAGACGTGAGGGGAATGAAGTCTTTAGTTCTCTTAGGCTCTTTGAAAAGTGTAGGTTGTCTGTCACCTGACGCTGCTTAATGGCTTCTCTGGAGTTAGTAAGTATTTCGGTCCCCCCAAACCTGATGTGTGTAGAAAGTTCACTCTCCTTAATTACAATTATATTTGCCGTTTTTCACACTGCAATTACATTACCAAAAAATTCAGTTATCATAGGAAAATAATGCTTTCTGATTCAGTCCCATAGGATGGTTTCAGCACACACCTAGTAAATGATGGGTAGTTACTGACCATACCTTTTTTGTGAAGGAGCTGTCTGATGGGGCTTTGCGGGGAAGAAAGGTGGTCTCTCACTTTGTCCTTCCACTCTCTTCTGACAGCCATAAGCTTCCCACCTCATCTCCTGCTGCAACTGTTAGTAGTTTTGCATTTCAGCCAAAAGTTTAAGCACTGCTCATTGTCCTGTGTTCTTCCATTTGTGACACGTTGTGGTTGGTGTTTCACTGAACTGACAGTTGCAGTTAGGAGCAGTGCAGGTCACTGGAGGTCTTGCTGTATGGTGACCCTTGGCTTCATCAGTCTGTCATCTATCAAAAGCCCTGGAATGTGTCTTGTTCATATTCTCATGTTCTACTAGAACGTTTCTTTAAGCATTAGTTAGATAATTGCTATGATTACTGATATATCTGACTTGATATTTAGGTTGGGGAATGTAAACAAAATATGTAGAGTGTGAACTACAAAGCATGTATTCAATTACTTGAATGACAAACATGTCTGGTTCTTCCCCAGATCTCTACAGTTCATCATTTCGGACTGGTCAAGCAGTGTCCTGCAGTAACTTCAAACAGCAAAATTTTGCTTGTCATGGGTAGATGAAGTCCTAAAAATCCACTTGAATATGCAATAGAACGCTAGAAAAGGGAGAGTGATTGTCTTAATAGCAAAAAAACATTTCTGAAAAATATGCCTCTGCTGCAAATGACAATTCATTTAACATCCTCAGTTCTGAACTGCCCTCCACTAGTGTCTCAATAGTCCATGGTGTTTCGCATGAAATTTAGAAAGTGAAATTGAAACTATTTTACTTCTCTGAACTAAGAAAGCCAGGAGGTGTTGTATTAGATGGAGTGATGACAGTGGACTTCCAGTGGGATAAGTGAAGTGGTGGAGTCTAATGGCAAGAGTTTCCTCCAGCTTTCTGTATTTATTAGTGCTGAATCAGTTGTCTTCTCCATATATGATCAAATTTATCAATTCGATGTTCCTTTTCAAACATAATTGTATTTCATTCAATTCCAGTGTTAACTTTTAGATTTCTACTTGTCAAATGGTACCAAAATTTATATAAATGATGTAACTTTTTGTATTGTCAGATTAAAATATTAGGCATTTATGATAAGTAATGTTTGCCATTACATTTGATGAATTGCTAAGAATATTTTCAGCTTCAAAAATATATTTTTGAAAAGCAAATGTTTTCTCCAATTAGTTTTCAGTGTCAGAGTTTAAATGTCATGATTCAGAGAAGCACAGTTTTATTCTTAATGCAAGTGGAGTTATATTTAAATAAAAGTGGTCTGACTTTTACAGAATCACTTAGGCATAGTCCGTTTCCCTTTCGTATGACATCTGAAGTGATCTAGTCAAGTGCATTTTTCATTTTAACAGTACTGGATAGGGAAGAGAGTGAGGTTATTTGTCTTGCAAAAAATGAGAGGACTGTCTTTTAAATATCTTGTAGTTTTACAAAGAAGACTTTTTGTCTAATCAGGTCACATCCCTCCTTCAGAAGACCCGAATAAACCTTACATAGTCATAACTTTTGATGGAAGAAGGAGAATCATGGGTGCTATGTACTCCCCTCTTTTACATTGTGGAAATTTTTTTTTTAAATCCTATCTTTAAGTGTTTATTTTCTCTGTGTTCTATATGATGAGGTCATTTGTGTTAAAAATAAATATTTTTCCTAACGGATGTCAACCACCACAGTCCACACAACGTTGATGGCCTTGTCTATGAGTTGCAAACCTACCTTTTATAGACAACCAAAAGTATTGATCTCATAAACTGTTTTTAGAAATCTCCTATTATGTCTTAGAAAACAATACCATTCTTCTCTAAAAGCACAATACCTCTCCAAATGCCTTAACTTTTTTTTCCATTAACAAATTGATCTCCTACTCTCAAAAATGACTCACAGACAGTGAACTATATTGATTCAATTAAATTGGTAATGTGAGTGCAGTTGACAAGCTGGGGATGTGGAAAATTGCAGGGGGAGAAATGAGAATGTTATACTTTCTCTATAGGTTTAATTCCCAACCTTTGATAACAAACGTATCAAACACCTACCTGTTCAATAACCTTTCTTCAAAGAATCTTTCTTAACAAAACAGGGATGATGCAAATAGTCCCTTGCCTTGGAGCTCTCCTACTAAGTTTGGATAAGACTTAATGGCCAGGACAGTGCCAGACAGAGGGAATGAGATAGACTCCTTTTACTACAGCAGTAAAAAAAGGAGAAAAACCTCAACAGGAAACCAGATATTTTTTAACATTGTCTCCTACATCAGCTGTACATCTTTTCTTCTCTTTCCTTCACAATCCAGATGCCATCTTTCCAAGTAATGCTACAGGTATCCTCGTCCAGCAGAAGTGGAGTATAAAGCTATACACTTATGAATCCTTCTGTGCTTTCAAATTTCTTTTAGAGAGCAGAGGAACAGGTGCCACTGATGTTAAGGGTAAAAGCAACTTGCCCTGTCTTAAGATGGACCTTGATTAATTTACAACTAAGATTATATGGCACAGTTGTTTGTGGCAGCCAGATAACAATTTCACATCAGTTATCTGTGACCTTTGAGAAATCTGTCTGAAGTTGGTTTCAGAGCGTGGAGATCATTGGCACAGATTGCCCTGTGCTGCCCTAGTAACACCCATGGAAAAAACTACGTAGTGAAGGTGGTGTTAGCTAAGCCAAAGCAAAATATATTTATTTATCAAATAAGTTGTAGTTTTTAGCCAAGCTCTTTCAAAACATAGTATGAACCACGGAAGTAGAGTTTAGGTGGCAATGGTTAGAACTTCTGAGCACTGTCTGTGTAATTTTTGACCCAAAAGAAGACCCTGAAAAACATGAAGGAAATGTTTGACTGCATTCAAAGCATCAGCATTCATCAGTGGCGTGACAAGGCAGAAAAATGACATTTCTCGTTTTTTTCACTTTAACTCAAACTATTACAGATTAACATTTCTCTGTAGTTGTATGGCTTTTGGGTGAGAATGGTGTTTCACATTGTCAGTCTCTGGAGATTACATTCAAGTGAGTTCATGGATGACACACAGATCAGGAGGAATCCTGTACTTTTCCTAAATATCTTCTAGAAGTTTCAGGTTCCTTGAGCCACAGTCTAGGTGACAGTTCATCTCCAAAGAGCTGCACTTTAGATAAGGCACCTAGCTTTTGGCATCTCTTGTATAGATGGAGATACAACTATTCATTTGATAAGAAGAGCAGAACAACTGTGGATAATTTCAGCATCTTATAAAAAAAGAACAATATTGACTGAAAAATGATTGTTTTGTTCCTTAACCTCTTGCTAAAAAAAAATAAATTTAAATATGCAAGGGCAGCATAGTAACTGTGTACAGTAAGTAATACATGGCCTTTAAATGTCTGAAGAAATTATTTGATACTGGGGCTTAGCATATACAGCTGATGGCATTTTATAATAAAGAAAACAGGTGATGCCCTTTCTCTGACTAATTGTATTTATTAATAAATTCCTGTCATGCTCTTGTATGTTGGCATATTTGGAATTTGTAAGGATTATACACAGAGAAAATGCAAAGCAACCAGCTGTAATTTCAATGTGACCTTAAATTGACTCGTGCTAGTAATTTGGTAGTAAAAATGATTGAAAGGAAGGGCGAGAAGGGCCATGGAAACTATGTCCAAATGATTTACTGCTACATACACAGTAAACATTTCCATAATTCATTCTTTCACTTACATTTAAATTGAGGTGTATTCTTCAGTTCCAGACGCCATAGCCACTCCGAGGAAATCACAGAGCAAGGTGGAGGGCAATGAGAATCTGGTAGGTAGGTGTCTTGCTTGAGCTTTAGGAGATTGCTTTCCCATAGACTTGTCTTGTTTTGGACAATCTCATTTATGCCAGTCATGAGCTGGGCTATACCAGCTTTCAAGGGAATGGCACTTACCACTCTCCCAAAACAGGAATACTTTTGGATCTCTCAAGTGGGTAAACAAAAACCCTGAAGGAATTCAAAATTGATGATCAGTTTAAGAAAAGTGTGACCTTGTTGGGTTGAAGTTGTACACAAGGGTTACTCATTCTTCCCCTTCTCCCAGAGATACTGTCACGATCAGTGCACTGAAGATGATGAGGGCCCTGGGGATACGAAGGGAATGTGGCCCATTAGGTAGGATTAGTATAACTACAGTTAATGTTTTAGCTTTGTGATCACTGTAGCCAGAGAAGTCAAAAGCCCTAACTTTTTGCTATCACTACCCCACTTAATCAGTAATGATGGAGCACAAATAGGAACATTCCTCAGAATCTAATTTCTCTGATAATATAACCAGTGAGTTTGCAGATGAAAAAACCAGCCATTTTCCTCTCCTTTCACATGCTGAGACAGTAGCAGCTGCTGGTTGGAAACAGAAATTAGTGTCACAATATGCTCATATACAAAAATAAGCGGCTCTGCTTGAGAAGTTTATATTCCCTGTTTTCAGTACAGAGGGTATTTTACAAACTGTAGAGTGTTTTAGAATGGAAAAAACTTTCCTGAGCCTCTTGTAGCTGTAAACTGACATGCTGAGTTTGTTATTCAGAGCAAATTAATGGGAACCGAAATAAGATAATCAAGCAAACAATATCTGTTCCATATCCTAAACACATTTACTTGAGAAGTTTTGTCACTGCGACTTAGGAACGGTAATCTAAAGGCTATTTAACAGTTTTTGTAAAGATTTGACCCTGTGAATACTTGTGTTTGATTGCAGTGTCATGGGATTTGAGCTGATCAGTTTTATATTACAGCCTTCCTTTTCATAGGGTCTGACTGTTCTAAGCTTTTGAAATATGCATATGCTGAGTTTTTGAAATATGCATACTCCTGAGCACTGAAAATCTCAGACCTGGAGTGAATTTTCAGGTGATGACTTTTCCTGAACAGGGACAGGAAATGACTTAAAATTTGTATTCCACAGAGTTTTTCATGTATCTTTATGTAATGTTATTAGAAATTCAATAATATTGCTGGAAAGACTTAATGGATTAGTATCAAAAGGCTAAAAAAAATTATAAGTAGGTTAAAAAATCTCTGACAATTATGGTGAACTATATTTAATTTTTCTCAGTGCCCGTTAGAGAATAAGAAAGTCAAAGTAAGCTGTCTTACAAAACAGCCCATGAAATCAGTTTGTACACTGTGCTTGCGGCAGGTTGTGGTTCATATTATGCTCTTATTTAAATTGTTACATGAGTGGTTCATCCTTTTTAATATTCTCTCTTTAATTTACCTGGCTATGTATAGGAATTTCCTCCATGTAGTTATATGGAAGCCTCTATCATACTCAGAGGAAAAGGGTAATATTTAGCAGGTCTTTCCCTGTAACTATTTCAGGCAGCCAGCTCATGTCCTGGGGCTCTAGGGAGTTTAGAACTGCTGAAGCTGTTGTAACCTAAGTGGAATCCCAGCAAACATGAAGTCTAACTAAATTAAAACTACCACCAAAAAAAAAAAAAAAAAAAAAAAAAAAAAAAAGAGAGAGAGAGAAAAGGAGAGAGAGAGAGAGAAAGAGAAAGTGAATATGTTGTTTTGTCATCTTGCTCCTTATTTGCAGTGGTTTGAGCTCTCACAATGTTCAGGATGTCCATTAGGAAATACAAAACCTAACAACTGGCTTATTAAGGTGCTGAAAGACTGTATGGAGCTTTGCATAGGAGTGGAAGTGCTAAACCCAGTATTGTGACCTAAAATGTCAATGATATAATTATTTACAAACTACTTTAGTTCCTCTAATCGTTGTTGTTCTCCACTCTCTGTCCTAACCTGTTGTGTACTGTTGCTAGGGACTCTTAAGTGCTTCTATGTTTCAGCCCAGTGGGGAATTGTGGACATGTTAATTGCAGAACGGTGGAGGTGGCTAATGAAACTGTAATTCTAAAATGAGCCCTGCTTTTTCTCGCTTATTATTTTTTCACAAATTCTTCCTTTGGGATAAAAGTCTTTTGAGTCAGAAAGGGATATGGGTAAGGGATGCAGGTTTAGATACTAATGAGTATGTTCAAGGGATATCATGTACCAAAGAAGTAATTCCCTCCCTAATTCATGTCTTACCAGGGTATCCTGCCTGTCTTTAGCTGGAACGAGAGGCACAGCTGCAAAAAAAAGTAGAGCTATGATCTAAGATGGACAGATGCCCCTGAAAATAATCACGTGAAATAATGCAAGTAATGCCTGCTAAAACCATCTCTTTTTTTAGTTATTACAGAATCCTCAGAAATTCTCTGTTACTTGAGTTTAACACTTCAAGATAGGTAGCACTAAGCACCAAGAAAATCATAAGTACATACCAAAGCGCTGTAGATCTCCTCCTGCATTTACTGTTATGAGGAATCATGGCCAAGTCAATAGGAATAAGAAGCAGCCAGCTAGATATGAAAAACCCCCAGATGCTAAAAAACAGAGGCTGTTCCTCTCATTGTAGACAAGAGGGGGCCAGGCAGCAGCTGAAAAAAGAAAGTACTTAAAAGGCTAAAATCAAACACAGAGGTAATTTCTGTAACAGTTACAAGAAACAAGACAAAAGATGTGAGTTATATTTAAAATATTAAGCAAAACCACACACCAGATTACTTCCACTATTGTTTGGAAAGGGATTTGATATTTTGGAAGCACTAAAAATGAAGGACTGCTCAACTTGGGAGGGTTTTCAACTTTGATTTTTGTACGTCTTGAATGTTGAGAACTCAATAAATTATAGGCCTCAGACCACTCAGCACTATTCCTGGTAACCAGCTAAAATATGCTTAAAAATATCTCTTTGTGGAGCACCCAGTGCTACAGACTGGTTTGAATGGGGTCTCACTGGTGACAAATTGTGTATGTCTTGTAATTTTGTTGTAGTAAAACTTCTGTGCCAACACCTATCCTTGTATAACTGGAAGAAGACAAAGCTGTTTTCATTCATAAACATGGCTGAAACTCCATGGCATTTCTTTATAAAGTGTGCACAGGTTGGTTTTGATTGCGAAAGATCCAAGGACTTTGCAGACAGATTGAACAGCAAGTCAGGAAAACGTAGTACAGCGTTTGACTGCCATCCCAGGGGAATGCTGTAGGGCTTAGGTGGATGGCCACGAGAAAGGCTCTGACCTGAAAAGACCAATAGCAGGTGCTATGTATGGATTCACACTAGTGCAGGAAACTGTCTTCATAATTAATGATGACCATAAAGCACAATGCGGTGCTTTTACAGCACAGAAAAAAAAAAGTAATTATAAAGGCTCTGCAGCAGAATATTGATTGACTTATTGGATGTATAGTTTGGGCTTTATCCTTTGAGGAGTGTTTTATGTGAATGTATTTAAAAACAGTTGTGTTTGCGCTTTTTTTACCATAGAACTTATAAATTATAAAGTTTTTCAAACCCATTAAAATACAGTATTAAAATACAGTATTAAAATACAGACTTGATGATCTTGGAGGTCTTTTCAACACGGTTGATTCTATGATTGCAAGAGAAGAAGGATTTAAAACAAGGATGGAGGATAAAAAGGTGGAAAGACCTCAAAAAACTGATGTTTGCTGAAAATGCCAGAAAGAGTGTAGGGTCATTGCATAACCCTGCCCCTGACCACAACTGCATTCTGTGTGCCTCTGCTTCTTCCACTGGCCCACTTCTGTTAACTGAAAAAAACAGTTTTGAGTTTTGGATAAAAAAATTCTGCCAAGTGTGGGTTTTTTCCCCTCTGTGTTATTTCATAACAGTTATTTGCAAAGCTTCTTAGTAGCTGTCAATATACATTCTTTCTTTCCTTATGGGCACAATCTAGAAATTAACTGTGGAGACCCTGGAATAGTGTGTGCAGATCATTATCTGTATAAGTCCCATTTAGTTTGAGCTCCATTTAAACTTAAATATGTTGTCTTGAAAACTGTTTTTTGGAACTGTCCTCAGAGTATCTTGGAAATGATTCTATGCTTGAAAAAAATCAGTGTTCCTAAAACTCTGCCTATGGGAAGTTAACATGTCTTTAATCATTTTCCAGGGCATTTTCCCCACTACTTTTTATACGGTTTTAAGGAGCTCATTTTGTTAAGAGCATCTCAGCACTCATAATGATCAAGTTGAGTAATATTCTGGTTTGTTTGCTTCAAACAGGAGCAGACTTAAAACACAGTCTGCTTCAAGGATCCAGCTGGTTTTGCATTGTCTTTGAACAAAGAGAGAGAATAAAGGTTGTTCAGCCTAGGAACTGCTTGCACTGTAGTCTTCACTGTGTACACAGTTTGTGACGACAAACCTGAGCTAACATTAACCTAAGCAAGCCCTGGTTCTGCCAGAACACCAGTGATTCTTTGCTGCAGATTCCCAAGAAGGGGAAGCTGTGAGTTAATACTGTGCTGGCCTTTGTAATAGTGACCACATCTCACTAAGCTCTCTGGAGTGGAATTTGGGATTGTCCCCTGGAGCTGCTGTCATGGCTGTGACCGCATGAGATGCCATTCACCGTTGGTGTTGTGGGTTTAAATGAAGCTTTAGGATGTAAGCCCGGAGCTATCTTCCACCCTTGCTGAAACTTCCAGTGCTTGTGAATACAGCCAGTCCAATCTCTTTTCCAGTACAGAAGTAAACTGGTTGTAAGAAGAATATACTAGGCCATGACAGAAAGAAAATGAAAAGATGAAGGAGCTGGGCGAAAGTGAATCTGTTGTGTGGATGGCACTGGAGGCATTTCTTTTAGTGAGGGAAGTGCTCCCCAAGATTGTGCTGGGAACCTCTTGGAATGTAGCATCGTGTCCCATTTCTTCCCACTTCTTGCCTGGCCTTCCTTTGCATGGAAAACAAAGCATGAGATAAATAATAGAATTGGGCCAATGTGAGGTCAGTCCTAGTCCCACTGTGAGACAACCAAGGCATGTGAGTGGCCCATAAAAACCGGGAAGCAGACCTTTGTCTAGTAATACAGACTAGCATAGGTTTCCTTTGCACTGATGTTGAGAAACAGCCAGGTTTGATGAGCTCATGTGAACCACTCTTTTGGAGGTGCCTGTCTCTTTTACTGAATATAAAAGAAGTTTGGGCAGCTAACTCTCATTGTAGTTACCGAAGTCAGGTAGGATGATCTGAGGCCAGAAAGTCCTTCAGTAGGGCCTGAACAAGTGCTCTGTCCTTTAACAGTTTCAGGATTCTGAAGACTTAAAGTGATGCGGAAAGTCTAAGTCCTGCGAAAGATCCCATCATATAAGAGAATTAGAAGAATGGTTCACTCATTAGTTTTTGAACAGAAGGGAAAAAGGGAAACAGATGCAGTCCTCACTGAAATTGCATATAAATTGTATTTTCTAGTGACTAAGTAAATATTCTTCTAACTTGCTGGTGGTGTGGTGCTATGCAGTCTTTTGTGATGTAAAGTTTTAGCCAGAGGGGACAGGAAATTAATCAATTCTAGCATGTGAGTGTCAGTAATTGTTTTTCCTAATATGAATTTGAAATGAAATGTACTGCAAAGAATGTTTCAGTTATGGGAAAGATCAATCCACTCCTGCATCTCCTATCCTTGTTAATAAGTTGCTTCCTTGCAAATAGAAATGCAGTGATCCTTAAAAAATCCAGAGGCTTGTATTTTAAAAACATCGATGCTGCTGCAGGCAAGGTGATTGCAGCCATTAGTTACTCTTTATGTCAGAGGAGGATCTGGCATCAAAAAGCCAGAGGATTCCTGGACTGCCTCACCAATGGCTTAAAAACAGAAAGTCCTTATTTCATTCAGAGGGGAAAACCACTAAAGTGGGAAACTTCCCCTTCACTAAGCTCTCTGATGAACTGGAAAAATCAAAGCAATTATAAATGAGTAATATTGCCTAGTTTTCTTATGTTTTTGAAGTGTTTTACACCCTGCGTCTTTGGTTCCCATTTCGTATATTCTCCCTGGTAGCCATGAAGAGAGAGCTCGGGACTGCTAAAATGTGATCACACAACTTTAGGGTCTCTTTTTTAGTCATCTGATGTTTTCTGTGATGTCAAAGATGTTTATAAAATGGATGTCTAGCCTTTCTGAAGCAGAGCCAACCTATTCAAACCAAACAGATGTGCTGCTAGTACTAACCAAAATTATTAAATGGTAATTGCATTGCCTTACGCTTTAATAATGTCTAAAATAAAAATTGTGAGGAAAACTACTGCCAACAAAAATTACTTCTCATATAGCTAAATAGTCTTTAATGCTGAAGTTAAAATACAGAAAGCAATATCCCCAGCTGATCCACACTTATGGAAGTAAAAAAATGCACAGCCATTTTTCTGCTAATTTGCCGTAGTTTAAGCTAACACAATGGAAAAGGTCACTTAGGCAACTTCAGGACCTGTCATCTGCTTTAACAGTTTTAAAGTAGTTCTTGAGAGAAAATCTCATCATCAGGGAGGTGGAAGAGAATTGAAGTGAGCATGAAATACAATATGTGTTTCTCAGAGAAAGTAAATTGCTCACTATTCTTGATGTTTGTCTGAAAACAGACATTACCATGTAGAAAAACTGCTAAAGCTGGAGAATTTGGTCGAGAATAAAAATTCTTCCTTTGCAAAGCAGAATGTGTTTCAGAGCAACTCCAGTTCAATGAACTTCTGATGAATTTAGAGAGGAATTCTGGATAGCTCTGAGGTTCTTTTTGAATCTGCCTGGATATTGAATGAATGGGTAACAGTGGCTCTGGGAGCAGTTCATGTGGCAGGAGAATGCAGGGGCTGAAGATCCCATACATGTGTGGTAACGTGTGTTGCAGGTGGTGATGAAACTGTGACTGCCTAACGTTATGTCTGCCATTTCACATTGCTGGATTTAACAGACTTTATGTGTTTGCTTCCACTCTGCAGTGAGAGAGTTGGATGATGAGGATATACCTCTACCACCTCTTCTTTATCACTCTTCTTCTTCTGTCTCTCTACAGCCTTTATTACTTGTTGAAGGCATTGTTTTTCTGGCCTTTCAGCTTCTCTTGCAGTTGCTTAGAGTCATGGCCTTGCTTTCCTCTTCCTTGGCCCCTCCTCTGGCTGCTGGATGTTGGTGGTTATAAGTGGCTGGAGAAAGTGTCAAGAGTCATGAACAGGAAGGAGGCAGATGGCTGTGGCAGTGAAGGCAACAGCAGGGGCTTCTCCTGTGGGAGAGGGACCTAATGCCACTAAGTTATGTGTGAAAATATTAAACTAAACTCTGATATTTCCTTTCTATGCTAGAAAATTCCTCAGGGAAAATATCCTTTGTGTCTCCATGTGAAACAAAAATATGAACTAGCGAGATTCCTTTCATCCAAAGGCAATCCAAAGTTCTTAAGTATTAAGCATCATAGAGCAAACTTTAGCAAAGGTTGCTGTATCCTCACTTACAATGGGTTTTCATTCCTTATCTCAATTTTATGCAGGAATGAGTGAAGACAGTGCCAAATATATTTAGTTTTCAAAAACCCTGATAAAGTAGAGCTGTGCTTAGGACTTGATTAAAGAGGATATGTCATCTGAACTGAGCATGTGTGTTAGTGGAGATGACAAACTGTTACTTAGGACTTCAGTCAGAGTTATTGATGCCAGGCTGAGCAGGTGTAGTGATGAGGAAACTTCCCTCCCAATAAATATGTAAATGTGTGTGTGTAGTTGAAGAAAATGGGCAGAGACAGCCTCTGAGCTAATAGATGGTGGATTTTTACAGGTAGCAGTTCCAACTCAAGCATAACGTTTTCCTTTGGGCTAGCATGCTAGAGGGTTTGTGAGCTCTGACCTTTACCTGATCTGACTTTATGACTGTGCATCTCCCACTGGTGTTAGTAGGAAGAAACAGTGTTAATGGTCTCTGTCAGTGTGTTTGCACTGGAGAGACAGCCAAGCTAGCTGTAATTAAGATAGAGTAGCAGCAGCAGTCTAGCTGTGGTCATAAAGAATCTTCATGCCTCTGTGGGAATAGTACTTCACCCAGGCTGTCCTGCTGCTTTTGAAATAGCTTTTAGGCTTTGCTCCACCAATGCTTCCTACCCCGTGATACAAAGATGCTCCTTGAGACATAGACTGTGGTCCCCAAAATGACTGGCCTTGCTTTCTTTTCTTAACATAAATGTTCATTTCTTTTCAAAGCAGTGATTAAAAACAAAAAAAAAAAGAATGAATGAGCACTCACAGTTTGCTGTAATTTTTAGTTGGTTATAAGGGAACAACTGCAACAATACAGTGAATTGCAGTGGTACAAGATGGGCAGTGATTTCTCAGGTTAAAGGAGGCTGAGAAACTGTTCAACTCCATGCTGTTCAGTTGCAAATGGCTTGTATCATTTATTCTCCCAGAGAGAAAATGTTTTTCAAAGCCTAGCTGTGAGAGAGGAGGAGTGGAAAAGACCTCTTTGTACAGTTTATAACAAGGAAAGGCACTACTTGGAAAACTTTTCAGTGGTTCTATTTTTGTGTTAAGGACCATACAAATCTGAATGCAGAGTGGCAGGTTGGAGAAGGAACAGTGACACTTTGTGAGCCATTCTGGCTGTCCTTAGTCCTCTTATCATTCTCCACTGAGCTGTCACCTCCTGCGGCATGGAACTATCATTTCCAGGACTTCTGATCTGGTGTAAGGGTAGCCATTCCTTTGAAGGAGAATAGGATTTGTGCCAATAGTTCAGAAAGGACGACAGAAAAACGCTGCCTACCTCAATCTAATTTTCTGCCAGGGCTTTTCCCCCCCAGCTATTTTTTAATGGGGTGTGTGATTAGTGGGGAAACAAAGTTGACTTACATTTACAGATTGCATCATCTCTGCTGAATACCAGGAATCCCCAAGGCTCTGGCACTCCTTTCAGTAAAACAGCAGGCTTTTCTGAATGGCTTGAATTTCTCCTGCCATTAATTCTCCTTTAGCTTTTTCTGCTTGTCTGTTTCCTCTTGCTCATCTAGTAAGCCAAACTAACCTTATTTACCTCCCTCAGGTCTTTTTGATTTTAGATTTTTCCCTGCGATTAGTCATCTGTGTCAAGAGAAAACTGAAGCAGGTTTACAGCATTGCTAGTGCAGTGGTTGGTCATGTGAAAAAGAAAGATTCAGCTTCCAGATTCATTGACAGAATTATGGAAATTTGAATGTTAAGGGGTTACTTGCAAGGCTTTTTGTTGTATTGCTCTCTCTCAGCTTTAACCTGAATATGTCTTCTGGTGCTATATCATGTGGGTTAGTGCAGCTCATTGCAAAATATGTCACACACTACATCCAGAACACAATGATATTTGGGTACACTTGTGCAGATCCTGCAAAAGTGTAAGAGGTTTAAGCAGCTTAGTGTTTTTAATTTTGCGAGAGTAAATGACATTTCTGTTTATTGTTTATCCACTGTCAAATTTTAAAGGCAGAAAGCTTTTCCTCTCAATGTAAACTTTAAGTAATGAACTCTTTGAGACTGAAATACAGGATTTTCCATGGTGGATAAGACTATTTTGCCACTGTCTGTAGTATCCTAACACTGTCCAAGACCAGAAGCAGAAAGGTAGAGCAGAAAAAAAGGAATATGATTTCTTTTAGAGTAAATTTTAAAGATGTTGACCTGCACAAAGCAATCTTGGCTCATGCCTGGGGCTCCCAGATATTATAATAATAACAGCTTTTAAGGGTAATATGATTTATCTTTTCTTTCCTAAAATTCAAATGTATAAAAACTTTCCTCTTCATCCCCATCCATGCCATTAATATTACTCTCAGTCTGGATTTATTGTTGCAATGTTATTGTCTGCATCTTTAGTGAAAGCACAGAAATGGTGCTAGGCTTATTGATTTCTACCTACATTTAGCACACAATTAAGCCATTTGCAATACACCTACCGTTGCTGATAGGAAAGCTCAGTCCAAATCAGAGTATTTGAACTTGTACACAGTACCTGATAACTGTCATGTTTTATAGATCTCTCTAGCAGCCCCTGCCCTTTCTGTGCCCAGGCCTTCCACAGGTATGGCTTTTTTTCATGCTTTCCTTTGTCTTCTTATTTTTAAAATATTCTTCAAGAGGAGGTTCAGTGGGTTTCTTCTGCACAATCTTGTTAGCTTCAAAAGTCCAGAGTGGGAGGTCTTCAGGAAGCTTTTTTCCAAGATCCTGGCAATGACAAAATCATGGGCAACCAGCAGTACTGTGTTCACAGTCTTAGCTAGAGGGGAAGACATGACTGTGGGGAATGATGGGAAGGATAAGTGACAAGAAGAGATTCTGCAGGGCTCAGAACCTCAGCAGAGCATCTACCTCTTCATATAAGCTTCACTTTCCATCTTTTAAGCTCTTTACTGCTATTACATGCTTGAAGACAGCTGACCCGTCCCCATAAACTTGCTTGTGGGCTCCTAATCCTAAGAGAGCACTGTGTTGTTTTTGTAAAATAAATACAACTTGTTACTATTTTCATATGTAAAATTTGTAGTGTAGTGTGCAAAACTATTTAATGATTTCATAATCAATTAAAATTGTAAGTTTTGGCGCCTTAAGCTGAGAAACCTATGCTACATAATTTCAACCTAATGAATCCCATAATATTTTGTGGTTTGACCTAAAAGTTCCTCTTACCCTGCTTTACCCTGTATTCCAGTGTCCTCTGATGCCCAGGACAGAATGTCAGTTTGGAATAAAGAGATAGCACAAAATATATGGAAACTAGAGGAGGTGATAGATCCAAGGGCATGAGAACATTCTATTTTTGTACTTATCGAAAAAGAATATAAGCAAGCCAACCCCGAAGTCCTTTGTGTTTGAAAGGAGAACACCAAAAATTTCACAGCATGGAAACATGGTATTTCCCTGGTGATGCTCTGGGGAGGCAGCATCAAATGTTAGAGGAAATAGGAAGCCCAGAGCAGATGCTGGAGTGGTACCTACTGCTCTCTTGCTGAGGTTGGTGAGTTAGGGATGTCAACCGGGATTTTCTGCAGGATGATTCTACTTATGGCTGCAGTTGGCAATGCCAAAGATAATAAAAGATTTAATCTAGAGGATGGTTTGGCACAATAACAAATGGGTGCAAAACTGGTCCTGAATAAACTGAGATGGAAAAAGGTTCTAACCATTAATGGTGTAAGGTTCTGGAGCAACTGTTAAGGGGAGGCATTGTGGAAGGGGAAAGAGGATTTCAGTGGTTCTGAGTGGGATGTTGCTGCCATTTGATGGATACTGGAGGGTGTTAACAAATGGGTTTGCAAGGGACAGAGCTCTGAGGCATAGGCTCAATTCCCAAGCTCTCTCCTGTATTCTTGTCTGGTATTTTGATTCTGACCCTTTTGCAGTCAGGATAGCAATAATGACCAATCTTTCCTAATTTTTAACAGGCCAAGAATTGTGAATCAGCCTCTGTATCTTAGTCTTAGCCATCCAATGGTATAGAATATAGAATACCAAGACACTTTAATCAGCCCCTCTTTACTGTCTGACCCTGAATCATGATGGTCAACTCTGCTGTTTAATAAATGTTGGAACAGCACCATTTCCTTTCTGCCTTCTTACCCAGCTTTCCTGACAGACAGGGAAAACAGGCCTAATTGACCAAAAATGTGGCTTGTGCCTGACATTTATTGTGATAAAATGTGACACTCTGAAATCTCCCATTCAGATCTTGTAGAAATGCAAAATGATCTGAGTCTGTCCACCCTGGAGACTCAAAGTGCAAGTAAATATGCCCATACTTAAATGGGATGTTAACAGCTTCTGTAAAAATTCATGTGGAAAAACACTGCAGTTTTGGCCATGAATTCATATCTTCTTGTATTTCTGAAATAATTATTTTTGTAACAGAAAAACATGTCTGTATTCTCTGTCTCTTCTCATAAAACTACAAGTCCCAATCATTTAAAATAAGTTTCGTTTAAGTCAGGGAGGCTTAGTGGCCTCCGGTATGGCCCTCAAATGCTGTACTTTCAGATAAAGAGCCAGACTTCTACCAACTCACTAAAAGTCAGTATTTAACAATAGTTCTTTTTCAGAACCCCAATGAAAGTTGCCTACTGTGTCTAAAAAATGGGTTATTTTAGCTCTAAATTGCCACTTGCCTCCTACTCAGTATTCTGACACTTGGGACTATTTCTGCTTCATCCTTGAAAGCTTTCCCAGTACATATTAAGCAAGCTGAAACTCATAAGCAAAGTCCTGTCCTTGCATGACTTTCTCCTCTCATTTAAATAAAAAAAAAGCCAAACAAAAAAACCCCCATGAAATTTGTTCCTCTTTCCTGGTGAAGATCTGTGTAGCTAGCTCCTGAATGAGCCATCAGACTTCTCAACTGATAATATATCTATTAGATTTGTCTCTCCTCACCTTTTTTTTCTTACACATGAAGAATAAGTGATCTATGCTGAAAGGTTAAACCTTTTCTTTTGAATTTATGCTATTCCATAGTATAAGCCAGGTCACCTTATTACCAGTTACTTTATAAAATCCAACTGCTTTAATGGATGTACTTCTGTCAGTGTTATGGTAAATAAGTTTGTCATTCAGGCAGTGTGCCATATGATGTCTTTTAATTTTAATTTTTATTTTTAATATCTAGATTTCTGCCTGTACTCCGACTTTTCTCATCCAGTTTAAAAGTTGGTTTTACCTTTCATCCCTTTGTGACTTTCCAGGGAGAGTTTCCAGGGCTCTAGTTATGTCAACTCTTTAGGTTTGGTGCTTCAAGCCAAGATAATCTTAATGCTTCCCATATAAGAACAGAGATGGGACAGTCTTACACATCAGAGCAAAATTCCTTTTTTTTTGGTGACTAGCACACCCGTTTGTTTGCAAAGATCCTTGTAGCTGATGACTCTGCTGTCAGTACTATAAACCTTTACTGTGGCTCTGAATTCAGAGAAGCTTAGACATACTTGAGGAATTTAATTTACAGTCATTTGAAGAAACTTAAAAACTAATGTTTCTTTTGAAGAGCTGTTTAGTTTGCTCTTAGGCAGTGCTGCTGGTCTACAGGAGAAACTAGAGGAAGGCTGCCTAAGTCTAACATAACAGATGAAGATCTTCCCAAACATTACAAATTTTAAAGAATCTTAACTTTAGAACATTAAGACAATGTTTAAAAATAGCTATACTGCTATTTTTCATGCTGTCCTCTCAAACTATGAGTTAAGCAGCCTCATGAACATTAATACGCAAAGCCTCAGGGTGACACAACTGGGGAGAGATGAAGAGACGAGTCATATCTCTGCCCTTATAGAATTAAAGACTCCTTCTTAGACTTTGATAAAAATAGAAACCATTAGGTAATGTTTGGGAATTTCTCTTTTTTCATATTGGACAGTAGAGTGTAAGAGAGTTAGGGAGCCACCTCTCTCTGAAAATCAGTGTGAACAGACAACCACAATCTTTTTAACATCTTCTGAAAATCTCAGCTTGC
>VZRE01010647.1:227095-284953 GCA_013396775.1 Cephalopterus ornatus
TGCCCTCACCTCCCCTTCCCCTTCCCCTTCCCCTTCCTTTTCCCTTTTATTTTTATTTCTTAATTTAGAAGTCCAAATAATTATTGACTTCGTTCTCCTACACCCTCCTAATGTTTTTTTTAGAGACTGATTTGTACTCTCATGGAAGTGCTA
This sequence comes from Cephalopterus ornatus, assembly GCA_013396775.1. NCBI lineage: Eukaryota > Metazoa > Chordata > Aves > Passeriformes > Cotingidae > Cephalopterus > Cephalopterus ornatus. The sequence goes on from VZRE01010647.1 coordinate 227,249, forward strand.
CATTTTTGTGAGTTATGTTCTTTCTGTGTGCATGTGTGGAAAGGAAGGAAGATCATCTAGGTGCATGTGTAACTTGTATTCTCACAGTTACTGCATTTTCCTTTGTTAAAACTCTTTGCTTGGGCTGCTCTTTCTTATTGTGTGTTTATCATCCAAAGTAAATTTCATACCAATCACTTGTGTCTAAAGTAAAGGCACTGAAAAAATGTGCCGCAGTTCAACATAATTTCTACTCTCTTGCAGCCTAAATAACACACCTGAGGGAACTTTCCTGTTGTTTATTTCAAACAGAAAAAGTCTTCCTATAAGCAGGCTACAAGAGCCAAGGTTCCCTATAGTAGAGACAGACAGCCCTATATTTTTGGATAATTCAGATTTCTCAGCTGACTGCTATTTTCGTCTTCCTTCTCCCTGTCTAAACAAAGAATGAAAAGAAAATTAAATGAATGAAATCCTGCCCTTATTTGAAGGCCACTGCGAAGCTCCCATTGCCTTTATGTGGGCTAAAACACCTCTGTAAATGTTTTTAATAATTTACTCTGTTTCTGATGTTTTCAAGCAAGAGAACATTACAGTCCTTACAAATATCCCACAAGACTGAGAAACTGTCTGGGAACAGTTTGATTGTGGAGAGGCAAGTGTTGATGTTCCAGCCCTACTACAAGCAGAGTCTGAGAGGACTTTTTAACCCACGTTTATCCGCAGTGTGTATTGAGCACTTGTCTGCTTTGAAGCCTATTGTGAGCAACAGCTATTCACATAGTAATTTGTCTCTTAAAAAATCAATTCATTTGATTCAATCAGTTCAATTGATGTAGTGATACCACTGCTAACAGCATGCACAAAGATGTAAGTGGTCCTCTGCTATACTCCCCTACCCTTACCAATCACTTGTGCCTGCTTTCCTCTGTCACAGGCTACTGCCTTGTTGTTTCTTTGCGGATCCTTCTGCTACAGAATAGTTGGCATTTGGAGGCAAGGTCTCAATAATGCTTAGTCACAAGGTGATGTCCTGATCCTGCAGCAGGGATGTTTGGCAAGTAAAGATAGCTGCTGTGGGTGACACATTCTGGACATCAGGCTCTGAGAATAAAGAAGTGAATCCTTTTAGAGCCTAAAAAAATCCAGCTAGTGCCTGTAGCTGTTATTTCCCAAGGGACTTAGCAATTCTTGCCCTCTATGAGCGGGATTCAAATTAACAACGAACAAACATGTAGTGAAAAAATTCTGGCATGGGTGGAAACTATTGTTGTGTACCTTTTGGAGTCATACTGAAATTTTTCCTTATTTAACAAAAGAATAATATGAGAAGTGTGTTAGTTTCAGGGACTAACTAATTAATTTTCTGGAAGAATAAAAGATACTTTCTGCTTTAAATGGTTGAATCCATAGTATAGAGAAAACAGGCTTGTTACAGAGAACTGGAATTACAGGGTATGTCCTCTGCCATGCTCATGGTTGTGACCAAACTCAAACCAGAAAAAGGAGGCTGATCCTACTTACAGGGGTTTTCTTCTTACAGAGTTTAGTGGACTGAAAGTCTGTATATGCTTAACATGCTGTTCTTCATGGGCAGAAGGAGAGTAATAGATGGAGGTCAGGGAGTTCAGTCAGTAATTCCTTTGGGATAGTGCAGCTCATTAAGCTTAAAAAGAGTAGGGGAGTTCCAGGCATGATAATTTCTGACAGTCCCACTTGTGTTTGTCACTTTGAGAACACTGCATGTGTTCACAGTTGAACTTTCAGTAGTAGCTAATGCAGTGCTGAATCAGTCACTAAAGCTTTCATAGTGGTTGGGCCTTTGGAAAGGATGAAGCTGAGGAGAGAAGAGCTCTGAAAAATGAAATGAAGGAGGAGGGAATCCTTAGTGTCTAGGCCCTGGCAGAATTAAGATTTCTCTGTGTGTGGGACTGTTTGAAATGAAGCAGACTAAAATGTCTCCTTTTCTTGAAAACTCCTTATAGTGAATCCCAACCATGTGCTTAAGACTTACTGTTCTCACTGGAAACGAAGCATCAGAAAGGTCAAAAAATCTGCTTGCAGGGAAGTGTTCTAATTAGTCACTTTCTGCATCCCCCTGGCACTACTCTTTCAATGACATTGAGGCAGGAGTCAGTTCTGTCCAGCAGCATCTCGAACCATCTGCTTTCATATGGCTGGTTCTGCTTCATTTATTTTGACTCCTCTGCGCTCCATCTGACTTCCAAATTTGTCTTTGGCTCTGGCTATCCAAGCGCATGTCTAGACATGTGAGTGTGCTCTGGTAATGACGCATACCTTTCCTTGGTGATGATGTAATATTTCCCATCAAACCTAGTTTTGGTGAAAAATTTAGTACTAGCAATCATTCTGATGAAGCATCGATAACATCTGCTCATCCTCTTTTTTCCTAGTCTTGTCTCTCTTTGCAAGGGCCATCTGTTTCAGAGTACTTGCATTCTGCTGAAATCCCCCTTTTCCTTTTAGTTTTTGTTTCAGGGTTTTATTCTTGTCTTTCCATAAAGCTACATAAAGCTATACCTTCTTCCGGTTCTGATGACTGTCTACCAGATTTGGATCTTTCCAAAATGTCATGTTCTCCTGACTCTGTTGTGCCTTAATCTTCTTCCAGTGCCTTGCCTCTGCTTAGCCCTTCTTACTCTCTCTACTCCCAGAAACTCTTGAGATAAGTCATCATAATTTCTTGGTCTAACTGTAACACTTGTGAAGTCAGGATGCTGACAGATCTCCCTGTGGTAAAACATAAACTATATATGCTGTTACATTCAGTGAACTACAGTGTTGTTTTGTTTCTTTTTTCCAGCTCTATCTCAAACTATATTTGTCTAATCACTGCTAAAAGAATTAGTGCCATTCCACAGGGGGCAGAGGCTTTTTTAAACAAACAAACAAACAAAACCAAACAAAAATAATCAGTTCTTCAGAAATATTTTCAGAACAGCCAAAGTGTTGAAATTTGTTAGACATGTTCTCCTAACATAACCTTGTTTAGCCAAGCTATGATGCTTAAAATATCTGAATTTACCAGGAAGTTTGTTTTTCCTACTAAATACTGTGTGTTAAAGGCTCTTCATTTACCCATGAATATTTTGATAATTTCAAAATCATGTATTATGTTTCACAATTCACACTGGTTTTGCTTATCAGAGAGAAAATGGGCTTCATACCCAAACAGTATTTTTGGAAATCAAGAGGACTCATTCTCAGAGTAGCCTGAAATATGCTTTGTGATCTTTGGCCTGACATGCACTAGGTACAATAACATTCTCTTCAGCCATCAAGCATTCAAAGGTTTGTTTTTGTAAACACTTGTAGATCCTACAGTGGAAAATGCTGCATGAAGTTTACAGTTAATGATGTCCAACATAAAGAAAAGATACTGTAATTCTACATCATGTTTTTTTCAGCTGTTCTTGTGGGTAACCTCCTGGTTGTATCCCAGTGCAAAATCCTCTCTGGATTTCTCATGTTCATTTTAACTGGAATAAAACCATCAGTTTAGTCACACAGAGGAAGTATTCACCGTGTTCCTCTTTAGGCAATTCATTCAGATGATTAAGTTAGGAGACTGGTCTGCTTAAACTCCCTCTGTCAGTGGAGTGGGATGTTCCTCCAGATGACAACTGACAGCAGGAACTTAACAAATGTGTCAGTAGCTGTATCTGTACTGGTAAAAACAGGGAGGTAGCAAGGATTGCACCCACACTGCTTTTGGCAGATATTTTCTAGGACTGGCTAGGCCACTTTCCAGAGCACCAGGCATATCTGGATTTTCTTCTGGACAGCATACAATGGCCAGATGGTCTTAAGACATAAGAATTTTTTCTCCCAGTTCAAATTGCCTTAAATACTCTGATAGGCTGTGCTACAAAATATTATGCAGACTGTCCAGACAGAGTGGCCTCCAGCCGGAACAAACCAGCACTAGACTGAAACTTGGAGAGGTCCAGTAAGCTCACTTCAGAACAAGCCAAGGAGCAAACCAAACCACATGGAATTAGAAGGAGCAGAACACTAGGGTAAAGAGGTAAACACTAGAAGTGGATGTTTTGTGACGTGAGTGTTTGGGTTTTTTTGTGGCTTGGGTGTTTGTTTTTTTTGGTTTTTTTGTTTGTTTTTTTCAGGGGAGAGCAACTGAATTAGGCTGTGATCTTTCCACTGTTGCTAAGCAATGCCCAAGTCACCAACACCCCTGGCTCTTTTCTTTGGTTCATCACTGGAGCACTGAACACCAGACTTCAGCTCTGAGGTACAGTGTTGCCCTGTATTGCATGAAATGATTAATGTGGAAAAATTACAAAATAGGGAGGAAGGCAGATGGAAACATTACAGGATTCTTTTTATGTAATTAAATCAGGATTTCGTTTACTGACTTGGCAGCTCCCCTCTCTCTGGACTCTTGGCTCTGTCTCACCTCTCTTCCCATATGTCCATGTCCTAATTTCCCTCTGGAGACGCCAAGTTTAAGCCTAAGACTAGGCTGAGACTTGAAACTCTTTAGCATTTCCAGGAGGCCATGTGCAGTTGTATCAGTAGTAGTAGGCTCTCTGTGGATTTAGTCTACCTGATGGAAAGTTAATCACCTCCTTGATCCTTAATCTTCCTCATACATCTTTCCCAGAAGAGGTGACTCGCTATGCGATGCCAAAGCTTTCATGACGCTGCTGTGAAGGCTTTATGCCAAGTAGCATGGAGGAAGAAGCATCTACAAATAAATAATGACAGTTCTGAGCATGAATGTGATTATAATGACCAGCCTTAAATCTTAAAAATCCTTAAAATCCTAAAAATTCTGTTTTTTGTTTATGTATACTGTAGCTCTTGAACTAGAACCATCATGAAGAGTGCACCATTGAGCTAGGCAGGGAATTTAAATGGTTCCTGCCATGGAGAACTTTAAATCAAAATTCAAGATGGGAGACAACAAGTGGTTATTGCAAACAGCTAGTGAAAATATATGCTAAACCCAAAGATATGCATTTGAATGTATTTCTTTCTCCTCTTTCCTTTTTAGTCGTACAACACTTGCCAGTGGAGCGGTGAAGCAGTCCCAACTTAGGATCATTACAGTGTTTCTGAGTTCCTGCAGGTAGCTGTATTGTTTGTATTCTTAAAAGAGCTGTCTTGAATGGGACTATAGCAGGGACTTTGTTGTCTTTCACAGTGTAACTTTTCAGTTGGTAACTGGAGAAGGAAAAAATTGGGTATGGAAAAGACAATTAAGTCTAATCACTTTCGGAAAACAGACAGTTTTTTAAAAGTGGTTCAGCAGGTTCTTGGCTCGTCAGTGTTCCAGTCTTCAATTGCAGTATCATATCAGCAAATACAGATTGCATTGAATCCTTTGTTTTACTCTGTCTCCTCTCCTCCTCCAAAATTCAACTACTCTGACACCCCTCCAATCCTGAACGTTTTCTTTCTTTCCGCTTTGTCTTCTCTGCCCTGCTTCTTATATTTAGTTTTCAAGTGCAGTTTTGGTCAAAATTGATGTGGAAAGCAGAGTGCTTTTCCTCTCCATTTTCAGCCTGATATTAGATACATTGACATGGTATCCCCTCACTTCCTAGAGTTTACTTCATTTCATTATTCATGAAATATGTGAGTGAATATTCAGTGGGTTAAAGAGAGGGTCTATCACTTCCTTGCTCTGCGAGAGTCACTCTGTATCCATTTGACCAATGATATGTTCACATGAAGCAATTACATCGCAGTTTATGCAGCAAAACAATAAACTGTTTACAAAGATCAACCTGTATTAAATGATGTTCATTCACACCCTGCCTTTCTCAGCAGCTTAGATGTGAACACTAGCACATTATAGACCAGATAGAGCCCTTAGGTGGATAAAACTGTATGTATAACTCTAAAGGGAGAGGAAGAATGTTACCATATTTTCTTAGAGGTTGAAGTGGGAACATGGAGACTATATTCTCTGCCTAAAGCCACATCACTAAGTTAGCATTAGAGCTGTGAAATTTCAACATTTTTCACTCCTAATCTTGTACTTCAGTCACGGGATTATCCTCTTGTTGTTTTTAAACCCTGATACACAGCCATGTAAATGTGTAACAGAGGTTCTAATTCTGGATCTTTCTAGATCCTGCTTTATGCCCTAGACGAGGTCACAAGCCCTGCATCAAGATATCAAAGATTAAAGACCTCAGCCAGCTAAATCAATGATGCAAAGAAAATTTATCTGTGTGTATGGCTTGACTGTTGTGGAATGGTTTTCTTTCTCTTCACACTGCTTTACTTGTCTGTTTACAATTTATTTTTCTGTCACATGTAGTGTAATGTTTTATGCTTTATACTATATCAGAGCAGGAAAAAACGTATTTATTTGTGTACAATTAACAGTGACTTCATTGCCTTGTAGTGCTCTTGCACACTTTCCAGTTCCACAGGCTTGTCTTCAAGAGCAGGAATAAAACTGGTTTCATTCATCTCACTGACCTGAGGTACTGCATGAAGGCCTGTGGTGCCACCGTGTTGTTTCCCATTCTTGTGGGGGAAAGTCTCTGGTGGACATGCAGAGGATGGCAGTTTGTAGAAGACTTCCCTCCACAATTTGCTTTTACACTTTTGGCTGATGGAAGGGTGATGTACATCGCTGACACAATGCAAGTCCCAGAGCTTGTTTGTGGAAGGCCTTTTTTACTCCAGCAGTTCGGTGTCTAGGTGGCTGTAGGGTCTGTTTCACTGTAAATTGTCTCCATTTCTCTAAGGAATGTTTTGCAATAAGAAAGTATTCTCACTTTGGGAATGATTCAAGGCAATAACAATGACAATGCTTTTTCTTTATCGGGCACCCCAGGGCAGTTTCAGAGATACAGTGAATCCAGGACACACCAGAAAGTCTGCTCTGTCCACTGTGTAAACCCTTGCTTTGGAAAGCTCAGGTATTTGGTCTGACACCTAGTTCAGGGGAAAAGAAAGAGGGCAAACTTACCACCTCTGCCAAAGTGGAAAGGGAACCTCATGGACTGTAAAGATTTTTCAGTTGGGTAAGTCCCACCTTGAAGAGGAGCTGGTCCACAGTGGGTTAAACAAGACATAGTTTTTCCTGCTATTTTTCTCGTATAACAAGTTAAAGAAGTAGAAAGACCCAGTGAAATAGAAATGATGTCTTTTAAAAGGCTCAAAAAAATTAACATTTAAAACAAAACAATAACATTTATATGAGAGATTTTGACATATTTTGTAATGCAATTGATACTTAACTCCAACAGATAAGCACATTCATTATTTAGCTTGGAGGTTTCAGTCCACTCGCAATGTGTATTAGTAGTATAAAGTATGTACTTTCATATTATTATTATTGCTTAAATGGGCCTTTTACAGGGAAGTTTTGTCAATATTTTTTTAAATAGTAGTGATTTAATACGGTTTTTAATTGTCAAAAAAAGCATGGGCAAAGGGTGTCAGAAAAAGGAATGATTTCAAAGGAAAAAAAAGGATATGCCTATATGGGGATAATAATCGATAGGATGAAAGGATAATGGTGGTTTAGTCAGGTTCTTCCGATTACGAGGAAAAAGTGAAGAGTCAATCTGTTATATGTTAGATTCAGCTGCCCACTGCCCAGGGGCCTCTTATACCTGTTGAGAGTTACTGGGACACAAAAGTGCTTCAGCCCATGCCCTACTTACATAATCTAGCTTTGAAGGCTGCCAGAAATCTATTGGCAAAAACATTCTTCACCACCCAAGAATATCCTTCAAATGGAGTCTTTTTTTTTTTGAAGGAGACAACCTTCCCAGCTGCCTTGCATTGCTATTTTGGTTTCTTGGTACCATTTGCTGAACAACTGTGTGTGCTGCTATTCCTGTCTTCCTGTGGGTACAGTTTTACCAGGGCTGCTAAAAGGGTTGGAGTTCCCTTGGCCAGGCATATGATGCAAGATGTATATGAAGGAGCAACTTCACAGTTCCTAATCTCTTCTCAGGTTTGTGGCTTTGCCAGGTCGTTTCCTGCTTGACGTCAATCTTCTGCTCAGGGCAGGAGGCAGCAGACTGGCTCCTTTGTGATGGCTGGCCCTCTTTGAAGTGAGCCCTCTGTAGCTCTGCTTTATTGCAAGCTCTCTGGGATAAGAGAAAGGGACAGAGAGTTGTTTTACATGTTTGTACCATCAGTTGTGCTTTTGGATCTTCCTGAGGATCTCTGAACCCTTAGAAAACAAAACAAAGGACAGAGGCATTAGGGAGAAAGGAGGATAGTGAAAGGAAAAAATCAGAAAAGACAGGAGAGGATTCTTGTACCAGTAGAGCAGATCTGACCCTCTGTCACTGCTCTGTACAGATAATGAAACAGTGGGCTGTGGCAAAAGGAAGATAAGGTGGTCTTATCTAGTATGAACAAAACATTTTGCTAGTTGTGGGTAAAAAGGTTTGTAGTAGGAAGTTATTAATGTATGTATTAAAATATACACTGATTCAATAATTACATGTTCACCAATAACTCTGGAGCCATGAGAGCATCCTCTTATAGCAGTGGACAGGAGCATTATTCTTTCTGAATGTAGTTATGATAATTGTTTTCAACAGATACAGTATATTTCCCCATGCTCAAATGCAGCTATATTTTACATGAGTTCTGGAAGAAAAGACATTTTCATAATCTACTAGAAAAAGTGTTTGTGAAAAATTAACAGATTTTTTTTCCAACCAATTGCTTTCATGAGCATTCAACACTGTACTTCCTTAGTGTAACCTAGTCTTGCCTGCCTGCCTGCCCTCCCCCACATACTCCCAGGTTTTTAGTATTTTACAATCTGTAGCACTCCGGTATCTGTGAGAGTTAAATGGTCATTTTTTTTTGCTTCTTCCATTGTCAGCAAAATGGTGATAAAATAAGTCTTATGAAACCTTTCTTTTTATCAGAAGTTAGGAATAACTTACTTCAGATGGCAGGTTGAATAATTAGGAAATCAAATAAAAAATTAGGAAATGTTCCTTCCTGTATAATTTCATTAAAGTTCTTGCATGACTGAATTTAATAAAACTCTTAATGACTTCAGTAGGGAGAGGTTTGTACCTGATCTGGAATGTGTTGGAAGAATAAGCCTAGAAACTGTGGTGGATGCACTTGACTCCTTAACCAAACTAGCAGTAGTTTAGTTCACTCTTCAAAGGAGGTAAAGGCCTGAGCCCTAAATGGGCCAAAACCTCCTCTTGTTTCAATTTGTTCTCTGGAAAGCCGCAAAGGGGCAGTGTGGCCAAGTGAACATCAGTGCACATGAGCTGGGAACATGGATTGTGTCATGGATAGAGTGTGGCTCTTCCAAGACTCATTTATCAAGGAACAAAGAAAGTTGTGGGTTCAAGGAGTGTCATGCTTTTCCCATGGCATGTAATTTGACAATGAGTCAACCACTTTATCCCTTAAATACGACAGCCTAAGGGAGCCACCTTTGAGCTTTCCCTGCTAAGCACCCTGGCTTCATGGCAGTGATCTCTGCTTGGGCTGGGACTCCTCTCAAGGTTGCTCCTGAAGGCCTAGACCAACCTCTTACCAGCTCCAGATCTTTGGCAGGTGACTGCTATAATGCATAACCCTGTACCATAGTGCACTAAGATTCTGTCTTGGTAACTTGGTAACAGTTCCATAATTGCCCTTCTTATCCAAATGAAAACACTATTGTCATGAAAGGCATAAAGCACAAAAGAAAAAGTTCTTTGACATTTTGTAAAACCATTAAAATTTGTTCTGATCAGAAATTAGAGCAAGAAAAAAAAAGTGTAATAGAAACATATAAAAGTAGACTAGAAACAAGTTCCTCCAATCTCCAATTAAACACTGCCCTAACACAATGGTCACTGACGTATTTTCAATTAAAGTGAAATTGAAGACTCATAAAAAGTGTCTTCTTTAGAATGATTACTGGTTTTAGAAAGTATCATATTTTTAGTTCAGATATTTCATAATATTGATCATATATTATTGTTCATACTCATAATTTAATTATTCTGTAAACAGCTCTTGAAGTGATGAACAGAAAATGTCCATTGCTTACAGATCTTTCAAGCAACAGAAAAGCAAGATAAACACATAGGACTACAATGAAGCTCTGATACCTAAAATTCATCTTTTCTGAAGAAAAGATTCTAAGAACATCTTTGCGGGGGTTTCACTTGTGAATCCTGATTTAAGATCCTGCTGACTATGCCAATTTGCTGTGAATAGGCAATTTAGACCACTTAAAGAACTACTGTTGAAGGTATCGGCAAAAGTGGTTTTATTGAAATATGATGTTATAAAACTGTGACTTACCAACATTCAGTGGCAAGGTTAACTGTATTATGGTACTGCACAAAGGATATAACAATAATTCAAAACAACCAAGACAGAATCAAAGTTACCACGACAAAAATCTGTGATTTTCTTTTGAAAGTCATTTCACTTCAAGTGAGCTCTGCATGGATCAGAAGAGAGTGCAGGTTTGTGCATGATGCTTGCACAGCAAATCACAGACAATATTTTGCCTGTCTTTCAGCCCAGAGTGTTTTGTTCAATACCACACTACTTTGTCTTTGAATAGGACTTTAACCTGAGAGGAATGTCACAAGTAACCTTTATTCATTCTTTCTATTTTCATTCACAGATCCCTTTTCTTGCATTTGCTCCTCATTTTTGGCATTCATTAAATCTCAAACTAAGGTGAAAGGTGCTTCTTACAGTTGAGCAGCACATCATCTCAGTCTTGTCTATGCCTATGACCCTATTTCAAAATTGGGGTTTTTTTTCTGCATTGAGAAATTTTGAACCATTGGCTTTCTGACAGTTTAAAGCTCTAACCTGAAATATGTTGGGGCAGGCCTTGAATTATGATTCCTCCTTGCATCACAAATTTATTGCTTGTGGATGCTTGTCATGTTGTAATGCATCTCTACACGGATGACAGGATTCAACTTTCGCCTGTTTTCATTGGCTTCCAGGGGTGGACTGAGCAGTTCTTCTTTTGTTTTCATGAAGGGCACGTGAAATGTGCTGAGCAGAAACAAAACACATTACACTGTAATTCACTGGAGTATTATGTGCCCTTCATGCAATTTGCGTGACAGCCACTGCCTTCTCTCTGCTGGGGCACTGTTGGAATCTTTGCCTCCCCACAATTCCCTTGTGAATATCTTACTTTTGTTCATGAAATGTCAAATTTATTTGTAACTGCAAAATGTTATGCATTCTTGCTAACTGGGACATTCATTTTTCTTTCTTCCTTCTTCCCCAACCTGAGCAGGACACAAGTTTGTTCTACAATACTGTCTCCAGTGATATGTCTCATTCAATTTTAAATGTCTTATATAAAGGATCTCGGCTTCAGAGACTACTTAACAGTGTCTGAGGGCCAGTTTATGACTTATATTTTGCATATCTATAAATCATACAACCTATCTGAATCTTAATTTCAAGCATACGGAATTTAGGTACTGCATACAAAGAAGAGGTACAAAGGAAGTGTCAGAAACCTGTGACCTTTCCGCTTTGCTGCATCATCCACTTAGATCCCAGAGCAATGGTGCAAGTGCAAGGAGGGTTGCTGCAGAATAGGTCAGCAGTAAATGTGAAAGAGGTATGCTGACAAAGAGATGAGCATGACTTCTTTTATCCTACGTGGCTTCTCTGATGCTGTTGGTCATTTTTCGTGTTTAGTTTGTGTTAAAACTGACAGCTGTGGTGATAAGGAGATGTCCCTAATCATCTGCTGAATATCATCCTCTGATTCCTACAGAAAAAGTTTTCTCTTTCTAGTTATACACTTTAATCTTAGATTGGCCATTTGATCCCCTCTCCTAGGTTAGGTTGGGAATGAAACTCCTACAATGTTTTAAGCAGTAATGTTGCAAAATACAGGTGGACTTTATATAACTGTGAAGTGGAAGGTAGTGCAAATTTTTTCTTTTCCATTAAAATTTTGCCAATAGGTGTGGATGGACTGTAAGCTAAGCTGTAGTATCATGGTTCCTGGAATGATACTAAAGGTTATTATACCTAAGGCTAAGATTGATCGATTCTGTCCCTATTTGATCATGATGGCTTTGTCTCTAGGTAATATGTTGCCTAGTGGAATGCAGTGTTTGAAATTGGGATGCAAGACCTCAACTAGACTTTATTTGTGATAGGCTAGAGGTCAAAGTTGACTAAACTTTGTAGGTTTCTTGATTGCGACAAGTAAGACTAAAATAATATATGGTATAAATTGGTCTGAAGGGGGCAATAGTGTGCTCACTGAGTCTCATCTGGCTGTTCCTTCAGCTTCTCCAAATTCCCCTGCACAGGAAGAAAAACCTGTATTTTACTTGGGGCTACCCTTTGTTGATTTATGTCATCATAAAACTTGCCCGCCTTGTTCTCGTAGTTGTTTGCTCAGGTGAAAAAAAATTAGTGTTTATTTTTCTTTAGCTATGAAAACAAGGTTATACTGAATTTATAGCTTCATTTGCCATATGCAGTGTCAGATTCCCTTCTCTTCAGAAATTCAGCAAGTTCATAGAAAGTCAAACACCTCAGTAAAATCCATGTTTATGACTATGAATACTTCACACTGGTGAGATTTCAAAAAAGCCTGTAAGTAAACTGAATTTCTTCATGTGGTCCATTACTTTTCTCATTCTTCTACCGGAGCCTCTTGTGTATTTAAGGTCACTTAAAGACTGTTTTGTCGTTAGTGTTTCTTTTGCCAGTAATAAAGAGCAGCAGATAAATTAATTCTTTTCTGGTGGAATGAGAAGGTAGAGTGCTTATTATTGCCATTCTGTGTGTGAGTGTAATGAGGTGAAAAGGAAAAATTAGGTTTGTGCTGTTTCTTCTCAGGTTGGATATATTCAGTACAAGCTTCTTCTAGAAAACTGTTGATGAGGCTTTCACAAATAATTAAAAATTGACTCACCTACTAGTTTCTATACAGAAGGTCAACAAGCTTCTGCATACAAAGAGACTGTGTTTTGGAACTCATTTGTAAGAATGAAGTAGTGTAGTCGTATTTGTATTGCTTTGTTCCTTCATCCCATTTAAGCATATCTTATTTAGTATGCAAGGACATTTCTTCTGTCTTTAAATGCAATTAGTGGAGGTTTGTTTATCATCAGCCCAAATTACTGCCAAGAACTTTCCTGATAGATAAAAGATTTATTTTCAGAGATGTTGAAAGATGATCTGACTGTCTATGAGAACTGGAAGAGAAAGGTTTGATGACATTCAATGTCTGTTCCTGAAACCATTTGACTCATAAGTCCATTTTACTAAGGAGCACAAACATTCAACAGAGGGTTTGTTCTGTAATGAAATTATGAGATACTTGTTATCATAGCTCTTTTCCATCTGGCTTCCTATCATTAGACAAAGCACAAGGTCTGATGATTTTTTTATTTTTTTCTTAGGGTTTTGCTAAGTTCTAAAAAAGGTAATTGTTGATAATAGTCACCCAGCCATGATATCTAACTCTAAAAACATAAAACACTACCAAAGAGAGGATCATCTTGCCTCTTTTATATGCTTCGTCATCCACAAACTCTTCTTTTATTTCTTTAAATAGTTTCTTCTTTTCTAACAAGTGATGAGACCAGCAAATGATCATACTGGACTGTTTCTTATTTATTGTGCACTTGCTTCTTCTCAAGGTGATAGTAGAACTGCTATTCTGTTCACAGGAACAAGTTCTATACAAACAGTGAACAAATTATCTGTGATAATGAAGTCCTGTTGACTTCGTATGTTAATACCAAAAACCAGAAGAGCTGTGTCTGCTCCTCTAGTTTGATTGGTTGGGAAACTCTGTTGTAGCCATGGGAAACTGTTGTGATGAAGGTCCTGGCAGTATCTAGAGGAATGTGAACAATATGGATGCAACATTACAACCTTTTTGTATTTGGTGAGATTAATCAGCCCCCAGATGTATTAGAATAACAGATGGACACACTGTGACTGTGTGTTTTTTGCATAACTCAGGGTAATTCTGCTCTTGCAGATGTTTATCAGTAAAGAGAACATTCTGTGAGCTGTGATTATAATGTTTTGGTCTACCTCCATAAGCTGTTTTTCATTTTCTGAGTAAGGGACCTCCCTTAGCAAAAATATGAAATTTGAAATTTTAATGCCCTGGGATTCCTACACTCAGTTTTCTTGGCTACGCCAAATGTTTTGCACTAACATGTGCTGACACTATCAAACCTTCAGTATATTGCACCCAGCACACATATGAGCGTATCTTTTTCTCTTTCATTCTCTTTTTTTCCTATATAACATAGTAGAAATTAATTTGGTATTTACTTGATTGGTGATAAACTGTCTTTGTCCAAGGAACTTCGAGTCTGTTGCATTTAAATCCCTACAAAATTTAAACTCCTATCAGCACAGTGATCTACATGTATGATAATCTTCAGAACCTAAGGCAGAGTAAATTTTTCATTTGCATTTCAAAGGTAACTCTTTCTAGGACTGTCTTAAATGAATATATTGGCGATAAGAAAAGACAGTTACACTGAAAATAAGCAAAGGTGATTGATTACTAGAAGGCTGTCTCTGAAAAGACTCCTAATAGGTACGGGTTTAAAGTTCAAAGCTAGTATAACCTGGATTCTGGCATGTGGTCCCTCCTCTTACTGACATGGTAAGCTGAACTAGTCTTTTTGAAGGCACCCTCAAATTTGAGAAGAAAGCTAGTAAGATGAAAAAAGGTCAAGATTTGTGAGAGACCTCAAACAGCAGCTAAATTTCAGAACTTATTCAGAATATGAAATACATCTGTGATAATTCCAGCAGATCCAGTAAAACTATTGGTAGAGTAAGGTAGGCTTCAATTTACGTAAAGATGATCATCAAAACTGAACATCAAAACTCAACGCAAAGTTTATTAAAATCAGTGAGAAGGCTTACATTCTCTATTTTGATTCTTTTTTGATATACTATTCTTCTTAAAATTATTCTCTTTTTTCTTAAAACACACAAGTGTGCATGTATCAAAATGTCCTGGTCTTGATAATTATTTTCAGGCTACTCTATTCATGTGATCTCAGGCATGCCTGGATCTTGTCAGTCTTGATATCTGAATCAAAACTGCAGCAAAATTACACATTTTTTCAGATAGGCTTTTGAAACTCTCTCTATGTCTACAAATAATTGAGGCTTCTTACTGCACTATCTAATGACTGGGAGAGGTGGACAGCAACCAAAACTGAGGTTCATGTCTATTTTAAGGAGCATGAATACATTCAGTAGTAGAACAGCAGGAAATCTTGGCTTTTTAGAAGCATTTCATTTTTTTCTCCAGATGCTATCAAACACTTTTTTTTCCTTAAGCTTGGATAAAGATACCAACGAACTACCAATCCTTGAATATAATGAATGTTCTGCATACATGTTTCCTTGATTCTAGTGGGAAAGAACAATGCAGGATAGTGAAAGAAAGCATATTTATTTGGTATGGGTAAGTAAACATTACTTTCCTGCAAATACCTATTTTTCTTACATGAGATTACCCCCTTTCAGGGTCAGGATTCAGGAGCTTCCCCTTTACTAAAAACAGAATTAATGCTGCAATGTGAAATCATGGATTAGTGGGAATACATGTAAAACTGCTTTTGTTATCTGCATTATTATTGCCAGACCAATGAGCACTTGCATAGATGATGGCAAAAATATGTTCTTCAGATAAAATGTCAATTCAGAAAAATATTGATGATTGGAAATTGTTGTGTGGCAACCCAGTAGTGAATGTGGCCTCATTCTCCTTCCTCAGTGAGCGCATTTTTGGGGGAGCCATTTTCTCTGTACCTGATACATTCATCCTACATCAGAAGAGTAAGGGACTGGGTAATTGAGATGCCTTTAATGCTTTTTATTGACAAAATTTCTCTTACACCATATAGAAGTTCTAAATATAGAGCAGCAGAACAAAATTACCTTTTATTTGAAGGAGAACAGGACTTTGCTTAGAAGGTCTTGCAATTACATGATGTCCCATGCTGTGCTACTGCTGCTGTCTTCAATCTCATCTCTTCATTTTTTTTCCCTGTGACCCAGAGACTGCTTCCTTAATATTGCTGCTGAAGATCTATTCAGAGCACTACAGTTCCTGTTCTCCCTCCTCCTTGTCCAAATGCCACATTTACCCATCTTGCCCATCTTGCAAGATCTTGCCTCGTTGCCAGGCCCTTATCTTTCCCTGCTGGCATTTGAACTTACTAAGCAGCTTCCCAGATCTGACCATCACATGCTTTAGTATAGCATTCTCATTAGTTTGTGGATTGCCTTTATCACCTCTCTGAGAGAAAGGATTGTTAACATGCTGATGTGCCTGTTCCGCATTTCTAGGCAGACTAATTGTCACTTAAGAGAACATAAATAACACTATAATACACCACTTAATACTGCAGCCGTGCAAGCTGTCACAGGCAAACAAGGCCCTGTCACCACTGTATGTTACATTCTGTTCATCCTATTAAACCAGCCTGTAAATTAACAATCCATAAAAAATTGGATCAATAGCAAATATTTTGTTACTGGTAGAGAAACAATTTAGAGATATTTTACAAATCCAGTGCTTAGTGCTTTCTCCTCAGAGTCTAATGGAAAGGATAAAAACAAAATACCTGATAATGAGGTGACTGTTGGACAGGAAACTTCTGTGGGTTTTATTATTATTTTTTGTTCTATTATTTGGAACAGTAGTTGGATCTGGAGTGTGGAATGGGCACTGTTAGTAAAGTTTGTTTCTATAACAACACTGTAAAACTGGAGTTCCCTTTCTTAGCTTCTTTTTTGAAGTGGAAAAATACCAGTTTATTTCAGATGGAAGGTATTGGATACCACTAGCGATGTGTGAGATGGTAAGTGGCGACAGATAGTGTTTCAAGCAATGCTTGTGTATGTGCAATATTGCTCTAGGGAGATAAAAGCTGATTGGTTTTGGGGCTTTTTTCCTAAGGTTTTTTAAAGCTGCATGTCTGTGTGCTCATCTGAAATCATGTTGCTGACTCTGCGTTCTAACCCGTCTTTCTGACATTAATATTTTAGGAAGGAATCACATTAGGGTATTGTACCTGAGTAAAGTTAATTCCCTGCCACCTTAACACTGAACATTACTGTGAAAACACATCCTATAAGTGAATGGGGCCACCTGCATTCCCTGTCAAAGAAAGAAGGAAACAGAACGGTTTTGGGGCTGCCTGGATGAACGTCTCTGAGTCAGCTGAAATTATCACCCACCACAGTGCCTTCGCCTCATGGGTGAACAACTCTCATCTCCACATTCAGTTCTGCCTCTGTGTGCCTGGTAGTGCTTCTTCCTTCTGCAGGACTCCCAGGATTATTCAACCAGAAGCTGGATTAGTCCTATTCCTCCTGGTATAACTGTGACAGAACTACTAATAGGGTTTAGGAAGGTTCACAGTATTGCTGATTTGATCTTACCTTTACTGCTGTCACCTCCTCTTGCACACATACTGGCATGTGGGTGTCTAACTTTCATTGACATGTACACAAAATACTAATTTAGAGAAGCCTTTTCCTGGCTGCTGAAAAGCTGTGGCTTGGTGACTAAGTTAGGCCTTGTTTTTTAGCTGGTTTTGCATAGTTACTCAAATTCATGAGAGATATTTTAGGTGGTACACTCAAAGATTGCATTTCCAAACCAGAGACTCCAATATATTAACTTCCTGTCATTGCTCCCATTACATTTTAATCAGTTTATTCTGATTCAGCAACTGCCTAACTTTTTTAATCTGTCAAAAATGCAAAATTAGAATATCCAAAATGTGATTTCTACCTATGGATATATCTGTTATCTTTCAGATCTCCTCCAATACCTCTTTTTGTGTTATAATTCTTGTGCCTTTACATGTTGTGCGTAAGACTGTGTAATTGTCACTCCTTGTAACTAGTGCCTATGAGTCAAAACAACTCTTCTAACTGGTTTGTACCTTATACCATTGGGGTTCTCTGGCCAGCGTAGAACAGACTACCTTAAAACCAAGTTACGTTGAAAAAGGGAGCATGCCACGGCTCAGAGGAGAACAGCAGGTAGTAGTGGGTCAGTGGGGGTCTGTGCTGGCACGACCAGTGCTGGGGCTTACACTGCCCAGATCAGCAGCCTGACCAGGTGAGCTGGTCCTTGTTCCTCCTTGGCAGGGAAACCTGGGCAGGAGGGTTGTGTGAAGGAGGTGGTTAGAGAAGGAGAAACTGATGGTCTTGGTGGCTTTGCCCTGAGATGCAATAGGGCTGTAGCCAGGAAACATCTCCAAGCCTTGTGAGAGGGAAGGACTCCTTGGTTGACAAAGAGTCAGAACCATCACTGGGAAGGAGCAGGTGCTGTTTCATCTCTCTTTTAACTGCCTCTTCCCTTCCTTGTGGTAATGGGTGTGAATTTTATTTGGGCAGTGAGGGAAAGAGATCTGCAATAGGTGGGAGCTCTGTTTTTGGTGTTGATAAACTCAACTCCATTCTCCCATCTGAAAAACCATTAAAATTATCTGTTCCATCACAAAAACGTGTATTTGTTTTCTGCAAAGGGAGCTCTCAAGGTTAGCATTGCTTATTTAGGCACCATCTTCAGAGAGAATTGTACTGGAGAGAGCATACATATACACAGCAGAGAGAAACCCTTGTGGGGAGGACATCATGTGCACGCCCTCAGAAGAAATGGACTTCCAACCCTAATATCTTCTAATGAGGAAATGTAGGCAGCAGTACCTCTGCCAGGCCCAATGCACATAGAGGAGCCTTTTCCCTTCCACCATGGAAGAGAAGAAAGGCCAGGTCTCTGGGAGGCTTCTTCTTTCACAGATGGGATGTACATCCCCTCTTTACGATCTGAATTCTAGCTGAATATTAAGATAGGACTGCATAGAGTTGGAGCAGTACAGGCTTGCATGCTGACAGATTCAGCTTGTTCTTTCCAGATTGCTAAAGCTTATTTTAAAAGGACTCGTTATTGGAGATCTTCCATTGTGTATTTAAAGCCACTGATATCTTGCTGTCAATTAAATGAAAACAAATTGCTGTTACTTTGAAATTTAGGGGGGACCTCTCAACAAAAATATGTTTACCAACAGTTACACATACAGAAGTGTTTTAAAAATATTTTAAGTGCACTGCAATTATCTAAAGGTGTGAAATGAAGTTGTCTGTGTTCACTGCGTCACAAGCAAGGCCTTAAATTCAGTGACTATCAGGGTTGCTGGGCTGCTTTTCCATATATATGGCAAATAAAATTAGAAGCAAAGTTGCTTGTATTTTCTTAGGTTTAGATGATTCTTTCAGCTAGGATAGCTGTAGTATGAGTAGCTTAAGCAAAAACTCATCTTTTTATAGTTGTAGTGAAACTGATATGTGAAGCACTGAGGCACTGTTCCATGCTTTTTAGCATTTACTTTATATCATATACCAGTGTACAATGTAGGAAGTTTTGAAAAACAATGGTGGATTTCTGAGAAAAGCCTTCACTTTTAGCTCAGAAAAATATTATTGTGGTTTATGCAGCCAAATTATAACAAAAGATCTGGCCTTGGTGGAAAACGCATTCACATTAGGACATGTGAGTCTCTAATTATAAAAGTAAGCCTCCTGTGGCTCATGAAGCTAAAATACTCGTGGGTGCACAACTGCGCTAGTTTTGTGCAGAAATAGAAATGCTGAAGCACATGTACTCTGCTGCACGTGAATCTCGGGTTCATGTCAGAAAAGCTGGTTAACTGTTTTTGGTAACACGTGTCTGTGTTATGGTATTGCTGTTCTTCTCCTCATACTTTGCAGCACTTAGAAATGGCTGAGGTGATTCACTTGCAGAAAGAAAACCATATGGGACTTGAAGCATTTCTAATAATGGAAAGAGTGACAAGGGAAAGATTATTTCCAAATCTGTTTCATTACAAAGCTCTTAAACGTTTTTTTTTTAATGTGATGAAGAAAGATAACTGCAATAGAGGGTTCATTTACTTCATATATATGACATTCAGTATATAAATTATCTAAAGGTGTCAAAAGACAATTCAAATAATACAAAGGGACATGTTATTGGTGGTGTTATTGCTCTGGGTTCTACTTGTCACATCAGTCCTATCACTTCAGTTGAAATTGAGTTTGTGATCTGTGTAGACTGAACAGCTTCCAGTGAGTTTGAACAATCACTTAAATTCAAGTTAGAAGGTAAAGGCTTTGAATTCATGATGTTTCAGACATGCTGCAAGCATCTGCAGGACCAGATGCACACTAAGAGACTTCCTGTAAGGTTTCATATGATCCACAGGTACAACATTATCTCAATATTTCCTAGAAAAGCAGCTCTTTCCTTACTGCTATTGATGACATCATGGTTCTATGGTTCTTCTTCCTTGCTGCCAATTCGTTGCATGCTTATTTTTGTACATCTTCCTTCTCTTCTTAAGATCACTTGAACAGCAGGAGTCCTGTGCAAGGGGCCTCATAACATTTGTCAAGAGCTCTGTTCCAGCTTGCATTGGCACTGGTAGGTGACTTTGTCAAGGTGAGTGAAATATTAACATAGAATCATAGAATTGTTATGGTTCAAAAACACCTCTAAGATCATAGAGTCCATTAAGATGTCCAACCATCATTTCTAATGACTGGTTTTCAGATATTCCTTTTTGTGTCCTTGGCATAAGATCTGGAGGAAATGGGCTCATTCATACAAATTCAGAACTTGCTCTTCTTCATTTCCTTCTCAGTGAACTCTTTGCAGATGCGGCCAGAAACTGCTTAGTATATCAGACAGAGACTTGTGCTTAGAAACTACTGCTTGGAATAAAGATGCTCTGATGCTTTTCTAAGTCAGTTTCTATTGTATTTTTAGTAGGAAATGATAATAAGTTATCCAAGAATGTGGGGGCAGTTTGCTCTGCTGCTCCACCCCTATACTTGAGGTCTCTTTTGTTACTTGTGCTGCCTCACTGTGTGTCTATAGACCCCAGCTGTGACTGAGTTCCCATTGTGTGAGGCACCGTAGGAATGGATTGTGTGTCACAGTCCTTGCCACAATGACAGCACAGTTTAGTATGGGAAGACAAAAAGGGGTAGCTAAGGTAACAGGGACATGCTGTGACTTGTGTAAAGTCATCCAGGGAGCAGCAGGAAGGACCAGGCATAGGACCATAGTCTCCAAGTCCTAATTCCCCTGCAAAACTACTGACAGATGTTTCTTTTAAAAGGAAGACTCTCATCATAAACAGAAAATGTGATTTTTGAAAATTTTCTTACTAAAGGACTTTTAGAAATGACAGACAGAAAAGGAACTGTGATCCATCCTAGATGGATCATTTGAAAAAGAATTAGATATAATTCTGAAACAGGTTGGAAATAGGAATTGGACCACCTTTAGTTACTTTTTACCAGTTACCAGAAAATTCAGTGGAAGATTCCTATTTTTCCCCCACATTTAGATAACTTAACAAACCTAGCTCTACACTGATAGTCTGCTAATAAGTAGGGCTTGCAGCGACTTCTTTAAATGAAATTTTATCAGTATTTTTATTAGAAAAAGTGTTTTCAGTTGGGTCATGAAATGTAATTACATCAAAGAGAATTGACTCCATATAGTAAATTTCAGTCAGTTTAACTTTCCTTTTATCAATAATAGAATTTATTAGCAGATAAGTAAAACAGAAGGAGAAAGATACACAAGAAGTCTTGGAAAAATCTCATAGATATGAGCTAAAAGCCCACAGCTTATAATGATGTTAAATAGATAAGAGAGTAAAAAGAACAGACAGAGAGATGAGAACAGTGAAATGTTGAACAATGTGAATGACTCCCAAGTAAGTCCTTATTGACTCCAAAGTCTGGTATGTATAAATGTCCAAATATCTGTATACTTCCACAGTCATCTGATTTGTTCCCTAACTAGGTATTCCAGAACAGCAGGGAAATCTGCCTCAAGAAACAGTTCAAGACTTGCTCATTATCTTCAAAAAGGGTGAGTATTTGTCTCATTTGCAAGTAATGTCTTTTTGAGAAATCCTGGCACAGAAAAAGGGCCTTGTTTTCTAGCACTAAATGCTGGAGAAATTCTGTGGGAATTTACTCCTTACACTTTAAACACGTAAATTAAACATTAGCTAAGTTAGATACAACATGTAATAATATTTTACATAATTTCCATTGGGAAGAAAAAAGATTCTTACAGACTCAAGAGTATTCACTGAAGTGTGTTGACTGCCTTGGTAATTTCAATTAAAACTAAAATGCCTTACCTGCTGCATTTTTTAGAATTATATTGTATTTCTACATTACAAATCCAAGAGAAGTTAATAGAAAATTTCCAGCTATGAATTATGAGTTCCAAATGTGTGTTCCACTGGCTTCCATACCACCTGTTAATAAGTAAACCAAGCAGCAGTTGCCACATCTAGAGAATGACTGATTTCTATAATGAATACTAATTAAGATATCAACATATTCAATGTTCTTATTCAATAGTCTTGTTCTCTTTCAATATTGCTATATTATTGCAAACTCATTTAAAGAGCTGTTTAGTAAAAATATTTATTTTACAGAACAGAGACATGGAAATCACAAAAATATTTCTATCTTTTGAAAAAATAGGTCCATTTCTTTGAAATTAAATGGGCTGATTAAAACCGTATATCTTTCTAGGACAATGTTAACATTTTGATTTAATTTTCCTTACTCACCATGCAAAAAGAGAGATAATTTTCCACCATATGACAGTGCTGACTTCTGAGCAGTTCTTGTGCTAGGCACTTTACTGTCTCTTCTCTTCTGTCCTGAAGATGTTATAGTTCAGCAGAACCCTTTTGGCTTATCTAGTTTTAGTTCAGACTAACAAGATAGGCAGGCAGCACTGAAGAGGGAGAACAAAGTCTTGCTATACAAAGGTAGGAGAATATTTGATGTGACAATTTTTTTCACTTGCCAATTAGAGTCCTCATTAACACAAAGGATTGTTGAAGAGAATAAACTGGGAAAATACACCGGCCACAAGCCTTGTTTCTTCAAGTGCACACTGTATAGCTTATAGTGGTCCTAGTGGCTACTGGTGAGCAGGAAATGGACTTTTTTCTCATGGTGACAATAAAATACTGTATATCAAGCATTGTTGTGACTTCCCTGCTAGGCTTCATCAGTGTTAGAAGGGATTTCAAGAAAAGTGAGTCATGAGAGCATCAGTCTCATCCCTCACATGTCTGCGTAGGACAAGATCTGGCCTAGAGTATGCATGTAGTTATACACCTGGCAGCAATGTGTTTCCATTTTGGGTGCTGGGTCAGATCTTACTGGGTCAGATCTTCCCTTTGCCTCCTTTAAGTTTGGTAGTTTTGTCATTGGAGAGGAAGGACATGGTTCTTCCAGGATTTGAACTTCTAATGTTTTCCCCTTTTCTGGCCAAACTCTCCTTTGAACATATTCTGTGACTGTGGCCATTTTGTTTGATTGCAAACTTTAAAAAAAAAAAAAAAAAAAAAATCAGGAGAGAGAGAGTAACATCATCCCAATGTGTGGAACTGTTCAAATCCTGTATATGAATCCATGCATGTAGACAAGGAGCCCAAGGCTTTTAATTAGTAACTAGAATAGGTTTGTCTTTAGATACAGGAATACCGCCTAACCTAGCTGTGGCTCTTCACCATTTTGCCCCCAGAGGGCCCTGGTGAGGTGATTGAGCTGCTCATGAATCACCTGCTGAATTGCTGCTGTTGAGATCTCGAGGTAAAAGCTGCCGTTTTGGTGCCTTGTCATACTGGGTAATAATTGCACATTCAATATTGGCATTGCAGATGGCTTACATGTTACCTTAACCCCAGACTTTCAAATCAGAGCTGTTGACCTGGCTCGTATCTTGTTGGCAGTGGAGCTGAGGAAACCTGGAGCACAGAGTAAACCAGGAGCTGGCGTATACGCTCAGGAAGGATTCATAACTGCCCTGCACTCTCTGTTACTGCTGGAATGCTGTTGGAAGTGCCTGAGTTTCCAAGCTGGGCTCCTGAGAGCAGCAGTCCAACCAGCATTTGGCTTGCAGAAGAGCTGTCTCCCAAAGTTAGACTTTTCAAGGTGAAAAGAAGTTAATACTTCTGTGTAAAAGGACTTGCTCTGATGAAGACTTCTGGAAAGTATACAGTACAGAAAGTGTAGATATATTTTATACCCTACAAATGCTTTTGAGAGGAGTGAGACATTTCAGAGTCACATGAGAGAATATGTACTTCATGAAGACTTTCTCACATACTGTGAAATTCTTGGTTCATTCCCAACATTGTGGCGGTTTCCTAGCACATAAAAGTAAATATGATTCAACTTCACATTGACTTCCTGAAGCTTCTACAAATCCCAAAATAAAGATTATATTCACACTGTACACAATGCTGACATGTTCATTTAACGAGCACTTACTGCAGATGAGAGTTATGTACAGTTAAAGTATGTATAAACCTCTTAAACTGATGAAGGGTACTCAAAGCTCTCTTATAGCAAACCTGTCATTCATGGCATTGCTTTGGGAGGAATCCCTACAGAGAACTAAAAGGAATGGGGGGGTTTGTGTTGGGTAAGATGTGCATAGAATATTCCATATGACACACAGTTTTACAGAATATTGTGTCACAGTGAACTGTGTGAAGACCATTTATAGTGAAGCATAATAGAATGATAGAATCCAGTAAGACTGGAAAAGACCTCTAAGATCATGATCTCCAACCATTAACCCAGCATTACCGTGTTCACTATTATAATGTAGAGCTGTGAGCACAAGACCTGGAAAGTCATGAAAATCCCCCCAGCAAGGCTTGCCATGCAGTGAGCCAAAGAGCCAAAGAGCCAAGAAAGGGCCTCCAAATCCAAGCAGAGATGGAGAAATAAAAGGCTCTGTATTTTCCCAAATGCAAGATTCCTGGGGGACAGAGAAACCAGATCCCCTCTGGTGAGAAGGTATATCTGCAAAACAGCCCACAGTTATGCATAGACCCAGTGTTTGTCTCATGCAAACAGAGAACAGGCCAAGAAGATTTATTTATAATTACTATAAATCCATAGTGAAAAAGAAGTTTTCTTCAGGGAATTACAAATGATTTGTGAAAATATTGATTTAGTGCCTACATGCTATACTGGAAATAAATATAGATTTCACATAGATAATATGGGTGATATATAAATAAATTTAAAATGTGCAAGTGTAAAGAAGAACATAAGAATGTCTGTTCTAAATTTAATCAAACATTAATTAAAGAATCCCATGTGGTAAGAGATGTTCCAATAGATTTTTTTTTTCCTAAAGGAAGAAGAAAGGACTGGCTTTACAGTCAGGTAAAGCAGATACTCCCTCCCCATGCAGAGGCTGGATGTGTCAAGCAAGAAAATGCTGAGGTTTCTTGGTAATTCTTGCCCAAGTTATACTTGTTTCTGCAGGTGTGTAAGTAGTGCTCTGTTGAATCTATCAGTAGAGATAAAACCAGGAAACCAAGTCGAGGTGTGGTTTTGAACACCCTAAGCTTCCCTGCTAGGCAGAGCTGGATTTAGAATTGATCATTATTTCTATGGAGAGCTGCTCCTGGCACTTAAAAGGTGGAGAACTTCACTTATCCTTGAGTAGAGGGTCCATAGAAGGCCCATCACAGAGAAGAGACCACTGAATTGCTGGTTGTTTTATTTGGCAAGGATAAACTATTAGGGAATATATATTTTACTTGAGATGTAATTCAATTTTATGTTCAATCACTAATTGAATCTAATTTTCTGCATAATAAGGATATTGTGATTAATAAAATATAAATGGCCAAATGAAAAGGCAGTTATATTCTTCCTTTTTTCAAGGTTGGACATGATCAGAATTACTACTGACCCAACTGGACAATTGTAGTACAAAAATCACAACATTGATTACTTCAGAAATGTAATTTTGCATTCAGGCTGTGATCTGATGCATTTTGATTTAGTTGAAGCTTTGATCTGAAGTTGTCTGCAGCACAGTTCAGCTCCATGATTGCCTCCCATGTTGTGATTAAGCTATCTGATCTTCCTGTGCTGTTCTTGTTTTTTCTACTCTTAGTTAGAGTAGGTTCCATCCTACAATCCATTCTCTCATTCCTGCTTATAATTTCCAGTTTACTATGGTAATAATAAAAATTTTCTTTCCTTGCTTCTCATTCTGTTACTGAAAATAATCCTTGAGAAGTGTTACTTTAAATAAAGTTGATTGAAGCCACTGTTCCATCTTGTTCACTCACAGGAGCCCTAAATCCAGTGTGAACCTTGTGTTCACAACTCCTTCAGGACACAGCTCTTCTGCTTGAGGCCTGGTTCATGCTCCTCAGGCTTTGGTTTCATTTAGTTTAGCAAGTGGTTTGTATTTTTTTTTAAAAATTCCCATTTGCAAAGTGAATTTTATTTTCGCGAAATTTGAGATTTTATTTCAGTGTCTGTGGCCCATCTACACATGATGCTGTTTCAGGTACATGCATTAATCAGCTCAGTAGCTCTTCTGCTCAAAGCATCTGCCAGTGTCAGCAGTCAGTCAAACAGCTGGTGTTGCTAGAAGCTCATTTTAATTCACCCTCTAGGATGACAAGAATTCTTACCTGCCATGCAAACAGGTAAGGATTTACTGTTAGTACATTCTAGATCTGAGTTCTTTAGCTTTCAATTTTTTAATCCAGTAGAATTTTTTATCAGAACTAGCTAGCTGTGAGTGTGCAGTAGCAAAACTGAATCTAAAATGCAGATGATTTTTAGGCTCCCTATGTATTTTATTAAGGCTTGGAAAAAATTAATTCTGTATGCAGTCTGAGTCATTTTGCAATGAACAAGCTGTTATTTATGTTTTAACATTTCCTGAAGAGACAGTTTCTATAGAACATCAGGAAGCAGCCATAAAAGTGAATATGGGAAAAAACTGGGACAGAAACAAGTAGATGCTTTTTGCAATTGGCTATGCAGAAACATTCCATAGCAAAAGGTAGGATCACATGCAGTACAAATTGATTGCTTTTGTGAGTTGGCAGAAAATACAATTAAAATAAAGAAGTGACATCTTATGTGACAGAACCTGAGTAGGCAGCACAGCATTTATCACCTCCTGTTCACTAGCTTTTCTTTTTTAAAATTAGTGAGATTTATCTTATATGACGCCTACTCATGGTCTTGTTGGCATGAAAGAAAACAAAAAAAGAAATGTAGCGATGTAAAATAACACTGTGAGTTACTGCAGCCAACAAGAAGGGATGAATTCATCCCTGATGCTATGAAAAAGAACTCTACAAGAGTACAGGCCTCAAAGTGCTTTACTTCCTGGGCTTATTTTTGTTTATTTTCTGGTTTTGTGCTCATAAATTCTACTTCTGTCTGGGGAAAGCTATATATTGAGCTGTTTTCTACAAAATGAGAGTTGGACTGAGATCTTGATTTCAGCTGTGTAAATTTGAAGTTATTCTGCCAGAGTCAATGAAGTCATTCTGGGTTTATACTTGTAAGCCTTTAATCAGAATATGTCAGTGAGCAGGAAGATGTGACACATTAAAATCAATGGTTGGTGCTGCTGTTTTTCTTTCAGTCTGAGAATTTTGACATCTTGCTTGCTTGGTTTTCTGTGCTGAGTTTTTAGATTCAGCCAGGCTACGCACTGAGACCAATAATATTCTCTATTGCAGACATGGAATCTGGGAGGTTTCTGGAAACAAAACCAAACTAAATCAATCTGAGCCAAACCTAACTTAACACAGATAATTTTAGAAGACTCAAACAATCAATTATTTGCAATTCTGAATGACATGACTTTAACAGAGAAATGAAGGAGTGCTGTCACAGAAATCTGCAGGTAGAGAGGAGGAGAAGAGTAGGGAAGAAGATGAATAATTTTATGAATATATTTATTAAACCAGAGCTTGTAAGTGTTCAAGTAAAACTACATGGAGTGGGCGGAAGGACTGGAAGCATGATCCACAGAGTAACTACATACAAGGTTTTAAAATCCTACTGCTAGGAAGTGGGTGAGGTGAGAGAAAAGGGTGAACAATATCTAGCTTTCAATTTTTTTGTTGTTTCTGATGAGTCACTTTACAATATCCACACTTGAAGAATGCTTCTAAATGTACCCCTGGGGTGCACAGAAGCACACACTTAATTAGACTGATGTTGATACAGTGGTGCCTTCTTGGTGAATGGAATGGAGGCCAATATCCCTTTCCCTCCCACTGTCCTTAAGATGCCAGTTACCCCAAAAATCGAGGCAACCATTACTTGCAGCCCAGAGAGAGCAAGAAAAGCTGTTGCCCCTTTCCCCTCTCCTGCCTGGTGCACCTAACAGCATCTGACCTGCAGTCATTTGGAAACAAACACACCAAATCTGTCCTTGAATTTGTGTGAGGTTTGTGGGGCCCTTACAATGGCTTGGGCAGTGTACCCAGTTTGCATACAGTATCATGTACTGCGCAGTGTTTTTTGGTATTTCAGTAAGGATTTAGCACCACACAGACCCAGAAGAAAGATAAATAAATGCTGCACTGTACCTTGTACAACACCTCGGTGCACTGTGAAAAAGGAAAGCAGCTGAGGTGATAGGCTCAGTGTTGAGGAGTTAACTGTGTAATTTCACTCTGCACTGGGTGCAATGGGAGTTTTGGATAAATGATGACTGCTCTGCTGTACAGTTCCATTACCACGTGCTCATTATCTTGCCTGTCCTTTTTACTTATTAAGTGAGCCATCCTCAGACCATCTGTGTTTTTGTAGTAGCACCTTGCAGCCTTGGAAGTAAACCTCATAAAAGCCGAGTAAAACACCTGTGACTGTTTGCTAGCTATCAAGATAATTTAGGACATTAAACACCAAGCTGTGTGGATACTACAAGTTTGTGAAATGTCTAGGGCATTTATCACAAAGTTTAAGGCGGCTGAATGTCCAGTAAGATCTGTTGTATAGCAGTGCACTCTTTTAAGGGGTATCTCTAGCAGTGATGTGACTGCCTTACATGTAGATCTGTGACACACAGCACTGCTGCCTTCCTGCAAGTTACCAGTCTTATAAGCATTTGCATTCATTCATGCTTTCATAATCAGGGTACTGGCAACAACAATGAATCTATCAAAAGCAAAAAAAAAAAAAAAGGGCAAAAAAAAAGAAAAAAAAAGTAAAAAGCATTTGCAACTGCAGGTTATTAACTGACATGTCTCATTTAAGCAGTGTCACTTACAACCAAATATTTAGACTCCAAATCAGGATAATGAAAAAACATTTTCAGAAGTGTGATGGAGCTTCTGTCTAATTGACACTTGTACTTCCCTGCAGCTAAGGAGGATAAAGTTTCACAGAAGTATGAGCAAATTAACAGCCTGAGTTCCTGCAGCCTTGACACCCTTCATGTGGACAGTACTTAAATCAGTTACATCCTTTACTCTTAACTTCTTGATAAATTCTTTTGCTAATAAGAAAATAAGTGACTACATAGTTTGTCACCTAGCAACCTCAGATGCGTGCTCTGAACAGTTTTTGAATGAATAGTTGTCGATGGATTCTTAAAAATAGCTATTTTGTTTTGTTTTATTTGTGCAACTGGAAGGTGTGGTCCCCCATATGTGCTTGTGTGAAATGATAAGCCGGCAACTGAAGGGAAAGTGACACACAAGAGGAAATAAAAATGGAATCATATGGTGTAATTGGCATGCATATATATAGAAATTCTGCTTCTATTCTTTTAAGTCAGCTCTGCATAAATTTGCATGACATACCTCAAATTCCCTGCCTGTTCCATGGCACGCTACTCAAATTCTTTCCTACTGAAGAAACGGGAACACAGATACTTGGGTATGTTAAACAACACCCCCCTCATCCCACAAAATAGAAAAATTAGTTCAGGGACTCATTATTTGCTTACAGTAGGTTGTAAGATTGTTAATTCTTGCCTGCATTAGACTTCACCCTTGGATCTTCAATAGCAATTGGCAGCAGTAATTGCAATTGCATTAATGGCAGCAGCTGGGTGTGTGGGACAAGGGTGGATGTGGCCAGCTGCAGCTGGGAGGAAGAGGGGCAGCTGTGGGCAATGCCAGCTTTTGTATCCTGTTCTCTAAACAGTGCTGATAGGGAGAGGGTTAGAGCCCCTCAAGCTCATTTACTAAAATTGCATCTGGACAGGGCAGAGTCACTGGGGCAGGTTGATCTCCTGCAGCAATTAAAAACCTTAGTAGTCTTTGAGGGCTGGATTCCCTTAATACTCTCTCTGCAATGACCAGCCCAATGATGAAAATCACCTTCACGATTCTTTCAAATGACCACCAGCAATTCCACTTCCAAAGAGCTGTCTCTTGGTGACAAAACTGATTGAGTAGTTTTACAAGGCCCCACTGTCAGCTTACAGATCATGGGATCTTCCTATGAGAAAAGGAATGTGTTCAAACTATAACCAACTCCTGTTTGTTTGTTTAGGACAGCCCACCTCACCTCAACAGCTTGGCAGATTGTATTAATAAATTACAGTGAGGTCTTACTGTAAGTTGGCCCTGTGCTGAGGGTATAATTTTGTATGATTGTGCCCAACAATGAAGAGAAAAGTTGATTTCTTTAGAAACACAAAGCTTCTGATTTCTCCAAACTTAAAGGCCAAAAGTATTGCAATTTATTTTTGTAAGTGGAGACACTCCTTTCATTCATGCAATTTAAATTTCAGTAATTTAAAGCACATTATTTTTGTTCTGTGTAGGCACTTTAAGAATAAAGACAGCACTACAGAATGCTTCTGAATTCTTTAAAAGCTTTTTCAGGTTTTTCTTTCAGTTTCCAATGTTTTGTTTAGAAAGTAAGAAACATTGTTGTGATGAAGCCCATCCATAGTATGAAGCCTAAATAGAGGACAAAGGAAATTTTTACAGAAAGTGTGAGAGAGGCCAGGTGGGTTGGTTAGCAACAAGTTGTCATTAATATGTTTTGGCTCACTGTTTCTGGGATTATCCTTAGCAAAATTTAGGGCTAGTTTTTATTTAGTTAATTTAATAATTGAATAAACCAGCTGGCAGTTGTTTTCAGCTTATGCCTCAGTTTGAAAAGGCCGCTCTGCATGCTGTCCACATATTTATTGCAAGCTGAGTGTGTGTTGCTGTCGGCTCTTACAAAGGTGACACTGCCTGTGTGTGTGAGGGACCAGTGACAGAACCTGAGGGAATGGCCTGAAGTTGTGTTAGGGGAGGTTTAGGTTGGGCATTAGGAAAAGATTCTTCACCCAGAGGGTGTTTGGGCACTGGAACAGGCTCCCCAGGGAAGTGGTCACAGCACCAAGACTGACGGAGTTCAAGGAGCTTTTGGATGATATTCTCAGGCACGTGGTGTGACTCTTGGGGATGGTCCTGTGCAGGGCCAGGAGCTGGACTCGAAGATCCTTGTGGGTCCCTTCCAACTCGGTATATTCTATGATTCTGTGATTCTGTGTGTGGCTGTGCATGCACACACCTGTTACGGTCCCTGAGCACAGAGGGAGAAGCATCCATCTGACACACAAGGAATGGCAGGAGTGAGCTCCAGCACAGCTTGCTCTGGTCCCACGGTGTGGCAGAAGCCTGAGAATGCCAGAGGTTTGGGACAAAGCCATGAGATAAAACCCAATGACCCCTTATGGCATATTTGCTTGCCATCAGGATCTTGATGAAAAATGTGAATGTAGCCATATCCAACCTCATTTTCACCAGAGGGGGAAAAAATTTTAGCTAGCTTGTGGCAGGTAATGGGGAGTGAAATCTCAGCAAGGTTAACGCAGTCTGCAAAAGGCTCTCAGCAAAATTATCAAAATAAAAGTGAACTTCCCATAGAGGTGGAAAATGCTTACATCAAAATATAACTCTGAAGTTACTAACTAGATCCTTACATACATTAGAGACGGATAGTTGCTTCTGAAATTTATGCTGGTCTTTTCTAATGTATATTTTAAGGTCCAATCGGTTACTACCCCATAGCACGGTGTGTGCCTGGCCGTTCTGAGACACTACATTTCATCTCGGAAGCTGGTAATGGACCATCTGTAAGTAATTGATATCAACAGCGGAAAATGCTAATGGGAAGCAAGTTAGTGTCATTTAAACCATGGCTTTATACTGAAATATATTTATGTTTTCATGTAAATGTGAAAAGAAGCAAAGATGTAACAGTGAGAGGCAAATTATTTTAAGATGTCTGGTATAATAATTTTGTGCTGTCTTTTGGGTCAGGAAAGAGTGATGGATCACTTTTGTCCTTCTCGTCTGCTGAATACTTTTAACGCCCACTTTACTCTCCATTATTAATTTTATTTTTCCATATTTATGTTGTTATTATTCAATCTTCTAACTTTAGTAAGTGCCAGATTTCAGATTTTTCTCTAATTCTGGCCCTTTTCAGATTTAAGATTCTTCTAGTTATTTTAAGTTTTTTATCTTCTTTTGGCTCCCCTTCTAATACTTTCAGAAGAGACTATCATAAGCTAACAGGTCTCTGTGCA
The DNA here is from genome assembly GCA_013396775.1 of Cephalopterus ornatus. NCBI lineage: Eukaryota > Metazoa > Chordata > Aves > Passeriformes > Cotingidae > Cephalopterus > Cephalopterus ornatus. The sequence goes on from VZRE01010647.1 coordinate 259,665, forward strand.
GGGTCAGAAGGTTTTTTAACATTATTTTCCTCCTTGATTATTTGTTTAGGCTGCAGTCAGACTCTCCACCACAGTTACTTGACAGTATGCTGCCAGAGACATTGTCCTGATGGTACACTGTGTGTGTGTAGGTGCCTATACAACAGTACGTGTAAGGCAGGGGCTTCAATCCTCCAGTAGAGGACCTCTGGTAGCAGCCAGTGACCCCATTACCAAATGTCTTATGAAGTATGACTAGTGTATGACATTTTCCTCTGCAAAAAGCGTATGGAACATCACATTTTTTTCCCCCAAGCCCAACTTTGGTCAGGTACTGCTTGAATGTGGAGATGCTCAGGGTGCCTGGAGTAGTTGCAAAAAACCCCTACTTACACATTAAGTTACCATACCCGTACAGTTGGTTTGCTGTTGTGTGGTGTTTTTCTGTGACACTGCCATGTGCCTCACTGGCACTCACTGAGCAAGGAATGTGAAGCCTCTCTTTGGATACAGTTTCTTGCTGTGTGGTTGGGGAGTGTGCTTATCGCCTCCAAAATCCTTACCACGGCTGTGGTAATGGGGCAGCATTTCTGACTCTTGTCTGCCTCTTCCTTATTCTAGCTTTGGTTGGTGCTTGCCATCCTCTCTCTTTCCTGCACACCAATTAATTAATCTCTGAAATCTGTCTCCTCATGTGAAAATCTTTCAGCTGCTAATCCACCAAAGAAGCTAAGTGTATTTTTAGAAATCCTGGGATCTTACTAGTTCCACCAGTGGATTTAAATCTTTAAAAGCTGAGTATTTAGGTCTGAACAACAGGCAGGAAGGTAATCATTTGGTTCTTTGAAGGATGAAGTTCATGAAATCATTGAAGGATTGAGACTAGAGGTTCACCTAGCCAAGTACTCTGTCTCTAACAGCAAGCAATATAAAACAGAGAAAGGACACAACTCAGGCATTTTTCCCCTGGTTGTGCCTGCTGATCTTCCAGACACCCACGGCTGAGGCACTTCTTGAGGCAGTCTTTTCATGCCTAGCAGCCTTTTGTGCATTTTTTTCCATCCAAAAGCAAGTCTAAAACTTTACTGAATTTATGTAAACTTTCCTGTACACAATCCCAAGCACAATGAGTTCTGAAGTTAAACTACAAACATTCAAAAAATGACCTCCTATTTCTAGGATCTCTGAAAAGTTTATTCAGTGCTCCTAGTTTCTAAGTTATGATTTTGTAGACTTTCACTTCATCCTCCTTTGATTTTGTTCTTCCAGGCTGAAGACTTCTGGTCTATATACTATTTTCTTGTCCAGATGCTGTTTCTGCCTTGAGTGGTGTTGCTCTTCTCTGCATCCTTCTCTGTACCTTCTTCTACTGTATGTTCCTGGAAACAGCATATTGTTGTGATGAGAGATTGCTGCTTGAACAAAGATTTCTCATTCACATATGAAGTGCTTCCTCTCCAGTCTGACAAGTTCTTTCCCTCTCTGTGGTTGTCATGCATTTTACATGAGTGAGTTTGGATGTTAATATTTTCTACCATGTATAACTGTTTTTATTTTCTGTCTGGTTTATTTGTACCTATAATAGTTCTTGGCAGATTACTGTGGCATTTTTGAGAAAAAGAATCTTCTCCCTTTTCTGTGACTTTTTTTTTCAAACTGTTTTTATGTCTGAATCCACCAATGCTGAGCCAGAGTTTAGTATTACTTTCAGTGTGTGTGTAAGCCATAATCAACAATTGTGAGCTGGAGTTGAGAAGGGTCCATTGAATACATTAGAAAGAAACAAATGCAAAATGGAAGATAGAAATACTATAAAATTACATCACTGTGTGGGCAAAGAAGCTTATTCCTGAAAAAAACCGTAATGGATATGCATTAGCAACCGGGTAAGTGCCCAGCAGATATTGAATAATCACTTAGTATGGAGAGGGACCTAACAGCAATATTTGACTTTGTTTCTGTTTTCTGGTTTGGAATAATTGTTACAGAATAATCATAACTCAGACTGGATCAAAGATAAGTTTAATGAACCAGGGACTTCATTAACATTTTGCATTACATATCTCACTACTGGACTAAAAGGACTTTCATGTTCTTTGAGGAGAAAATGTGTCGGCCCTCTGTAGGACAGCTTTAGAATCCCAGCTGGACATGGTATCATAGGGCCAAGATTACACAAAGCAACAACAATATTTATCCCTTCCACTTTGCCTATATCTCTGCTTCAAAAAAGTTTCACATATTTGGGCTTAGCTCTGCAAACCCATTTATGTTTTTTTTCCTTCTTCCCCCCTGTACTCCGTAACCACTGCATTTGAATGGGCTTCAAATTAAAATGTCTTCTTCTTCTGTCAGGAAAGGGCTGTTGTTTTTGCTTTGCAGTCCAGCTTAATTTGCACTTTTGTGCAAGGGGTTGAGGGAAGAGGAGAGTCTCTGTGAGACTGGGTTCATTTTGCCACTGTTGAAAGAGGAATAGGAAGGGTCAAGATGGACACTGTTCTTTCTGAATGATGATGTCTTTGCAAAAAGCACCTCTTCAGGATTAGCTGTCACCCAGTATTTACCACTCAAACCAGCAGCCAGCCTGGCTTTCTGGAGGTCTGCTAGAGGCAATGGAGGACCAATGATGATCTATTTTCACCTTTTACAACCTGCTACCCTATGTGAGAGCTGAAGTTGCCTACAGCTCAACCTTGCAACACCTTGTCAGTATACAAGTGTTGTATTCTGCAGCCCTTTCCCAGCCAATCTAGATCACCTGACAATATGAGGCAAGTCAGATCCAGGATTATTAGCGAGGAAGAGCACATTTTGTGAAGTTTCTAATAAAAATTGTAATGATCTCATGGGAGCCAATACAATTTATTCTGTTGGACTTTCAAAGAGAAACATTAAACTCCTGCATTTCATACATTTGTTTGGGTGAAGAAAAGTGAACTAGGTGATTGGATCACTGCAGAGAAGCTGCTTTTGTGCCAATTGACAGTTGAAATTAGCTAAGAAATTGCTCAGAGGACTGGAATTTAGTTACACAAATTTAAAATTAGAAGAACATTTTGTACTGTATGCAGGAAAACATATCTGTAACATTTGGTACAAGCTAACATTAGCCAGGGTAATTAAATTCAATGTTTTTAAAGATTAATAGATGTTTTACTTCAAGTACTTTAGCAAGCACAGAAATAGGAGGAAAAAAGTATTGCTTTACCACATTTTCTTCTTTCATGTGTTCTGATACATTAATTTGCCAGTGTCAGAGAAGTGGCTAGTTGGGTGGATTCTCTTCACTTCAGGTAGTTTTCATAAGCAATTTACTGGCCTAGGAAGATAAATGACATTTTTGAAAGTCAAATAAGAATTTAAAAATAGAACTGACTGAGAAAGGATTTTCAGTTTCAAGAGAATTATTGATTTATTGTTTACTTTGGAAATAATCAGGAATATTAAAAAAAAAAAAAAGAAAAAAAAAGAAACTCCTCTCCTCTCCCCCACGCTATTTACAGAAGATTTCATTGCGAGGTGAATCCTTGACACCTCCACATAGGGAGAACTGAAAAAGTAATTGTAGAAATTCATGTATTTTCCGCCTCTCAGGGCCATGGAGAGTCAGGTACCCATCAAAATGCTGAGGCCAGTAGGAATGTTGTCAAGCCTGCTTGGTCAGCCAAGCTCTACAGCCTGCCATGGGAAGATGGGACTGTGACCCCTGAGATAAGTGAGGCAATTCTTCCAGTCAGTTTTGGGAAAATGTGATTTAAGAACCTTCTGGAATCTTCGATATCTGTGTCCTCTGTGCAGTCAAGCAGGATTCCACAGCTGCTTGATAAAACCCTTATGAGCTTGCCGGCTCACACCACATCCGCAGCACAACAGTCAGCACAGTTACAGTGGAAGAAGTAAGGCAACCCGCACTGGCAAGCATGTGGCCCACGTTGCATGTGAGGTAAAAGAGTTTATCTGCTCTTTTGCTATATTATTTTAAATAGTGGCTGTATTTTTTACTTAGTTCTTGTTTTTGTGAAAGCACTGTGTAAATGTAATAGCTTTGCAATTCTTGGCATTTTGAAAATGCTGAAAAATAGTTCAGTCCCTATGAGACTGAAAGGACTTACTCTGTCAGCTCTTCTGGTGGCATCACTTTGGCTGATACCTCACAAAATTATCTGATTACACGACGAAGGACTGAAAATGCTGATATCCTATTAAAAGGCATCAAGTATTCCCCTCAGCCATATGGTAACTGGCCAGGTCTCTCCTTTTACTTAGTAGTTGCTAAAGAAAACATCAAAGCAAATAGTTTCATGCAGAATTTGGAGATGCATGATAGCAGACCATCCTTTTATCCCCATCTCTTCAGGTGCGTGTAGAAGCCAAGAACAAACTAGCCCATGGTATAGCAGACAAATGTCATAAGAAGAAAAATTTCTGCTTTACAAAATTTACTATATGAATTAGACCAGCAACAGTATGAATACTGACAATAGCCCATGCTGGATAAGATGGGGTGATTGTGGTAAGCATTTTTGAAAGCAATTTTATTAAAAGAAATGGCTCTTATAATTATTTTTTATGTTATGTGGCATATTCAGGTGGGGTTTTTTGTAAAAGCAATTATGTTTTATCTTTCTGTTTTTGATGGGCAGGCAAGAGAGTGGGAGTAGACTGTGCTATGGCAGCAGTGAGCAGAGGAAAGCTCACTCGCTGGAAGAGGTAGTTACAGGGAGATCAAGCAAAGCTACAGAACTCATCCTGGCAAGCAGAACTTGTTCTCACGCAACCCAGTTTTGTGAGTAAAAAGTCTTTGCATTTGGAGTATTGCATGCATGCTGTTAGAGAGCAAGTTAATGCTTTCCGTATTTGGCCACCTAAGAGTACACTGATAAGTTCAGAAAGCAGTCAGGAGAGGTGTGTGCAGCAGTCTTATTACAAGGGCAGCTTACAATACCAGGTTTTCCAGCCCAGAGAATCAGCACAAGAAGGGACAGCAAAAGATTTGATAGGATGTTGGACTAGATGGTCTCCAGAGGTCCCTTCCAACCCTAACGATTCTGTGGTTCTATGTATGTAGAGTTACTTAGAACCAGCTCTGTTAATCAACCGGAAAGTGGAAAACAGACACCATTTGAGACCTAAACAGCAAAATCACAAAATAGAGAAGTAATTATTTTGAACAATGGGTATGCAGAGAAAAGCAGGTACTTGGTTAGTAAACACTAGTCTATTAGAAAATGTAGGAATTGTAAGCAGCAGTTCCAAAGAGGTGGAAGTGTTGGCCAAAATACCTGCATATATCATTCCTATCCTGTATGTAAAATCAATTCACCTTAGTAGCAAATGTGTGTATCTTGTAAAGGTTTTTATGTAGGTAGTTCTGAAGAGTGACCTGTATGCCCCTTACCTGACAGTATATAAGGCTAATCAGTAAAAGAGGTCAAAATTGATGTCTCTCATAATTTTGGATATTATAATTTTTATAATAAAAGGTTTTAGAAGGATTTTAGAAAGAAACTTTGATGTAAGTATGTAACTTCACACAAATGAAAAACTGGCAAATATTTGATTATGAAGAATAAGAAATTCTAGACATGAATTTTCACAGAAAAATAAGAAAAGATGGTAACAGAGCTGGTTAAGAGAGGTGTTTCAAAATCACTGTGTATTTCCAAAAGGAGAAATTTTAATGAAGGAGCACTAGTGAACATGTGACTGAAGATTTTTTGAGACCTCTGAATTTGAAGTTTCTTATGGACTTGCTGTATTCAGGAAATTTATTTTGGCCTTCAGAGCCAAGGGGTGGGAGAGAAACCTGTTTGTTAAAAATTTATATTATGAAGAATCAGAAATGAATAATCATTACTGAACTCTGGGAGAAGATTAGTCAGCATGCAGCTGGCTTTGACCTTGAAATGCAAAGACACAGAACTGTGTGGGAATCAGGGAGAACTCTGTCATGGCTTGACTGACATCCACCTACTCCTATAGATGTGTTTTAGATGCACATTCTCTCTTCCTTTGTGGAAATCAATCTTCTGGAACCTGCTTTCTTAAAATGCAGTTAAATTGCTCTGCAGGAAGGAGATATGCTATGAGGAGCAAATGGGGAGTTTACAAGATCATTTATGTTACACAGTAGTCAGGAGACAGAAAAATACCCATATCAACAAATATGAATTCATTAAACACCTAATGATTAACTGTGACATTGCTTTTAATACGCAAATTAAGGTACAAGTGTTTAGTGTCAGGGGAGAAGAATGAAAATGAAAATCAGCAATGATTAAAAATCCTGTACTGTGTTTGGGAAGGAAAGGTATTCTGCTCTCAGTGACAGGTATGGCTCACAGAAATGTGTAAAGAGCACAAATGAAGAAGAAACATGTATGCTGTGTTTTTTGAAGAGGAACAAGGCATGGAGTGAATACAAGAATAAAAATGTAAGGATTGTTGTCTTTTGACTAGCCTACATTCTATTGGTCTGTGAAGTAAGTAAGTTTAGTATCTGTAGCCTCCTTACATTCTATAGAAATTAGTATTCAAGTAACAGAATAAAACACATTGGAAAAAAAAGTCTTTTAATTTTCTGGTTTATGCACTGTAACTATTCACATAAATGCTATTGGTTCCTGTTAGAATTTAGATGTATTTTCTATGGTGATCTGAATCCATTATGCTGCCCTATAAGGTTGCTGAATGTGAATTGCTGTAAAGTGAAATTATATTTGGTTGCTTTCAAGTATCTCAAAAAGTAGAAATATGAGAAATTATGTTCTTTCTGTGCTACTAACTGAAATTATGTTGAGGAATTTTAAGTACATATGTAAATGTATTTTATGACATGATGATTGAATTATGCAAAGCATCTCTGTTCTGTACAGGTTTTAATTCACCTTCACTAACTTGAATCATGGTTAGCCTTCACTCTTCTAGAAGCAGAGCAGAGCAGAGACTCCTACATTCTGGGTCGCAAAGGCTGTGCTTCCTAGGAGCAAGTCACTGAGATGGCAGTTTCCTGTTCTCAACAAGCTTGCCACTTGCATAGGGCAGGCTTGATTTCCTCCTCCAGTAAAAGTCAAGGACACAGACATCAACTTCAGGTTAGAAGAGCACTTCTGTTCCCTCCTGCAGGACACTGAGACTATGACGCTTATTCCTGTTTGTGGCTAAATACCACAGCCTATTCCTGAGAAAGTGCTTTGCACATTTGCCAGGCAGATGGTGACTGCTACAGTCAGAGGGTTGACTCCAGTTAGGATAATCCACAGATGTTTGTGGGCAATGCAGAATATGTTGTACTTTTCATGAGATTTTTCTATTACTCAGTAAAAATTGCCTTAACTGGTTGTAGGGTGAGATCAGAAATATCTCTTTCAAAGCTTTTAAAGGCTTGAGTGTCATACTGCTCTAGAAAAATACTATCACTGAGAAATTTCTTGTTGGAGCTAGGATGAGGGACATGTGTATTTAGACTGTATATTTTGAAGTAATTTCTTATAATTTTGTATAAAGTATCTCTGTTAGTGATGGGCTGTCACAGAATAGCAGAATGGGTGAGTTTGGAAGGGATCACAGTGGGTGATCTGGTCCAACCTACCTGCTCAAGCAAGGTCAGCCTAGAGCACATGGAATAGGATTGTGTCCAGATGGTTCTTGAATATCTACAGTGAGGAATAACCCACAACCTCTCTGGGCAATCTGTTCCAGTACTCCATTAACACATTGCTGCACGTTTAACATCCAGTATTTATAGCTTCCTTTGCTACTTTTTGTGCCACCAGTGGGACTGCATATATTCTGTGGCATGCCTTTAATTAATTAGGCTTTATCCATCTGATTTGGGGACAGATAGAGGAACTTAATATATTATTACTAACTAATGAGCAAATTCTACTTTCTGATGATTAAATTTTCAAAAGTAATTTGAAATATAGATTGTACATCCTTCACAGGGAGACATCATCAGATAGACTTCATTAATTAATCAGCAACATTGAGTGCATAGCATGGCTGTGCAGGTGCTAGAATAAAACAACCATTTGAAGTTGGTTTTCATATTTTTCATTGTTTCATAGGAAAATGGCCCAGGGCTTATTTTCTCTGTGATGTTAGCTCCATTTGTAACTCAAATTCCATACAAAGGGAAAATGCCTTAACTTTAATGTGTTAGCACTTCTGCACTGAGTTAACCTGGATCACCTGAACTGATCTTGCCTCAAGTTAGTGCAGCTTATTAGACTGTGTGAGTGTGGACTGTGTTAGTGCTGCAAGTGATATGTTGGTTTGCTGTTACTCCCCCTTGCCCATACAATAAAACAAACAGTCAGTTTCCCCCAAAATTCCTTCTTGGAAAAGAAAAGGTTGTGTCTCAGCTTATTGCAGCAAAGAAAGTTGCGTGCAATCCCTTCAGAAATCTTTGTGCCAGATGCAGCTAGTGGTAGTGCTTTTCTTGGGATCAGCTCTCTGTGTGCTATCCTGCAGGGAAATTACAAGGTAACTCTTGCAGTGAAAAGACTCCGCACTTTGAGCTTCCTTTGAAGTCTGAAAAAGCAAGTAACCAAACTTGCTCCCTTCCTTCTTCAGTACTGAGGTCTCTGTGTTTGGAGGAGCCCAGCGGCTGACACAGCGGAGCTGCCTTGGAGAGGGTGAGGCATAAAAGCAGCACAGAGTAAGGACAAAAGAAAGGGCTAAGGTTTACACTATAAAGCATCATGACAGATGTCTGACCACCACGGACCTTCAGCCTGCAGGACTAGGACCTCAAACTAGCACTAAGATGAAGGCTGCAGTTCAAATCATGAAAGTTTGGCCTGTTTCATAGTTTTGCAAGTGTTCTATTGACACAGAATTATTCAGGGGCATTTCTGAGGGAGTAACCACAAGATTGGTAAAGCTCTCTCCTTCTGAAATCCCCGTTTCTGGCAGAGTACCTCTTCAGCTGAATGTGAAATTTGTACTGCTGATTATTCATCCGTGTGCTGTTTTTTGACATGCAAATTGTTAGGGACAGAAATGAATATGAACAGAAACATGCTGATTAAAGAAAAAATGTTGGAAGATGTGTTTTTAGTCCTGGCTATTGACTACTTATAATCAAATAAAGTAAACAAGTTACATCCATTGAGAATTTACACAAAGTCTCTATGGATTGAAATTATCCTCTGAATTTTGCCCAATTTTGTGACAGTGACAAAGACATCCTCACGGAGATGGCAGAGATCACACTGACAGAAAAGATTCTCCTCATGTGTAGCCCCAGGCGGGAAGGGTGAATGTCATGACAAGATGCGTGGGGCAGAGAAAAGTTTTTTGGCCCTGAAAATGCCTACCTCTTAAAGCAGTCATTGGAACAACTGGAGAAACATCAGGAGAAACAAGTCTTGAATTATCCTGATCTAGGACTGAGTCAGAATATTACTGTAAAATACCTGTGTTACAATAATTATCACAACAGGCTCAGATTTAGCCCTTTCCCTCCAGAACTACATAAAAATCAAGCAGCTACTTCCAAGAAATTAAAAAGAATTGCCAAAAAAAAAAAGAAAATATTTGTGGCATAACATGGAGATTGCTTAAATATAATGTACTGGAATGTCAGAATAAATGTATTCTATTTATGGAAAAAGAAAACTTGGAAAAGAACTCCAAGTAAGTCTTCAAAGTTAAAGATCAGAGTAAGGGGGATTGCTAGGATTTAAGAGGCCTAAAATGAACATCACATTCTAATGGAAAAAGAACATAAACAAGTTAAATGTAAAATTAATAAGGCAGGGAAAAAAAGACTTTGGGGAACAATTTTCTAAAGACATAAAAATTAAAAATATACTTATTTGTCAAACATATTAGAAAGCCTGCCAGAAAGACTGTGAGGCCAACAGACGATTCTGGTTTAATAGCAGTTCTCACAGGGCAAAAATGTAGAAAAATTAAACCAATTCTTTTCAGTGAACGTAATCACCAAGAAGACATTGAAACCAGAGGGCTTTGTATTACATAGATTGGAGTTTGAAACAGAACTTTCTCAAATGAAGGTGTCAAAAGAATAAAATTTAGAAGACATAGATGGAGATAATGTAAACGAATTACCCGAACTGGGTGCTATTTATTCGGGAGCCCTAAGGGAACAAAAATATGAAAAGGGAAGTTTTCAGCTATGCTATGTAGTCTATTGATTAAATCAGTTGTGGTACTAGATGAGAGTGAAATGGCAACTATAAATTTAACTTTTAAAAAGGATTAAAGTGGACTAGGGAATTCAGACAATCTGTAAATTTGGTGGTGTATGAACCGTTAGAAGACATCCTAGGACTAATAGACAAAAGGGTAAGAACAATATAAGGAGGGAGAACTGACACAGCTTTTGAAAGGGGGTTACTATCTTTCAAATCTATAATAATAGTTTGATCATCACTGAATATACAGAAGAAGTGATCCAGTTGATCCTCTGCAAAAAAACTTTATTACAAGGTCCTTTGCTGAAGGCTCTTGGAGAAATCAAGTTGTGGAAGCTTGGGAAGAAGGTCCTCTGCATATTAATAACTTTCAAAAGGTAAGAAATGTAAAGTAGGAATAAAGACTCATATTTCACAAGGGAGAAAGCATCTGTGCTGAGGTATTCACTGCTAAATATACTAATAAATAGTTATACATGATATAATTAATGTGTATGTACAATATGCATATATGTATACTCATATCTATATTTGAATATACAGATGACAATATAACATGAAATTCATATTCTGTATCTACAAATGCAAAGTAAAGCCTATTGTGTCTATATGCTCACAGTGAGGAGATCTAAATCAGCACCACATTACCATGCAAGACAGAGAGCCTGGAGTCACTGGAGATAGTTCTTTAAACACATTGGCTCAGCACTGCTCTAAAAAAAAGCAGGCAGAACATTAAGACTGTTGGGGGGGAAAATAAGGTGATGTTTACCGTTTTGTCTTTTATGAAAATGTGAATAAGCATAGTTCATCTACATTGTGAGTACATTTGTGGAGGTCTGAGTATCGTTTGTTGCATTTATAAAAAAAAGTATAATTCTAAAAAATAATAGATCTCTCTTTTGACATACATATACACAATGTGTTATATATATAATGTGGTAAGGATTGTTGAGGTATAGAGCAGATCCTGTACAAGGAGACATTGAACAGCCTGATATGATTCAGGTAGCAAGTGAGTGGGCTGAGAGAACAGATGTCATTGGACAGCTGGTTTCAGGCATGTACTTTTTCATTCAGGGCAGAATTAGTTTTGGAACTCCCTGGTATTTGTAGAGGCTAAAAATACAGATGGGTCCAAATAGTGCTTGCAAAACAAGTGTATGGAAATATGTCAGTTGGAAGTTGTGGCCACAGTCCCACAGCAGTATAACTTCATTGACTAGCACTGCTGCGCTCTTGCCCCATCCAAAGCCAGATGTCCACTTGCCCCTGCCCCACAACCCTCCTCTACTGGGATCAGCACACACCTGATGCTGTGATGAGCTGTTTCAGGTCTCTGAAATACAGGACCATGAGTCTCTTAGTGGTAGGGTTAATTTTCCGTCATCTCTTTTGTTGGTACGTGCCAGTGCTTGGATGAAGGGGCGTGCAGGACTGTTGTTGGGGAGCAGGGTGGTGTCCTGGTTTATACTGGGTAAATCTGCCTTAGAACTGTACCCTGAGCTAGCAGAAGGATGTCAAGCAAGTCACTCTGTCTATTGTCATACTTCTTGCTGAAGCACTTTGCACAGGCTGTTATCAGGTGAAGGGTGGGTGGGGTCTGATTCAGCTTGTTTGTGTTCTTGTGGCTTGTATTGGTTTTTTGGTTCACCTCTGTTAGATTCAGCTTCCTTGCTGCCAATGAGGCAAGTCAGATTTTCTTTCTTTCTTTTTTTGAGAGATAGCTGTAAGGTTTGTAAATTAATTTCAAGCCAGTGCAAATACAGGGTCTAGAAAATTTTTCATACAGTACTTTGTCCTCATCTAGATTGTTCCTTCTGTGCCAGAAGAGACAGGAACTTGCAAGGTGCTCTTACACTCTTGTCTAAATATAAGGCTATACACTACCGTGTTTCATTTCATGGCCCTGGCTCTGAGAAGTGTAAGATAACACATTTTGGGTCAGAATTGGCTGGTCTTAGGAATCATGTCTCAAAACTGTTAGTTCGTATCTTGAATTCTCTCTCCCCTGAAAGAGCCATTCCTTCATTCCGTCCATTGCTTCACGCCTGAGTGGGACACAATAGATCTGCACAAGCCTGACCAGAGCAGGATGTGTCTTACCTGAACTGAGCTCCAGGCTATGAAGTCATGCACCACCGTGTGCCACACACGGGAGTATTGGATCCAACCTTACTTATTAATTTGCGGCCAAAAATGGAGTAATCTTACAGGCAACACCCAGCAGATAGATTTGGCTTATGATAAATGCATTTTGCAAGAAACCACACACTTCACATACAGGTATGTCTGCAATCAAAAATAGAAGTGGGAATGCATGGAAGAGCTACCTGTGCAAATTATTCACTCATCTCTTCGGGGAACCAAGGCAATTCAGAAACCCTCTGCAATTTCTAGTTTGCAAAATTAAATAAATAAAAGGGTTAAATGAAAATTGGTATTACTTAAGTATTATGATCTTCTTGGAAAGGCTGACAATTCCAAGAGGAAATACTGCTGCTTTGTGTGAAATACAGTGATTTAAGATCAACATTAGTACTCTCCCTGTGTTAAAGCCAAAGTATTACTTTCCCAACCTTTGGAAAAATCATAGTTTTGAATCATTTTGTGGTATTTGGTGCAATAATCATCTGCTTTTCAAGAATAGAGAGGCTTTAAACAGAATGAGGGAGGAAATGAGTGTTTGCAGAGGCCACTAGATTTGTCTGAAACCATGTACACCTATTTCTGGGCACTTGTTTCCATAAATAATAGGTAGACAGCTTCATGGTTTCCAGAGGATACATGGTACATGCAAAAGTCAGACAAATAAATTCAAACATTCAATTTTTTTTTATTATTAATAGCTCAGTGTAAGGTATTTATTGTTCTAAATGAAACTCATAATTTAATTTTCCTGGTACTTTAAATGAGCTTGAGAGCATTGTGTCAAAAAATGTGGGGGAAAAAGAAAAAAACGTGAGTCTGTTCATCTCCCCTGAGCAATTACAGTTGCTATATGGTTAACAGAAGGTTTCTAAGTAAGACAGGGTTATTTGATGGAAATATTTAACTGATTTCTATTATTTGGTAGAAAAATCGAACTGATTTCTGTTACTTACTGTATCTTATACCAACCTCAAGTGATGGCTTTACTACAGGAATGTGTTTTTTCTGACTTGAGTGTGGTATAAGATAAGGACGCTAAGTTTGACCACTGCTCATGGAAGAATACAGGCAAGTTAAAAGGCAGACTACGATGAAGGATAAAGCAGAAATCATGATAACACCATCTTGTCATCATACATCAGTAATCTTTGTGAAGTAGTTTTCTCTTTTTGATCTGCTACCCCCAACTGTTTTCTAGTGGAGGTGTGGACTCCAAGTCGAGAGTGAGTATCTGAGTGAAACCAGACATGTTTTCCTTATCTTTCCAGGATTCCTTTGAAGGGAAATATTCTCTTTGTGTGATTCTGTGTGGAATATGAATCTGTGATAGCCAGTGCGCTTAATTTATTTCTTCATATTTTTTAATTCTAATTTTTAATGATTAAATTAGGTTATTATCTGCCTATAGAACCACCTAGAAAGTAGTGAGAAGGGTTGTGGGACCAAGGGGGCCAGAGCCCAGGTCTGGGCTTCTGCGGGGGGGCCAGAACAGTGGAGAGATATAACAAGCAGTCAGACCTCAGTAATAACAGAAAGGAAGCTTGCTAGTGACCAAGGGACTGTGCAGTGCTTGGGGCACCTCAGAGAGTCACTGCATTTGCTGAAACTAGTCCTGTAAGCAGAGATACCACATAGAGGGAAAGACTCAATTATAAACCTTAATTTGTACTCTGAGACAGTGGCTTTGAGGTTGTTTATAGTAGAAAAACTGTTTGGGGAGCTTGCATTCAGGAGATGATCTACATAGGTCCTGCTCGGATCTCTATATGACTTGGGAGTCTTTTGCATACTCATCTTTGCATGCACTGGTTGGCATTGCTAAATACATCTCACACTCAACACACAGGTCTGATAGTTTCACCTGTCTAGTAAAATACCAGAAAGGAGACATGCAAGCTTATGATCTGTGTCAAATCCTGTCAGAGAGGCAGGAATTTTAGTAGGAAACCATGATCCTAGGAGTCTCCCTTCTTTTTTTGGGAAATATTTGCTCTGATCATCTCCCTAACACAGAGAACTCATGGCATGTTCTATGAATGGCCAGGGAGAAAAGGTCTCCGGTTTTCTTCTTTGCCTCTTCATGTACCAAATCCCACAGTTTTGGGATAGAGTAAGGATAATGATGAGATATTGCCATGCTTGTTGTAGACAAAAAGTTCAGAAGTCTCTGTCTGTGAAATTCAAAAAGATGTTTAGAAAATAAAGTAACCACCTTTTTATGTATAGACAGAAATGTTTTATAGAGCAAAACTGACTGCACACCATCTACTTTTAATTTTTGGATGAAGCTCTCAGTACTGCCTAGCATTTCTAAATCCAGGCCCTCTGAGAGTTCACTTATAAAAGCAAATAAACCAAATTTCAGTGTACAAAATTCTCTCCTTTATAAATTATTTGTAGGCTGAAACATTTCCATGGAGACTAAGAATTGGGTCTTCTCTCCAAGTGTCAGAATGAGCTCTACTGTTACCCACAACAGTTTGTGATGGCACCATCTTTGGCATACTGGCATATTGCTCAAATAAGAAAGGCACACCATATTTCTAGTAAAATTTAGTGTAGAGTTTCTTTTATTTCTACTGGCAGCATTTGCATCTGACTTAAATCTGTGGAGAAACATCTGCAGGTACCTCTTATTCGATGAGAGCCAACTAACACATTTGTGAGCCTCAGACAGACGCAACCAAAGGTAGAAACTATAGCTTAGTGTTAACATATTGCCTAAGAACTTTCTAAAGGCTGACATTGATGACCTAGAGTGGTGTTTGTCGTCCTGTTTTCTGCAGTACTGATTGATTCAGTAATAGATAATAGTTCTGCAGGAGTTGTTTGGTGGATAACATGTAATTGTAGAAAATTTTGAGTCTGAGGCCTCTTACAATTATTTCAAGATTGAGTTGGTGATGGTAATAGCTGAGTGGTTTTGGCATTTTCTGTCTCCTCTTTTAAACAATAATTTATGTAACACATAACATAAAAAGAATATATACCCCTTTTCTCCAGTACTTTTAAATGATGGTTCTCCAAGAGAGGGAGGTGAATATTTGGCCTTCTACTAGTGGGAAGAAGGCTGCTTTTAGAACGTACCTTACACTTCCTTTCCTATTTTTTTTTTTGTATAATTTTATTCATGAGATGCAGATTTTACATGATTCCCAAAGTCATGACTGATTTGCATTTTGTATTGTCACTGTCTGGAATTTAGAGTACTTGAGCTAAAGTTTGATGTACTAAGAATTTCCAGGTATAAACAAAGGCAAAAGGAAAACTGACACAACTGTGGCTGATTAAAAAAATCACTATCCTGGAGGTAACTCAGAACTTCAGTGCATTAAAATTTGAGAGCTTTCCAAGTGAGAGTTTAAAAACCCCTAAACCCAGCTTTGGTATACAAATGAATGTAAATTAATACAGGATTTTAATGAGGTGATAGAAAGTTGCATTAAGGAAAAAAAATGGTAACTCTGGAAATAATTTTTATGAGGGTTGTGTAGGAAATGGATATAGAAAGTATGAGGATGATAGATCACATTCAGAGCATAGGAAAAAAGCATATCCAACCAACAAATGCCAAAGTATTGTGGAAGTCACTATGAATGCTGTCAGTATTTGGAAATGCTATTTAATACTCTTAGTAAATACTAGAAACTAGCTTTGCATTAGGGGTTGAGACAGGAAATGGGTAAAAAAGTGTCCTTTGTCTTCTCTGGACAAGTTTCTGCAATGAACTATTGGACAATTTCAATAGCATTTCAAGCATTTGGGGGAGTTTTGCTATGGAAGTATGAGTAAAATTAATTTTTCCTAGGGCTTGGAAAGTTTATTCTGATATATAAAATATACTCAGATTAAAAAGAAACATTAAATATTGAGGGATGAGGAGGAAAATGGGGTTTTACCTGCTTCTGGTGTTGTATTCAGGTTGAAAACTGTATTCACAGGCTAAGGGCATTAGTGGGATTGTACCACAGTGTTTGCAAAGCCAACTTCTCTCTATACCATAAACTATAACCTACATATCACGAAAGTTTTATTGGAAATTTAAGGAATTATGTGGAAGTATAACACACTGTTCAGGCCATGTTGTCGTCAGTTGGAGAGAAACTAGAGTTTGGCTGTAAGAAACAGAGCAAAAACATCCAGAGATGCTCAGAGACCTGTACACAGATATTCTCAGGGATGGTTCCAGTTTAGGCCTTTGAAAGGTAGTTGAGCCACAGCATGAAGAAACAAGTCTAAAGCTGAGAAATGTTGAGAGCCAGACTAATTTTCACCTCCTTGTTGTAATTGGACAGAGATGATATTTCAGTGGTGTGTTTGAATAATCACCCAAACTCATAAGCTATTGGCCAACCTAAAGGAGACCTTACACTGTCTAGCTACAGAGTTTCAAAGGTGCTACATGAATATCGTACAAGCTGCTACATAACTGTATGCTAATAAGCCATCAAGATGCTATCATTATTATAATTGTTGTTGTTATTTGTAGAGACCACATAATGTGCTAATTTGTGTCAAGTAGCTGCTATTAAAGAGCAGTATAACTTGCAGAAAGGTTATACTCCGATGGTACATTTAACAGCAATGAGGTATATTATAACCCCTAAAAATAATTCAAATAAGAACAACATAAATGTAAGTAGAGCAGGATGTGATTGCTGTGTAGAAAGTGCTCTGCAGAACAAGGGTTCACACAATGCCAGCCCTTCCCAAGGCAAACTTTATTACTGCTGGAGACGTCTCTCAGGGAGCAGGATGGCAGCAGAGGCTGGTGAAGTTGGGAGTCTTACTGATGCTTTGCAGGATTGAGCCTCAGGCTGGTCATGGTGTTTTAAACTGCAGCTGTCTCAGATCACTGCCGAGGACTGTCATGTTGCTGCACAGGGTGTGGCTGCTGGGAGGGTGGAGTGGAGGGGATGAAATTCTTGATGAAACAAGCTTGTTTGACATCAGCAATTATCAGCTCTCCGCTGTCTGTGAAGTATTTCCCCTGTTCCAGAAGCTAGGGTGCTGTTTTCCCAGCTTGCTGCAGTGTAAAGATTAGATTCCTATCTCCAGACAGCTAGCACTGAGATGCTGCAGGCTGAATGATAACTATGGCAGACTGAAAGGGTGATTCCTAAAGTGCTCCTGAGAACCTAATTAGTTTATTTATTTATTTTCCCGCTCACTGCTCTCTGGCAGGAGTCTTATAAGTGGTGCAGCATCAACAATCACTCTGGGTCAAGCCGCATTAGCCCCAGCTCTAACCTTCTAAAACATTCAGATTTATGAATCCAATTATGGGAGTTTACAGCCTGTTTAGCTTTGTTGTTGCTGTTATTATTGTGATTTATTTCTGTCTGTGTTTAGCTGCTCTGCAACCCATTTCAGGGTAATCAGGGAGGTTCCTTTTGATAATGTTTAGGCTCAACAATATAATGACAGGACTGCAGTATAAATCTCTCCTTTGTCCTTCCCCTGTTTGACAGCTGTTGGTGTGAGCCTATGGGCCTTGCAGGTCTTGGTATCCTTTAGTTCTTCACAGCTTTGACTGCATTATATAACTTCTTTATTTTTTTCCCAAATAATTCTGACACTAAACAGGAAAGAAAAAACTTGTTTTATCTAGTTGTTACCTAGATAAAACATTATAAAAGAGATCTTATCAGAAACAAGGTAAGAATTTCTACTTACTCTTTTAAAATGCTGCAGTTTCTTTTCTCCATCCAAACTCGTAATTTAATGGCTTAGATCTGACTTATGATTTCCATATGCTTAGGACTTGCAAGAGAGACTCTGTCTGTACAAAGGGCAGAGAAGGAGATAATCAGATTTGTGATGCATGCAGAAAAAGTCTGTAACGTTTAAGATCTTTACCAAAATACTTCAGGAGTCTGAGCAAGTTACAGTAAGCAAATTATCTTGGAACAAATTATCTGATATCTAATTGAATTTCCTACCATGGCTCCCACCCCATCATCTTGTGTGCTGAAGACTACCTGTAGTGTGTTCTGAGCTTGATAACAATTAAAGCTTATGATTAATTGTTAAACATAAAGCAGCTGAAAGAATATATACTGTAGACATTACTGCTCAGTTTTTCTTGTTGCAGGAAAACTATCTGTTACCAGACAGTCATGTGAACTAGTAGCTTTCAAATCAGAGAACATTTAAAATTTGTCAGGAAAGTCATATTAAGGAAATTTAGGTAATGATAGTCTACTATGAGGGAAAAGAAACATTATTTTAGGTTTTTCTTTGTTTTGTTTTTCATATATTTATATGGTATAAACACCTTCCTCCCCTTGATCCCCCTTTACATTATATGTATTTCTAAATTACTACTCTGATGTTTTCTAACTCACTGAGATCTGTTCTTTATGCCATTGTCTGCTTCTTGATCAAAATACTCTATACCTACCTAATGAAATTTACCTGTTTACTCAGTTCCAAATTTATGTGAACTAGTTCAATGAAAAGTAGGACTGCACCCAAGTTTCTCTCAAAACTTAAAAACAGTGGATTGAAATGGAAAGGTTTGACTTTTGCATTTTGTCATCCTTTTTGTATTTTGAATAAGAAAATAACAACAAGCCCAAAGAACAAACTGGCTAAACTTGACACATGACCCTGTGAATTATGAAGCATCTGATGAGAAGTTATTTTCTTCTGAGATCCCTGGTGGAATCACGCAGCTTGGATATATCAGACCATTATGCTAACATAAGAGACAAGACTTAGTAGCAGAGATGATCACATATTAAGGTGCCTAAACAACTCTCCGATTGAAAGTGATTCACCTATTGCACCTGGAGACCTGAGAGAGGGAATAACCATCTGCTTCTTTTTGCACAGAGATACACAAAAGTTTAGAGGATTTCTAGAGCAAAGTTTTTCTATAGTCTTATGGAACTAAAGCCTGAATAGATATAACACCTAATGGAGAAAAAGGCTATTTAGGACAAGCAAAATGCCACCTACTACTTTTCTATAAAGAGGTGTAGAGTTCATAGAAGAATTGTGCCAATTTTTAGCTGTTTTGGCAAATGAAACACGAGGAAATGGAATAAACAATGATTTGGAGTGTTTCATTAAATAAGCAGAGAAAGTATTACAGGACTAATCTTTAACTTGGGTTTTCCTAGTTCTCTATGATAATGGGAATGTGACAGTATAGTTGACATGGGCGTTTGATAATTCTGAGCATCTATACACCAAAGATTCTCAAGATCCTTCATCTTTCTGGTAATATAAACTTCATTTACAGAAAAACAAAGTCCTTTCTCTTTGGTGTGATTGTAATGCAGGTTCTGGCAAAGTTTGTGGGATTGGTTCCATGATTTCACCCTATGGATTCTATTGTTAATATTTATTTAGCTATACTTTCAAATTAATGATTGTTCAGCAATAGCTCTCCAAAGCAGAATGAAAACAATCTTCTCACAGTTCTCTGGGAGCACTGCTTTAACAAATAGCAATCAGCTTGCACCAATTATTTGAAATTGTCCCTATTTTCAGAACTGGTATGGTTAAAACTGTGAGTATCATGACAATCAGCATTGACAGCAAGCAATAACTCTGGCATACCAATCCTTGCAGTGTAAGTCAGTTGTAGATCAGGTTTAGCTAAGGTTTGTCTAAGACAGTACATTTTAAGTCCAAGAGAGTACATTTTCAAATCCAAGTTTGTGTTTCAGTCACAATCAATTCCCTGACCTCAGGAGATTCAGTGGCAAGTCAATTTCCTCTGCTGGATCTCCATGTCAGGCTTTTTGTTCTTTTATCTTGAAGCACAATTTAGGTGACACATCTCAGGTAAAACACCTTAAAAAAAAAAAAATAGTTCCCGAGCAGCTGTGAGAAACAAAGAGTGTATTGGGGAACTAGTGCCAGTTGCATAAGATGGTTCTTCAAAAAACCTACTAAATCCAAATTCAGCATTACTTGTTGCAAGGCATCATTTCCTTATGATATCTCTTCATTTGTAAGGCTGACATATCTTGACACAATGGCAGCTGATGATAGGATTAGGAAGGATTAATCAAGACAGTCTAACATCTGAATAAAGCTTTGACAGGGAGCCTGGACGTAGCATGTTGATATTGCACAAGCCATCTTGTTAGATCCTGTGTTATGAAATACCCTTTTTGTTACATTTCTGATAAATATAATGATAAAAGACAAGCTAGGTATTATTTGGTGCTTCTTAGCAACTGCTCTTCATGGGGTTTCACTTGAAACATGTTCATCCTGCCAGTAGGGAACCAGGACCTATTTCTGTGTGGGGAAGATCGCAGTTTCACTGTGCTGCCTTCCAGAAATAGCAGGGAAATTCGTCAAGGTTTTCTGCACATTCTCTCATTTTTTCCTACTCACAAACCCATGCAGCCTTCTGAGGATAGCAAGCGAAGCCAAAACGAACAGAGTGATGTAATGGTCTGTGATGCTGGGGTGAGGAAGGACTGACTCTGCATCTCCTGACAGCAGTACACGGTCTGCTTGTTACATGATAGACCTGCAAGCCCAGTCATAATCAAATATCTATGGTCAAATACCATGCCATAGGGTATCTGATGACACACAGACTCTGCTGTAAAGGATATCAACTCTAGTTGTAAAGGATATCAAGATGTCTGCTGTCTTGCAGCAGAAATGACTGAAAATAGAGTATGCTTGGTCCTACGTACATGGCACAGGGGATGCTGAATGGAAATGGTAAAGATTCTAAAAATATGACTATAATATTTTGATATCTCCTATTGGAAAATATCTCCTTACAGGCTATCCAGAATTCCACCAGCAGGAGATATAATTTAAAACATAAAAACACCCGTGTGCAGAAAATGAAGTCTTTGTCAAAGATAAGCTAGAAAATATTATGCCTGTGTGTGTAGTACAGGATGATGTTTTCTGTGGGTTTATTTTCAAGTGTATTTTACTGCAAAATAACATGTTGTTTGGTTTGGTTTTGTTTTTTTTGTTAATTTGTTTGTTTGTTTTGTGCTTTGTTTCCCTTTTCTAATTGGGATTAGGTAAATCATGCAGCAATGGTGTATTAGCACTATTAGATTGGCTTACTTATCTTAATTTCAGCTGAGATGTAATTACATACTCCCCTGCTGGACTTCGCTCGAGTGAAGGATCTGCTTGTATGATGTTATGTACAGGGAGTTGTAGTTAAGTGTCAAGTAGAATCTAAATCAAAGTAATCATCAGGCTTTTTTTATATCCAGTTCTCTGTGTAAGGCAGAGATTCCAGTTCCTATACGCTTAAGATGCTAAACCCTGGGGACGTTCTGTGCTCTGTGGACTTCCTCAAAATCTCTGTGTAGAATGCATTCCTCTACCCCATCTGTATGTAGAAATGTGTGGAGACGTGGCACTGTCCCAGCACTGCATCTCCTCAATAAGTACTGTGCAAGGCAGTGAATTTGAATGGGGTGAGTTTGTACCAGCTGAAGGTAAAGTGTGGTTAGGAGCAAGCAAGCAGTGTTTTTATTGCTGTCCATGAGCTCATGGGATTCATTAATGAAATATAATGAGGGTGCAGAGCCTCCTCTTCTAGGAACCTCAATTTAAGTGGGAGCATTGCATGGAGGTGTTACTGGAGTTGGAGCACAAGGCAGTTTCAATGTTGGAGAGCTTCAGGAATCTTGAAGAGCTCCAGGGATGTCTGAAGTTAAAGTCAGACTGGCTGCTTATCTGAGGCCAGTGTTTCTCCTACATAATCATTATCACAGGCAGTTAGAACTAACTCCACAGTGTAACATTTTAAAAGGGCATGAGGAAGGCAGATGCTCAGCTGTTATCTAAACCTTGGTGAGGTGAGAATCCTATGTACTTTTGTGACATGAGCATGAGGCATTTTCATTGAGGCATGAAAATTTAAGGTGCCCAGGAAATGGCACTCAGTGTTTTATAGCAACATCTTACTATTTACATTGCTTTCTAAAATGCATTTTTGTATTTTAAGTTATCATTGGAAGATGCAAATTTATATAGCTTAAACGATAAAGCATATTGTCATTTATTATTTGAATTAGCATAATAGCAGATGTTTTCCGTGCTGTTGTGGCAGTGCAGATTTTATGTCCTTAACACGTACCCAGGCGGCTGTAAATATTAGTACAGTTATGCTGTTGTTCTTATGCAGCTGAAGAATCCAAAGACTAAATTTGTTCTTCGTTATCCACAGAGACGGTATTTGTAATAATTCACAGCTAGATTAGTGGTCCAAACACCAGCCATATGCGGTGCTGGGTTGTTTGCTGGGTTATGGATTCCTTTAGAAAAAATATATGAAAGACAGCTGATTTCTCCAACAGCTGATGACAAATGCAGACTGATCAACTTAATTCTAAAGTATTTATCAAATATACCTGTGAATAAGGTACGTTCTCAAAGAACCAGCTGCTTCTGTAATGATGGGATTTATTTTCTATTTGCAGCTTAGTGTTTTGTCTACTAAATTTGCCCATGGTTTCATATTACCACCATTCATCATAGTATATGAGTAGTTTCCAGACAATAACAGGGAATTATAAATTCCTGGGAACAGGAACATTTGTAGATTGTTGCATTACAAACAGAACCTTACTTTAAATAACTCCTCACTAGTCTTTTAGGTGAAATTCCTAAGCCCTTAAGGATCCTTGATCTACAGGCTCACAGCCAATGACTAGGAGGGCTGCTTAGAGTTTCCATCCCTGTTTGGCTCAGGCTGTCTGTTTTTTCCTTTGCAGGTAGGGGTAAATTATTTGCAAAGTGGATTTCTCTAGATGCCATTTGGTGTATCTTTAAAAAAATTCCCAGTACAAAGATTCTGAGCAAGCTTACTGATGGTAAGACTAGGCTTGTCTAACTTCTCTGGAAGATCTGTTTTTTGAACAGCTGTAAAGTTTTGTCTTGACCTCTCAATAGTTTCATTTTAGTTTCAGTATGAACCCTTATAAGGGTAATTGATTCTGTGTTACTGTTGCAACAGTCTAAGACTGCACCAAAAAGACCCCATAACTGAACTTTATGAGAACATTATCCTGCGACAAGTCACACACAGAATCACAGAATCATCATTTTTGAAAGAGACCTTCAAGACCATCTAGTCCAACCATCAGCCCAGCACCACTATACTCACCCCCACAACACATCCATCCTCAAGTGCCACATCCAGATGCCTCTTGAACACTTCCAGAGATGGTGATTGCACCACATTACCTGGGGAACTTATTCCAATGCCTGACCACTCTTTCAGTGGTGGAACAGGCTGACTACCACCTCACTACAACCTCCTTTCAGGTAGTTGTAGAGAGCAATGGGATCTCCCTCCTTTTCTCCAGTTCCTTCAGCCACTCATAAGATGTGCTTCAGAACCTTCACCAACTCCACTGTCCTTTTGAGAGACAAATTATTTGTTTTCAAATGTTTTCGGTCAAGCTGGGAGGCAAAGGAAAGAAGTCTGAAATGGCAAGAGGTTTTTTACTACCACTATTCTGGAATAGAAAATAATGAAAAACAAACAAACCAACCAACTAACAAGCAATCCTCCTGTATTGGATAAGGCTAAGGTTGCCATCAAAGAAGAGCTATTCAGAAATCAGAAAGGAGAGAAAACCTACCTGGAAGAGCTGTAAAGGAAATATTTGTTAAAAGAACTTTCAGTACAAGTTCATACTTCTGTATGTTTTTAAGTTCGGATATAAAACTGAAATCGTCAGCACCAGAAAGGTGTAATGCTTTCTTTATCCATATTGTAGTTGTGTGAAGAGACTGAGTCAGAGGTTGTTGCAAACCTGAAATTTAAGGCTGCTTCCTGTCTTGGAGAATTTTGACTGGTTAGAAATAAAATTAGATAAAAGACATGAGATTTTATTGAATGTTTCCTGCTGCAGGAGGAGATTTTGAATGCTTCGTAATTATACTAAGACAAACACAACTGAAGGGAAGGTGTAGGAACTCTGCTTTTTCAGTACACCCAGGGGTTACACCTGTGTAGTGTCTCAGGTATGATTGTGTATTATGTAAACTGCATCTCCTCAAACTGTGGCAGCAAGTATTGAACTACTTCCCATTGATCACAAAATCCACAAAGTTTTATCTAGCTAAGAAAGGATGTCTGCTTCCTTGACAATGACATTTCTCATTTGCATGAGACATCACTTTTAGCCTCTTAATCTTTAGGTGACTCTAGGGAGGCACAGCGATGTTCTGCATCAATAATCCTTCACATTAAATATCTATCAAGAGTGTTTCTCTGTATCTGAGGTGTTTGTTCCTGCTGCAAATATTTGTTAGTTTTTCTGTCCTTGGCTTGACTCTCAAGGTCCTTCAGTTGGTCCTCTGCTCATCTTTGCTCAGACATAGCTGTTGGGGTTGACATTTCCAAAATTATGATTCTGTAATAGGGCTTTCATGGATCTGTGTATGGGGACGGTGCCTGACTTCATGTTGTCCTCTGATAACAGCTTTGGTGAATGTGTGATGGAGCCAGTGACTAGTGGTGTCCCTCAGGGGTTGGTGTTGGGGCTGATACTGTTCAACATTTTTGTTGGCAACACGGACAGTGGAATCCAGTGCACCCTTGGCAAGTTCGCTCATGACACCAAGCTGTGTGTTGCAGTTGACACAGTGGAGGGAAGGGATGCCATCCAGAGGGAATTGACACTCTTGAGGCTGATGCAAGCCTTGTGAAGTTCAACAAAGTGAAGTGAAAGGTCCTACACCTGGGTTGCAGCAATCCCAGGCACACCTACAGGTTGGGCAGAGAAGTGATTGAGAGCAGCCCTGCGCAGAAGGACTTGGGGGTGATGGGTGACGAAAACTCAACGTGAGCCAGCAGTGTGCGCTCACAGCCCAGAAAGTCAACTGTGTCCTAGGCTGCATCCAAAGGAGCATGGCCAGCAGGTTGAAGGAGGTGATTCTCCCCCTCTACTCTACTCTTGTGAGACCCCACCTGGAATACTGTGTACAGTTCATGTGCCCCCAATAAGAAGGACATAGAACTGTTGGAGCAAG
>VZRE01010648.1:0-29437 GCA_013396775.1 Cephalopterus ornatus
TCCCCATAGGACTTGTGTTCCAGTCCCTTTTATGTAGAAAAAATACCATGTCTAATGAAATGTCTCCATCTCCACTACAGACAAATATTGAGCCTTCTGAACACAGCTATGTTTGTTCCTTAGTTTAAAATATAATAATGGAGCAAAGGTGTAAGGACAATTTAGGTTGCAAATTCCTGTACCATTAACCAATGGGGGAACAATTTATAAATAAGTTTTGACCTTAGAATTCTAATGGATTTCAGAGTTCTGTTCCCTTTTTTCTCAGTATTCTTTTACCTCTCTTCTTTTTGTTTCTTTCATTTCTGGTTTTCATTTCTTTTTTTATTCTGAGGCTCCTAGTCTGCTGCCCTGTATTGAAAACAGTACTGTCATCAATCAGAGACCTGATTTCACTGAAATATAGGTAGCACAATCACTGAATCACAGGGAAAATAAACTTTTTTATGAGACATTGAATCTGGACTTTCATATTGTTTTTGTGGTCTTGTGCCTTTCACTTGCCAGTATTATCCTTTGGCAGATAGATACTGACAGGACATGTAATTTGCATTAGTGATATCTTTGATATAGTGAATTCCATTCTATCTTTCTTTTTCTTTCAGAAATGGGTGAATAGAGAAATATCCAACTTTGACTACCTTATTCAGCTGAACACGATGGCAGGACGAACTTACAATGACCTTGCTCAATATCCTGTGGTAATTTGAAAAGTTAATTTTTAAAGTTTTGCCAAAGCTATGTTTTTTTTTCTGGTTCAAAAGTTGTAGTTTTAATTTCAATTTGATCTTGATTTTTTGGTAGTTTCCCTGGATTTTACGAGATTACACTTCAGAAGAACTGGACCTGAATAATCCTGCAGTCTTTAGGGATCTGTCCAAACCCATAGGTGTGGTAAATGAAAAGAATGCTAAGACTGTGAAAGACAAGTACGTATTTGAAGACTCAGTTATATTTCTCTGTCTTTTCTGAGCCTGCAGGCTAATTAACACATTTACTGTTATGGCAGTAACATTTTTAAAGCTGGCTTTATAACCTCACAGATGCATTTGCAGAGGTGGTTGATTTGTTGTTCCTGCTGCATTTGTATTATCTTATATGGCACTCGGTTATATGGCAGTGAAAGGACAAAACTTACTGTTATAAATCTTAAACTGTTTCTCAGATATGGAGATAAAAACCTGAAAGGCTGTAGAAAAAATTTAATGGCCCAGCAGGTTGAAAACTGCTCTTTTTTTTTTTTTCCAAGCATAGATTATTGTCTTTAAAAATAAAATGTATCTTGATGACTTCTAACAAGTCCTGTATGGGTAGGAATAACAGGTATGTACACCCACACATCAGTGTAGTGATCTTTCCTTTTTTGCTAGGGTGGGGCCTGAGTGGGGTATCATTCCAGATTGCAGTCAGATATCTTCAAAAATCTCTTGAAAACTTGGAACACAGAGAATTTTCTTTGAATTATTAGGCTCTATCCTGACTGTAATGAAATTGGTTCTCTAGCAGTATGTTTAACTATAATTTCTCTTACTAGCCTTGTGATGCTGAGGAATATATCAGCCAGATGGTGGCATGGTAGAGTGAGTTTGTGAGTAGAAGAGGAAATGGGCATGAGTGTTGAATAAATCTCTCCTCTGTGTCCTGACACAGTGACACACACATTTCTAAGATCTTTCAGGAAATTGTCACAAGTATCTTCAATAGTGGTCTGTTGTATAAAGTCATGCTGAATCAGTCCTGTCTGCCCTTTTTCTAGTTTCTGACAGCTGATAGCAAATGCCTAGGGAAGAATATAACAGGTATGCAAAGACTTCGTCTGGTGTACGTTTTTATAATTCAGCAGCCTTTTGCTTAGGGACTTTCTAAGTAAGATCCTCATGTTTGATAGAACCCAATGTGTTTTTCTGTTATAGATTGCTGTGATCATTTCTTTTGAATCTTTGCCTATAATAAGTATAATCCATATGTAAATCAACTGTAGTGCTCAGTTGTATTTATAAAGATTTCTTTTTTTAGATATGAGAATTTTGAGGATCCTCTTGGGATGATTGACAAATTTCACTATGGGACACATTACTCAAATGCTGCTGGTGTCATGCATTACCTCATTCGGGTAGAACCCTTCACAACACTTCATATCCAGCTTCAAAGTGGCAGGTATGCTGTGGGCAAATAAGCAGCACCTTTCTATTTCTTCCTTGTCATTTTGCTGAGGGAATGACCTAAGTCTAACCTGAGTTTTCTGATCCACAGATTTGACTGTGCTGACAGGCAGTTCCACTCTATCCCTGCTACCTGGCAGGCGCTCATGGACAACCCCAATGATGTCAAGGAACTTATTCCAGAGTTCTTCTACTTTCCAGAATTCCTGGAGAATCAAAATGGTAAACTTACTACTCAGACTGTTCTCACAGAAAGCTGTTCTTGTATTCTTCAGAAAAGAATTGTTAAAACCATTTGTGAATGCTGTGGAACACTTCTTATTTAAATGTTATACTGTGATTGTAGCTATTAATCATCATTCTGGTTTAAACTTTTTAATGAAGACACCAGTTGTGTTAAGCAGTAGCCTAAATGTTTGAAATTCAGACTAGGGGCTTAAGGATAATTAAGAATACTGTTGTTTACCTGATGTAAAGTATCAGGGATTCTTATTTGGATGTTTGAAAAATTTAGTAGTAGTTGATTAAGTAGTCAGCAAAAGTTAATAGAGATTAATTAGTATTCTTTTTACTAGGTTCATTGGGTAATAGAGTATGGACATCTTCAAACATTTGAGGTCTTTTACTTGTTCTAGGCAACCAGTATATTTTCTGCTTGTTACTTTTATATTCCAGTGCAGTATTGTGTCAGCCGATTCCAGACCCATGTAAGACTTCAGCACCCATGAGAAGGAGAGGGGGAAAGGCTGTTTCACTCATACAGAATGCTGATTGAAAAGACAACATCCTGCATTCTGACATGAGATTCCTAGCCATTTTTAATTCACACTTATTGTATAGAGAATTGTTTCTCTACTTACATTTTGCTACTGCTAATTTGGTCTGCTAGGTACAATCTACTGGAGTTCTAAATTAGAATAATTGGAAACACCCAAGTTCCACTTTCAAATTATTTAAGTATTTAGAGTTATTTCAATGATAGCTGGTGGCATTTAAGACTTTTTGAAAGCCTTGATTTTACAATCATTAAAACCTATAAGTAACTTCTTTCCTATGAATAACCTCATTGAAATGTTTCGGACTCTTAATCCTAGTAAAGCAAATGCAGATATGTTAACAGATGAATGTGTAAAAGATTAATGCTACTTTTATGGGTGGGACTTGAGTTTTAGAATCATTTAGATGCTTTGGATTATTGTTGTCCTGTATCATACAAAACTTTAAACATTCAAAGCAGAACTTAAGCTCCTATGTAAGTGGTAGGGTTATTGGAGATTTACATTAAGAATTTTTCAATATTCCTCCCTTACATTGGGAAAAGAACAATTTTTAATCTTTATTGAGAAATCAAGATATTTGAAATATTTTGTAGTAACTCTTAAAATTCTCTGAATTATTCACTAGGCTTTAACTTAGGCCAGCTTCAAATATCAAAAGAGGTGGTAAATGATGTTGTTCTGCCCAAATGGGCCCACTCTCCAGAAGACTTCATTTATAAACACAGGAAGGCTTTGGTAAGATGATGCTTTGTGTGCCATAATTGTAAAGGAAGTACATCTGCACATTGTTACTATGGCTTGAATGTAAAATGACTGGGACAACATTCAAGCTAGTCTTGTGGTTGCATTCGACATTAAAAGTATCATTACAACATCCCATTAAAAGCACGGTGTATGTTGATAAAATCCTCAAAAGAGCACTTAATCTTTTGGGCATTTTAGGCACTAATCATTTGGGCATTTGCTACCCTAGGAGATAAAATACAGAAAGAGGTGATTAGGCTTCCCTTGCTATGTGGTATTGGGGAGCTAACAGGTTACCTTCCCTTGTAAAGCTGCATCTCAAGATCAGTCCAGATCTGCTGCATGACTGTATTAATTTTCCCTCTTACCTGGCACTTACTG
Source organism: Cephalopterus ornatus (assembly GCA_013396775.1). Taxonomy (NCBI): domain Eukaryota; kingdom Metazoa; phylum Chordata; class Aves; order Passeriformes; family Cotingidae; genus Cephalopterus; species Cephalopterus ornatus. The sequence goes on from VZRE01010648.1 coordinate 4,067, forward strand.
CCTATAACACACATGGATATTTGTATGTTTCTGCCCTATACTGATAAATACCTGCTGTGTGAATACTCTTAGCTTAGTAATTAAATCTCCTCCATAGAAAGCAGTAAATACTTCAAGATGGGAGCAGTACTTCTCTTATTCTTACAAGAGCATCTTTTCCTTTTAGGAATCTGAGTATGTTTCTGCTCATCTTCATGAATGGATAGATTTGATTTTTGGCTACAAGCAGAGGGGACCAGCTGCAGTGGAGGCGCTTAATGTGTTCTATTATTGTACTTATGAAGGTACAAAGCAGTATGCTCTCTTGTCATTATCATCAGACTTGTGAGTTTTCAGTATTAGACAGAAAACACTTGATATGTGAGCATACCATGCAGTAGCATATGGTAAGGCAACAGATTTATAGATGAAATATGGCAGCATAACTTGTAATTTACCATCAAATAACCAGTACAGGTTTTTTTAAAGGAGGGCTGTTACAGGTGCTTGTCTTTTCTTTCTAAAAGTTATTGGGGTTTTTTGTTAGTTTATTTGCTTGCTTAAAAGCATTCATGGGAAGAGATTTCTTGTGGTTTAGGAGTTAAGGCAAGTTCCTTACAAAGAACTAATGTGGAAGACAAGTGTTAATCTGTTAATTTCCAAGCTAAATTTTGGGTGGATTTTCTATGCTATTTGTTGCTTGCCTGACATATATTAAATTAATTTGTTAAGAAAAAAGCCTGGAATTCTTGTACTTACAGATACACTTATATTTTAAATGGAGGCATTGTTTGGGGGCTTTTTCAGGGGTAAAGGGTGATAGTGCTGCAAATAAATTAAGTTTTGCAACATTAGTTGACCATATTGGTTATCAATGAGTTGTGGGGATTGTGTTCTTTTTCCATCTTTCTACTCTATCATTCTGGTTGTGATACAGGGGCTGTGGATTTGGATGCTTTAACAGATGAAAAAGAAAGGAAAGCTTTAGAAGGGATGATAAACAATTTTGGGCAAACTCCTTGTCAGCTGTTGAAGGTAATGCTTTTTTGTTCCCACTCAACCAGATCTTTGTAACTCAGTTGTATTTTAACCACAAAGGACTTCTGAAAAAATAATGGTTTGTACGATAATTGCTTGTAATTTAGGAGTGTTAAGTCTGTGTCACATTAACATTTATAAAGAACCCATTTTCAAAATAAATTTACTTAAAGAAGGGAAATTAGGTACCTGACAGACTATTTTTCCATTAAGATTCTGAGTATCTCGTGTATTGAACAAATAACAAATTAGTCTAATTTGTTACTCCTTCAAATATTGCTTCCTAGGAGCCCCATCCACAAAGGCTGTCAGCAGAAGAGGTAGTGCAAAGACTAACTAAAAGTGATACTTCTACTCTGAATCTCTTTCAACACCTCACTGAACTGAAGTCATTCTTCATAGAGGTAGATGTGTTACTTGAAGTTATTTAAAGTCTAGTTGAAACTTCTGATGTACTCAAAACGAAAGGTCACAACCTAGATGAGAATAAACTTGCTTCCTATTTCAAGAAAGTATTTTACAATGCAATGTGTATAAAATGAGCTCTGTCTTTTTAGTTAGCTTCGTAGAGGTGAATGCCATAAATGTGTATCTGATGGAAGCTTATGTGGGTGTTGTTTAAATATTAAATTAGTCACCACACCAAGAAAGCTCATGATGTCACTGCTGGTGTTGGAGCACTCACTGAACTTGGTAGCTAAACTACCAAGGGGCAGAGATTTGGGGCAGAGCCAGGGTTACATTTCCAGTGTTTGGGACAAAGCATACATACATGAACTGAATGTGTGTGTACCAGTGCCTTAGAGTACTGTACAGGTCTCACACGGAATCCAGAGGCTTTGGATCTGACTCTTTACAGTTTTTAGATTTGTCCTTTTGCTCTTGGATATAAGCAGATCAAAACCATGTCTTTTCTTTTAGGGAATTAGTGATGGTGTGCCCATTGTCAAAGCTGTTGTTCCCAGGAATCAGTCACGCTCCTTTATTTCTCAGGGAAGCCCAGAGATCTTGGTGAGTTGCTTGTGTCAATACTGTTATTATACTGCAGACAGTCAAATGGGTGGGTTGTTGGGGTTTTTTTCATACAGCATGTAGAGAAACACTTCTTAACTGTTCGTGTTCAAATGTGTTCCTTTAACCTACAATGAATGTCAGCTATAAGTTAAACATTTATCTTCTGAAGGAGAAGCAAGGCTGATTTCTTGAACGGCATTTGAGAGCTGATGAGACATGACTGTGAGTTGTAGCGAGGCGTATTGTAAATTGCCCGCTTGATTCACTTCCATGTAGCAACCAATTTCCTAGTGCAGTGCAGCCCAGATTTAAAATTAGAGGATTCGGTGATTAATGGTGTCATTATATTTATCATTGCTTTCCAACCATATATAAAATATACCATACGTATTGCATACACACTCCAAAGACCTGCACTATTGCTAAAACTAACTTTTGCACTAATACAGGTTCTGGTACTGTGGCAGATGGCCAAATAACAAGGACAGTGGTTTTGTATTTACATTTTTATATATATGGCCTACATATTGGCCCCAGTGCAATAATGTTATGTTTTGCAGGAAAGAATATTCTTTTCCAATATTCCTATTTTGTAGGTCAAAATTATTGTCCTTGCTTAATGTGGTACATGCATATGTTATTTGGAATTTGGTACCATCTAAAATTATCATTGTGTTTTTTATAAATATCTGATGCAAATACCTTGCATATTTAGATTCTTTTGTTACTTCCTCAGGAATGGAACTGTAGTGTAATGTTTTTAAAACTTCCTGAGTTAATGTGTTAACTACTAATGATTACTACTTAAAGAAGAGAAGAAACAGCAGCTTAAACTAAATGACTGCATTGTAATTAAATGTTTGACAGGGGCTGGTTAGCTGAGACTTTTCTTTTTTGTCTCCTGCCTGTCCCTCCACCCCAGCTTCTCTGACCTATCTAGAACATACACTATTCTAACTTGGTACTATGTACCACATGTGGATTAACTCATCTGAGCTAGAATTTTTACTTGTTTTTTGTTGGGGGAGACTTGCATGTGGTTTTTTCCTTTGTGGTAAGTTTTCAAGAAGCCTCTACTGGATTTTATACAAGCTCTATTACCAACCAGAAAATATACCTCTCGATTTCACCATTTTTTTTTTTAATCAAACTCTTTTAGGTAACAGCAAGTCTGAACTGCATTATTGGAACTCATGGTTGGCTACCTTATGATAAAAATATCTCCAACTATTTTACATTCATCAGAGATACCACAGTGACAAATCCCAAGTAAGCAAATTATGAGGAGGGGTGCAGATGAATGCATCTAAAGTAATGGAATACAGCGATTGTTCAACAATCAGTGGATTGTTCCATTTCCATTGTCTGAGTTTTCACTGAAAAATTCATCTTCTGATATTCAGTAATACGACATCTAATCTGTAACAGCATTCTAGTAAAGAGTTATGTGCCATTTCAAGCTTCTTTGTTCTTACAGCTACTTCCAATTTTTTTCTAATTATCAATCATAAAAACTCATCTCAGAATCCAAGATGGGCAGTCTTCATACTTTACTACACAATAGTGCAGTAATATTTGATGGTTTGGGGTTTTTGGTTTTAGAATATTCCTTTTTCTCTTTGATGTTACAATACTTAGTAAGGACATGAGTTATCTAATTGCATAAAAGACTGAAAATATCTAAAATATCTTGCTTGTACTCTGCTGGTGGCAATGAGAGTTTTGCCATAGGTAAAGCCCCTTCTATAGATGGAATTTGTAATGGATTTTTAAGGATAGAGGAAGTGCAAAATACATGGATTTGAACTAAGGTTACTCTTAACTGCCCATCATTTGCCTACAGAACCCAACGCAACATGAGTGGTCCTTTTGCACCAGGGCTAGAGATCACCTCAAAGCTGTTTGCAGTGTCCCATGATGCAAAGCTGCTCTTCAGTGGAGGACACTGGGACAACAGCATCAGGGTGACATCTCTTACGAAAGGCAAGCTGATCGGACAGCACATCAGGCACATGGGTTAGTAACTCTTTGTATTGTGAAATAAAAAGGGTTTATGCGTGTACCTTGTTATTTGGTGGTCTTGGAAAGAATTATAGGCTTGGGCAAACAAGCATAACAGTCATAAAGGAATGGCAGCATGAGAGTGAAAGAGTGCTTGAACCATGATTATACATAAATACTTGAGCATGGCTTTTTAGTCACTGGAGTGGTGATTTAACGTAGTTTCAAAATAAGATTTGCCTGCTGTTTTTAGGTAGCAAAGCTGAATAGGGCAGGTTGGTACACTTGGCTGTACCATGACTTTGTTGTTTAAAAGTCTGATCAGCCCATATCACAGTGGAGGATTTCATGCTGATGCAAATCAGGATATGTGGTTGACAAATTGTATCCACATCGTCAGTGTGTGGGAAACTAGTCTTAAATACCAATGTGATAACTTTCTGTTTTCTTTCCTTTATCTAGATATTGTGACCTGCTTGGCAATAGACTACTGTGGAATTCATTTAATTTCAGGCTCCAGAGATACTACCTGTATGATATGGCAAATAGTTCAGCAGGTACGTTACTTAGGTGTACTCTGAGAAGCAGTTTCTGAATGTATTTTTGTCCTTCTCTGTTTTGCTATGATGTTTTGTTGGTTTTCTTTCAGGTTTGCAGGGAAGATAGTCCACTAAAATTGGTTAGCTTAGTGATTTTATTCCCATTGTCTTCTCTGTTGGAAAAACCATCCACGTTAGTTACTATATGGCTGAAATACACTATTTTAGAGGCACTTTTAAAGATTTCGTAGATTATTTCCATGGTAGGAAAATAGGAATTTTACATTTCTAGGCAGTTGTTCACTCCAGTAGTTGCATTTTAGCACTCCACTCTGTGGAGAGTATTGATGTCTACAATAGGAGCTAGTCTGTTTATCTACATTTACACTGGCATTTGAGAATTCTTTAATATTGGTCTTGTGCTCTTACACAGTGAAGGTGTTTGTGTGGTGCAGGTGTGTACTTACACTAAAAACATGAAGCCATTTCCCTTGTTACGCATTTAAAATATTTACTTCTGATTGCTTCATTCCAGATATCCAAGTAGAATTAACTGCCAGAGGGGAGCTGTCATGTTTTGGACAGTAGGTTTTGGTCAGGTCACATTGTTCTTGTCATTGAACTGAAGTCAGCACATTAAAGCAGCAGAGTGGTGTATAACTGCATGTGTTTTTGTGGAAGCAAAACATGGTGCGAGTATTTACAATTCCTTCAAGAAGTACTTTGTAATAACGCTACATGGTCAAAAAAAAGTGAGACCTTAGAGCTCATACCAGTATTTTTTTGTCTCAAGGGAGGATAAATGTTGGAAAATTTTTAGTTTGTCTTTTCAGTGTGAGTTAAACAGTCATCCTTTGGAGATTATCTTTGTTTATAATTACTTTTTCTTAAGATTTTAATGTATTTTTTGTTTAATAGATATATGAATGATGGTTTATGTATTATAAATTCTTCTTGTGAGAGTTTTATCTTGGTCTTTATAAAGTGGCAGCAATGGACTGCATACTGGCAGCTCCATTCTACTTGTCTTCTCTGTGTTGTCACCTTTCCCAGCCCTGTATTTTGACCCTTGTTCTGTATGCTTCTGTGACCTATGTTCCTGCATGCTTCAGGCTTTGAGGGCTTGGTTGGCAGGCAAATTTTTATCACTGAAATGAGAACAAATAGTTCTCTGCAGAACTATTTACTGTACCTTCTCTCTAAGTACAGGTCTTACCTTAGAATTGGTTTAAGAATGTCTCTGACATTACACTCACTGTAAGAAAAGTTGTGATATCCTGCAGTTATGTGGGAAAATTACTATTCTTATTGAGCACTATTACAAGATTTCCTTTGCATACCACACTACTGGTAGTCACTGAGAATTATTTCCTTACTTTTCCTTAGAAGATGAAAGGGTTGCTGTTATTTTAAGCAAAATAGCCTTCAGCTTCTTTAAGCTTAGCTGTGAAGATAGTGCTTGATTCCAGGGTAAACTGTAAGAAGTGGACAAGCCCAGATACACAGGTGAAGAATAAATGTGTGGATGGGTGGGTGAACAACTCCTGTTAGGACTGCTCACTGTGACCCTTGCACTCCTGGACACCTGAAGGGATAGAAACAAGACGGCTAAGTAATTCTCTCTCACACCCACACAGTAACTGCATGTTTGTTCCTTCTAGTGATATCAGTAAATAGGGCTGCTGACATAAAAGGCTGTAAATTAAAATCAGAATGGGTGAGTTATGCCTTTGGTTTTGGCCTATGTCAAATACACATCTCTCACAACAGAAGATACCAGAAATCCGTTTTTTGTTTATCCTCAGCTGCAAGAGAATGTGTCATTGCACTTTTTGTTACTCTCAGGGAGGAGTGCCTGTAGGCCTGGCACCTAAGCCATTACAGATCCTGTATGGGCATACTGATGAAGTTTCAAGTGTTGGCATCAGCACTGAACTTGATATGGCAGTGTCAGGATCCAGGGTAAGCATCTTCCTACTTTTTCCTTTTTTGCTACTCAAACCTAGAGCACAGTTGAAGTTGATTAAGAAAAATACAAAAAATGTCACTATTGCACAATTTTTTTCTTCAACCTTGCACATTAAGAAGATATGTGCCATCTCCTTTGCTGCCTGGTTACATTGGGCTGTCTCAAGCTGCTGTGCACAGCATAGACCTCACCTTTTATGTGGTGTTACTTTGCACAGATGAGCTTTAACATGTGTGGACTTCCTTAGAGATTTTGAGCTTCTCATAGGAATAATTCTGGGACAGTTTCTTCTGTGCTCTGTTAACCCTGTGCAGCTTGCTCATGGTCTGCCTTACTCAACTACACTGGCAGGCTTCTGAACTCTGACTTGGTACTGTACATAATGCCTACTTGTAAAAATGTGACATATGAAATGGCTGATTTGCTGCCTGCCCTTCCTCTCTTACCCTGCTGGCAATTGTTTTTTTTCATATGCCTATAGTGCATGGTCTTGAGGGGAAGGCTTCTTTATCCTTATCTCCCATTAAGGATTTAAGTGCTTTCAAAATATTCCCTGTGTCCTCTCTGTATAAGTGTTGTGGTAACTTACCTGCTGAGTAACAGTTTGCCTCCATTTGGTTGCTGCAGGATGGCACTGTTATTGTCCGCACTATTCGGAAAGGTCAGTACGTGAGGACTTTGCGACCACCTTGTGAGAGTTCTCTCCTGCTGACTGTTCCCAATCTGGCTGTGTCCTGGGAAGGACATATAGTTGTCCACACCAGCATAGAAGGAAAGACTACTCTGAAGGTACTTAGGTTCATGGAATACCTCTGTTTCTGTCACTGAAGACTTTAATCCTAAATATACCTAACTTATTTCCTAAAGGAAAAGGCCTTTTGAGCATGCAGTGTCTGTTTCTATATTTTTTAAATTTTTCTAGCCAGTTTCAATGAAATTTGATTAAAAGATAAATCACAGGCATATTGTGCTTCTGTGAGCTTCATGAAGATCTCCAAACATGTGCAAGGAAGATGCTCAAGCATAGGCTAACAAATCTTCCTGGGAAAGCTGCTTTGAACTGGAAAACTAGGGGAAACAAGCTTCAGTGTGCATAGAAACAGAGGCTTATAAGGGGAGCAGTAAGTTCTGTGTGCAAGATGCTCATTGACTACAGTTTCTTAGTTCTGGATTGGAGACATAGCTGTAAGGTTCACGTATAGCTTATCCTGCCTGTTGGGGAGCTGTGTAGTTGCTTTAATAAGGGGTAAAGCGGTTGTGATTTCTAGGAGCACAGGAAATTTCTTGGAAGACAAATTTTTTTTTACATAGGCATACTAGCTACATTGGGAAGATGGGTAGAGAAGAGATCCAAGGTATTGTCAGGCTGGAAGAACTTAAGACACTTTTGTTAGTTTAGTGTCTTTAATCCATCAAGAACCTGTTGCCATGTCCAAGAAATGCTTTTAGATCTAGCTCTTTAGAAATATACTTGTTTCCTTCTGCTTTTCATTTTGGGAGGGGAAGGTCGGGGAGGAGGGTAGTAGGAAGGCTGAAGATGAGTGCTGTCTTCCTCTCTTCTTCCTTAAGAAAAATCCTTATAAAATAGGGATCTGTCTATTAAATCCATGGATGTTTCCAGGAGGTTTGGAATTGATTAAATGGATTAGTAAAATGTTACAATGTTACATCAAGAGGTAACTTCAAAAAATTCCCTACAGGACCTTGCATCCGTACTCATTGAGTGTAGAATTGCTATTGTGGTATCATTCAGGAAGGAGACTGTTTTCAACATTGGCTGTGGGTTATTGCTCAAGTTTGCTCCTGTTCGTGAGCTAAAGATACAAATACTATACTCTTTATCCTCTGTGACATACTTATTTTTAATCTATTCAGGATAAGAATGCGTTACATCTCTATTCTGTCAATGGAAAATATTTGGGTTCTGAGACTCTGAAGGAGGAAGTGTCAGATATGTGTGTGACTGGCGAGTATATCGTGATGGGCAGCTTACAGGGATTTCTTTCCATACGGGATCTCTACAGGTAAGGTACCACCATCCATAGTTTATTGTTGAGGTACAAATATAAGGGCTTATTAAAAAATGGCTGTATAATATGGACTTTGCTTGGTTCTATAGGCAATTCCTGTGTTCCTGAAGAAAACCTTTTTGGGGAGAACTAAGATAGGGATTAAAATAAAATGAGAGGTTGTAACAGACCTCTTTCTTCCCGGACGTTTATCCCAGTTAGACACCTAGAACTGACAGCATTCAGGAGGAGCTGTGTCTGACATTTGCAAACTGTGATTTTCCCCTGATTAGTGACAGGGAGCTCAGCAGTTGCAGGACCAAGTCTCATGTAGCTCTGCACCGAGTTTTAAGCTCCACTTAGTGCTACTCTCTGCAGAGCTCCATTGTTCTCCAGAATGGGAGTGATCTTTGTCACTTAGGCATCTGTGGTACTAATGTTACTGTGTTTCAGTGAAAATGTCTTAGCTTACTGGCTTACCCATCAAGCCTTTACTTGTTGTTGAGGCTCTGTTCTGGGATATGATTACATTGTTCCGTAGGAGTTTACAATAATGGAAATTGCAAACTGGATCCTTGAGAAACTGTGTTTTATAGTGTGTCCTGTGGACAGTCATTTCAACTGCAGTGTGATTCCTTGCAGTATGTGCAAACCAATACATGATGTACTTTTTCTCTGTGGTTTTTTGGTTCATTTCAGCCTGAGTCTGAGCATCTCCCCCTTAGCCATGCGACTGCCAATTCATTGCATTTCTGTCACCAAAGAGTACAGCCACATCCTTGTTGGCTTGGAGGACGGCAAGTTGATTATCGTTGGTGTTGGCAAGCCAGCAGAGGTAAAACCTACCATCAAGAACTTTTTCTACCGAACAGTGGGAAGTTCACTTATTTCTGCTTTCCAGTTGAGCAAGAGGTCTCCTCTATGGCAGGGTAAATTTAAGAGCAAGTTTCAGTTTTCAGTGGGAAACAAATAACTGTTGAGACTGCTCTACTGAAAGTTCTCATTAAGAATCAGAGGTATATAGGGATCGCAGATGGGAAGCTCAGCTGGACTAACTTCCAGACTTTATCACTCACATCTGAATAAGCAAAGTCATAATAGCTAATCTTTTCTGTATGGGATAGTGTTGTCAGCCACTTCTTGATGAAATAATTTTCTAGAAGAAAGTTGGAAAAAAGAGAGCAAGCTACTTTGTTTATTTTTATGGTTTCTGTCAGATATCTTTTAATATGCATGGACTGACATTGGGGAAAAACATTACTTCTTTCTGTTAAAAGTTGCTAATTGCAATGCACAGAGAATCACTTCTGTAGGTTCCCAGTATGCTCAGTGCTCCATATGGTGAATATAAACTTGTAGGTACTGCATATGCAATATCAAATACAGAGCATCCATCTGTCAAATAGATATGCCCAGTTTTTCTTGTGCAAAACATAGGTTTTGCTTTAAGTACTTCTTGTCATGACTTGAGTTAGCTTAAACCTGCTTCTCTTTATAACTCGATCTCTGTTGTGCTGCAATGTATTTATTTGAAAATGTGATTATCACTTTTGCATGACCTCTAGTACATGCCAGAAAAGTGTCTTAATTTAACTTTATATTTTAAATGTGAAAAAAGAGAACTTATTTGTCAGTATTTCAATATGTTTTAGCTAGGAGATACATAGTTTAATACTGGAAATAGGCTTCACACAATGGTAGTCTGATTTTGCTTGCAGCAGATGCAGTGGGGTTGGTTTTCACTGACTTCCAGTTGAACGCTTTTATTCTGTTGTAGAACTGACAAAGAGCTGATTATGATGTGGTTAAACATATGTTTGTAACAGCAGTTTTAAAGTCACTGTCATTTCTAAGCTTCCTATTCCATAGAAAGATCTTTTGTAGGCTGAAATTTGTGTGTATCATTAGACCGAAGGCTTTTTGTTTGCTTATTTTCAGTTCTTAATCATATCTATTTTTCTAACTATGCAGAAAGTGTTGTTTCAAAGACTGGATTCCTTTTGTGACTGTAGAGGCTTTCCAATGATTCTTTTTTCAGGATTTTCTGTTTATAATTCAGATGATCTTCAGGTTTAATATCCATGTAAATAGATTTTTTTTTTAAAAGACACAAACATATAAGGAACAACATTATGTCCCAGATTTTCTAGTTTTCTATAATGGCATCAATCAATATATTTGAAAAGTGTATGTATATGGGGTGTTTATTTGTTGAATGATTTATTTTTAGTTTTAATTAATTACTAGAATTTTATCTGTATACAGAAGACTGTTGTAGTTCTGGCTTTTGGTGTTGATACTGATGCTTAGGACAGAGAATTGGATCCTTAGGACTGATCTTCTCTAATGTGCATAAAGGGAAATGCTGCTTGGTATTAAGATTGGCCTTTAGTGTTTCTACATTGGCAGTATCTAGTATGAAGTATAATAAATGTTTTTGTGTTTTTCACAGTTACTTAGCTGGTTTGGATGTTGCAGAGGTCTGGGCAATTATCACCTGTTAGTGCTGATCCTGGTCAGCACTGTGCCTTTTCTAGAACACTGCTGCTGTAATGATACAGTTCTTAAGCTTGTTAAATTTGTCATAGTAACTGGGGGGAACTGTTCCCGAACTTGTGTTGTTGAGGCATGCATCTTGTTTACTGAACTGCAAGGAATTGCATAACCTCATCAGCTGCCAGGCTGATCACTACTGGCCAATCATCAACCTTGTACTTTAGGAGTAAAATAGTTTCTTACAAATTGTTGTCAGATTGCAGACCTACCAGATGCTGGATTTAATATGGCCTTTGGTTGCTTGTTATCTGTCTTAACTTATGGAGTACTCAGTATGACTTACTTCTGGTTTAAATTTTACTCTGAACGCTTCACACGGGGTCTTTGGAAGTCTATAAATTTGACACCAGGAGATAACCTTTCTCTTTTTCCTTCATTCTGCCATCCCTGTCTTGCATCTTGGTTATCTTTTCTTTTTCACTTCTAGCAATTTCTATTTGAAATCTCTGAAATAAAATGTCCTTTATTCTCATTTGATTCATTCTTGCTTGACACCCACTTCTGTTTTCCCTTCCTATCAAAGAGCAATCTAAAAACTGTTTCTAGGCCATTTGAAGTAGGTTAAGCATGTAAGAACACATTACTTGGCAATATCCCTTTAGCTGTTCGAAATCAGAGAAGACTGGTTAGTGTTTTGTGTGTTTGTGTTTTGTCAGCCCCAAGAATCATCCCTAAGTGTTACTTTTGGTTTGTTTTCAAACAGTTTTTGTTGGTATAGTTTTGTTTATGCAGTACATTGTAGTGTCTGCATTTCACCAGAATCAGTGTCTGAATTCCTTTTTAATTTATCCACCTTATCCCTTCCCCCTCCTTTTGTTTCTCTGAATTACTTTTAAACAGATGCGCTCAGGTCAGCTTTCCCGAAAGCTGTGGGGATCAAGCAAACGGCTCAGCCAGATTTCATCAGGAGAGACTGAATATAACACTCAAGATTCCAAGTGATTGCTGCTTCTACCTTCTCTCACGGATTCCAGAAACATGTTTAATCTTTTTGTCACTTTAAATGTATAAATATGTAATCAGGGGCTTGATTCTTAAGTCTATTGACGGAGAACCTATGTTAGAGGTATAGTAGTAAGCATATGTACTCCATGCAAGTTAGCTTGCTTGCATATTTTTCCCTAATCGTGTTGACTTAGTCACAGCAGAATCCCTCTCTCAACAGCTGCTAAAACTGTGTTTTGGGAGGGGAAAAAAAAAAACCAAAACAAAAAACTCCCAAGTTTCCAAACCCAAGCTTACTAATTGAATTTAAGATAAGAAGCATTTGATTTAAAGCTGAGCAGGGCCAGATGCTCCTTGATCACAAAGGTATTTGGCTTTGCTTTGACAGCATTGTTATTCCCCAGTAAATTAAAATTCTGGCAGTTGCAATGGTTGGATTCAGAATTGGGATAGCTGACAGTTATGACCTTCTCAATATGTTTTTTAGCCCAGTGAACATTTTATTGCAATTTGTTCATGTAAATGGCTATTGCTGTCTTCTTTTGTGTAGTTCCAGTTTTAGGCTGTTCTGCAAGGAACATCTGTGTTGCACTACTTGATTATCAGAAATTGTTTAAAGTACAGACATGAATAACTTAAAAGGAGTTGAAGCTGGTGAAGGAGCTGAAGGAGGTAGGAAATACTTGCTGCTGAAAATTATTTATATTGTCAAGTAGACTAAGACACACACCAAGAAATCCCATGGTATATTAAATATCTTCTAGAAATACAGAGGAAGAATCATGATCTTATATTGGTCAAAGATCAATCTGCTTCATTAGTAAGGCAACTCCTGCAAACAGAAGATAAATTTCCACTGCAGAATCATTACGCAACATTGCAGCACAATTTAATTAAAAATAGCACCTGTTTGTTTCTTGGCTTGGTGTTCACCAAACCAGTTGTTAGCCATATTTTTTCCTATAAAAACAAGGAGAGAAAAACAGATGAACATTTTGAAGGTGCATTAAGACCTGGTAAAAGAAAATACTAGATCCTTATGTGTGCTGTATCCAATTGCATATAATGTTTTGGATGAGGCATTGCTGATTTTTTATTTTTTTCTTGGTTTACCGATACATGATGATAGAAGGGTGTGCCTTTTCCTATCATTCTGACGTTTTTATAATGTTACTGATTTAAATGATAAACCTGTTAGAAAAGCCTCGTGCTGAGGGGAAAAATATGAATTTTTGGATCAGCATGTGAAGGTGTGTGTATGTGTATATATGTGTGTATGTGTATATATATGTATATTCATGTATGTATGTCTATTAAAAGAGAAAATACCATGGGTTAAGGGGAGTATAGATACAAGGCTCAACTATAAGTGATTGTTAGTATGTTCCCCTTTGGCTACCCCTTTCTTCCCTTTACCGTCACTTTTCTTGTTATTTTTTATTTATTTATTGAAATGGATGTGTGTTGTATCTCCTATAAATGTTATCAGATATTCCCTGCGGCTGGGGAGTTGTTCAACTACCTGAGGAACTGCATAATGTATAATCTCATTTCATGAACTTTAAGCACAATATTTATTAACTTTGTAGAAATAATAATACCTCCTTACCCTTCTAAAGGATAATCTTTACAATTTCTATTAGTCTCATTAAAACTGATTTCTTCTCCTCAATTTCTTTACTGGAAAAAAAAAAATTCCTCTTAATGACCGATTAGTGTACTGTGTAAAGAAAGTTGTGTTGCTTTTTCATAACTTTTGTAAACGAAATAATAAATCAGACTAGTGAACAAGTGGGTCTATGCATAGTGGCGATATTCTGACTATCACTGTGACAGACTGGATTGTCTGGAAAGTTAGGAGGAAGTAAGAATTATTTTCCTGAGTCACTTGCCAAGAGAGGATTAAATTTCCAGAAGTAGAGTGGTGTGGTTTCTTTTCATACTCCCTGTAGGTAAAAAAAAAATTTAAAACCACATCCCATATTTTCAAATAAGCTATAGAGAAGTGAAAAATACTATTTTTAATTAGTTACCTATCCAGTAAGAATACTGAGGATACTCTGGAAGTATTAAGTTTGTACATGAGAATGTGAAGTATGTTTGTCCATTATAATTTCATGAAGAAGGGATTTCAGGGGAGCTCTTTAGAGAGTAGTTTAAAGAGCTCAGAATGTGAGATTTTTCTGTGTTATGGGTAATTGAAAAAACTCAGTTGGGGCATTGAGATGATGGTTTTTATAAGTATGCATATATGTTGTGTTTAAATGCATATATGAGGCTAAGTGTTTATTTGCAGGGGAAGGGATCAGGAAATGATGATGTTTTGGGATAGCAGAATAAAGTGGAAAAATGGAGGAGAGATGGATCTTTCCTAGTGTTTGGTGAGAGCATAGTTTTCTTTTTGGCACTTGCATAGAGAGGTTTGCACAAGGGTTTGAAAACATCCTACTGTGGGTTAGGTATATTTATACAATAGTTGAATTAACATTTTTAGTAGTTAATATTAAAGATACTGAATACAGTGTGTCAGTTTAAGTAAACGATGTTGCAATAATTGGGGAGGAAATAGTTTATGATGAAGGCCTTTGACATTTCAGTACCAAGATTTCAGTGCATCACAAGCATTGGGTGATCTTCACAAATACCTGGGACAGGTTTAAATGTGGACAGTCCTTGGGCTCTCAAACCTGAGGTTAGTTTGTGCTCAGCACAAAGCAGGAGCTGCAGAATGAGGAGGGGGACAGGCGAGCTCTGAGCTGCTTTATGCTCCAGGAAGAATGGCAACATCCACTGCCTTTTGATCTTTTCTCTGGTCCTTGAGGGATGGGAGGTACACATCATCACACGCTTGGTGTCCTTGCCAGAGGCCTTCTGGAGAGACCTCCATAGGTTTGAAGGTCTGCACTTTGCCTTTATCTAAAACCAGCTTTAAATGAAAGATAAAAGTTGTAAGTGTGAGCGTTAGCTGGGATGTTGTTTCTTTTGGTTTTAACTTATTTGTATAAAAAGTAGAAAATAATTTTTTAAAAATAGAAGATATTTTTTTCTGATCAGTTGGTTAGATCTGTTGATTTGCAATCTGTTATGCGGTGCACTGTGAATTAGTGAACTGACTTCCATAATTCTTCAATTTCTTAAAGTCAATAAAGTTTAGAATCCCATTTTGTTTTTCACGTAGTATTGTTAAAATAGGATTATTCTTTGGTTTTGAAAAAAGGTTTCTTTAACTGTAAAAAGTAAAGCTGTGAGATGAGAGAATTCCAATTAAGAATTTAGAATAAAAAACTCTTAAGTGACATTTGTTTTTATAGCACTGCATTTGTCACCATCTTCTTGGTGATATTATTTTTAGTTTTTGGAGAAACTCAAGTTATTTATCAACGTTTAAGATGTGCTTACCTTTGGAGATGAGTAAGTAGGAGTGTAAATATATATATCTAAAAGCAACTGAAAACTGACCCTCTTTTCACACCTGTACATAAATGAGATCAAATAGTTAGCAGTATTGAGTAACTTCTCCATAGCACAGTTTTGAGCTTGGATACCAAAGGGTATTTAGAAGACATCTCTCCTTTATTTTAAGTAATATATTTGCTAAATTTCTCTTTACCAATTTACTTATAATTCATGATGGTATTTTTAGTTATTTTAGTTTAGTTTCTATATACAGTGAAGAATCTGATCTAGTCTTTGCTGATTTTGTACTATACAAGCATACAGAAAGTGAAGTGCTTGCTCTTCAAGTTAGCGTTTGACTTATGCAAGTTCTTCTATATCAATGTACTTGTTATCTGTTTCTTGCTCACAAGATATCTATAAACTACGTCTTCTGTCATCCATGTACCTAACCTTATTACCAAAATAATAATACCAATCTTAAACTAACTGTATTTCTCCTGATGGTTAATACACATTGTGGAAATTAGCTTTTAGGAAGCCTGTTTGATTTAAAAAGAAAGAAAAAAAAGAAAAGAAAAACCCCAAAACAACAAAACAAACCAACAACTTCCCCCCCCCAAAAAAACCAAATCAACCTATACCCACATTACAATTATTTTGAAAATCTGCAACATTGATATAAAGAAGCTTTTTACCCCCTCTGGTGTGTCTTAGATCATGAATATTATCACAAAACAGATTTATCAAAGTCTTCACTGGCTTTAAATAGCCTAGTCAATTGGTGGTTTTATAAGGATCCTCTTGAAAATTGTATTTCTTTGTCCTTTAAATGAATGCAAAGAACTAAATTTCTGCACTGGAAAAAGTCTATATGGGACTAGTAACCTTGGTTTGCTTTAAGATAGTCCTGCAGGAATGATAAATTTATTTTTATCTGTAATGCACAATATTAGGTAGGTCTTTTAACTCTTGCCTTAGTCAATGGGAGCTGTATACCTCACTTCCCTAAATCACGTCTCCCTCCTCCCTGTTTCCTCTGCAAGTCTTTCCCAATCTTAATTAACAAAATCATTAGAAAATATAAGACAAGGAACCAAATGCTGCACAAAGCTTTTACTGTGTACATGTATTTAGCTGAAAACATGTATCTGTATGCAGATTACGGAATGGTAGAGAGCTTTAGAACTAGAAGGGGTGTAGAAATGGTAACGTCCTTCTGCTCCTACATTGAGAGTCTGTGTAGACACATGCTCTGTATTGTCACCTGAAAGCATTCCTGTCTTCCACTGCTAAAGGCACCTTGCTGGCTAGGTTAAATGCTGAGCCTAGGTGTTGTGAATATTTTCCTATTTTTCCTTTCAAAGAATTAAAAAAAAAAAGCACACACATGTAAATGCATATCCTAATGTGAACCTAAGACCTGATCTAATACTGTTATATGAAAGCACTACATAGGGTTATATTTAATTGGGCGGAAATTCAAGCATGTGCTTCTTGGTCTTTTCATGCCTTTTGGCTTAAAACCTATGTCGGTTTCAGTTGTAAACATGACACTAGTTAGCAGTCTCCTTTTGGGGTGAGTAGGTTTTTGCGGAATCACATGCATGGGGGTTCATTGTATGCCAATGTTAGAGTCAACTGAAGTGTTTGGAATATGTCTTTCCCTCCATCCCAAGGAGCCAATCTTATTGCTAATTGCCCTTGCTAACACATACTTTTGAAGGGAGCAAGGGTTTTCTAAAAAGCTACTGCAACTAAAAAAAACTTTTTAAGTTGATAAAATGCTATTGTCCCCTTCTTCACTATTATAGTCATCAGATGCCTGAATGCAGAAATGCCTCTGAGTGGCACCATAACATGCTCTACAGTTTCAGTCAAGCATCACTGACCTTACTGCAGTCTTGAACACCCCACCCCATATGTGAGGAACTGCTTGCAGTGCTTAGTCCAAGGTCCCCTCTGTTTGGTTTCAATTCACCTTTTTGTTGTACATCTGTGGAAGAAGACTGGTATGTCTTTCTTTTACTTACCATTTACCTAAATGGCCCAGATAAAACGTGTGTTTCACTTCTTTTCAATAGAATTCCTTCAGTTGTGTGTTGTTTCTAGTTTTGTCCAGTAGACTTTAAAAAATTTGGCAGGTATTTCCAGACTTTGTGATTATACTATATAGCACAGACACAATTTCATAACACATTTTCTGTCCCAGAAGCATGATTATCAGTGTAGATTATGGTTTAAAGCTGCTAAGATGTTTTGAGATTGGAATATAAAACTTCCAGCCATATACATCATAGATCTAACTGAACCTAAGAGGCCACTTGTTTATTTAGCTTTCTATCTAGTCAGTATTTTCCTCTCAAGGGAGCCATATTTTTTGCCTTGAAATGACTTTTTAAAATAAACTTAAGTCTTGCACCTGACAGTACTGTTTTAGTCATGTGCAGGTGTGAGCTGTTGCCTAAAGAAAGCCGTGAGGTGAAAAAAGAATTCAAGGAAAACTTGCAATAAGTATTCTGATTCAAACCTTTACTATGCAGGAGCAGCTTAAAGAAATGCTACATGTAAGACTTACCTCCCTTTGGTCAGTGTTTTGATGGAAACTGTGATACTACTCAGATTGCCTGATGAATTTTTACTAAAGCTAATGAGGGAGTGGAAGCAAAGGCCTTACAGCAACAGTTAACCATATCTTCTGATAATTCTTGCAGATTGTGCAATTCTGTGATTACAAATGGATTTTTAAATGCCAAAAAATGCCTTTCTAATGAGTTAATGTTAGGTCTGAGGAGTGTTGGAAATAGCTACTTTCAAAAACAAGCCTTCAGGCACTGTAATGAATTTGCTGTCTTCTGTGCAATATCTTTTTCCCTCTGGGTGCTTTAAGCATATATTGTATGTCTTACTTTGTTTTGATCAGTATGTTTTAAGAGTGTGTATATTGGCTAATGATGGATTTTTTTCCTGTACAGCATGGTGAAAGATGTTTTAAAATTTTGCACTTTTCTAGGATTTGCAAGTTTGTAACCTGACAATTTTTAACATGCACACTTTTGTACATAATCAGCATTGTATATATTAACATGAGTCTGAAGCAAATAAAAGTAGTTGAATGCATAACTTCTCCATTTATTAATAGCACAAAAATGAAATGAAGTGTGGAAGTACACTGATGGAACAATTCTTTCATTTAGCAGGTAAAGCTATGCAGCAGGAACAGCTGACTCAGTGTCCTGTCTTGTGTTTAACTTTTTTTTCAGTGGGGAAGGAATCAAACTGGATACATGAATGTACAGACCCTTTCAGACTTCAGATAGCTCTGATTACTCAAGTATTGCAGTAAAAAATGTCTTTTTGCTGGGAAGGAGATGTCTGGGACATGAATCAGGGTGTGGAAAAAAGCTCACTATACATATTTATAAATAAACGTAAGGTTCCCCACCCACCCTGGGACTTAGAAGCATCGCTTTCCTTCTTCCTCATTGTCTTCTCCATATAGCAACTTTTCCTGCAGGAAAGTGAAGGCTACGGATTCAGGGGATTACTGTCAGTCAGGAGGAAACTGAAATCTGTTCCAGGCTCGTGTTCAGTTGGTTTCTTACCCCTGTAAACAAGACAAACCATGCTGTGAGCTTTAACAGGAGCTGGGACTACTGTGCTTCCATCTGTTACTAGGGATAGAACCAGGCACCCTTATTCTTAACAATCAGAGTTTTGACTCCCTTCCTTGCCCCGATCATGGCACATACATAGTAGATTTTAACATTACTAATGTTCATATGAATAAAGACATGGGTTTCCTTGTTCTGGAGTTCTATGCATTAGGACCAAACTGGCATTTCCCTGGCTTTCAATAACAGAGCTGACTACTGGGGCTCTTTCTGTGAAGGGTAACTAGAATTTGGAATCATAAGCATCAATGGATGTAATGCCATAGCACTTACTGTGTAAGTTAGACTTCCTTTAGAGTGCTGTCATGCTGTCTGCTCCTTTGGAGCATAAAACTATACTCATGTTTTCCCCAAAGAAAAATGGAACCAAGGGATTAAGTAACTTCTGATGTGGGGAACAGGCAACATGTGCCAGGAGTCTAACAGAAGCTTCTCTTCCTTTCTATCTGAAGGATGATCATTCAAATGAAGCATTTACCTCAAAAACAGACGTGCTCCTGTCACTCCTTGCAGCGTGGCTTTGTCTCCTTCCACTAGCAGCATCGCACCTTCCCGCAAGCCCTAATGTAGGTGGAAACATTTAGCATGATTTTTGAGCTATTTGAAAGGGTAGAATGCTTGTCACAAGCAGGCCAGTCTTAGTGCATCTCACCACAACTACAGACTAGACTTTCTCGCTTACCTAACAAAGATGCAAAGATAAAATTTGGTGAGTTATCTTGTTTTAGAAGCTAATTTTCTTGTTTATTTCATTTTTCACTTTTAAAGGAGAAACCGTTAAGGAGAAGAGGAAATTGTGTTTTTTCCCACAGTTACTTCTACTACCCCACCATTCTTAGATCCAGTTTGGGCCAAACAACAAGCTAGCTGGGTTTGTTAGAGCACAAACTTTTTACTCCAAGATCAAGCACAGGGACAGGAAACACAAAGGTTCCCTAGACAGACATAATGAAATGACATATATTCTACTGGATGTGCAAATTCTGAAACTGTATTAGAGATTACAGTTAAGAATATCTGCAAAAGATGAAAGTATTGTACCCTCTGCGTGCACACCACCCCAGCGTACAATATATGACTGGTGCCCAGTGACTAGGAAGATCACAGTTGCCTGAAATACAGTGTTTAGCAACATAACATGCAGTATGCATTTCATTTGCTCTAACCCATTTTCTGCAAGCAAGCAAAATCCAAGGTTGAAGGTCTTAGCAAGAATATAATTAGCCTTCCATGCCACCATTCTGTAAGGCTTGTCAGGCAGGGGAACCCACACTGAAGGCTGCCATGAATGCATTTAAAGTGTTTATCATGCTACAGCCATGAGCTTCCTGACTGAGAACTGCTACTCACCAGAACTGGAGGAGTGTTTGGTTCTTCATGGTATTGACGGATTCTTTCCTCTCTTGTCTCCTGCAATAATGATTGTAGATTTAGCTTCCCAGGCCATAAGGTAGGACTTGGAGTTATCCAAGGAGTGTGACACGAAGCAATTTCATAACATTAAACAAAGCAGGCACTTCCCATCAAGCAGAATGGAGTGGCAGATTGACTCTAACAGAAATGTATTTTTTACCCTTCATCTCTAGTGGCAATTTACTGCAGGCTGATCAAACAGAATTCACACAGTCTCAGACCAGAAAAGCCGTAAAACTTATTTCCACTCAATTCATCCTTTTTGTTTGTTTCTTTGTTGGTTTTTTACTACTATCTCTGTGTGCACTGGGAAAAGTGGTGGAAGCAGATGCCTGAGGTGCCACCTTCATGAAAGAGGGTAGTGAACCATGGATTTCCAGTGATATTAAATATTTGCTTGTCTTCAAGTAGGTATTACACTGAAGAATTTTCCTTCTACCATGTTTCCTGAGGTTTGCTGCTGAACTGAGCAACAGTAGTTAAAGAAATCAAACCAGAAGGATTTATGGGTAAGGAAACACAGGAACACAGCAGGGACTTGGTACAGCACAGAGCTTCCAGCCTCCTCTCAGAGAAATAGCAAAAGTTATTTATAGGGAGAAGACTTATCTAATACTGGCTGATTAAATGAACACCTACAACTTCAGCTAAACTCTAGAAGCAGACCCATGTCCACCATCTCTGCGTTGTTCCCTAATTCTTAATGCTTCCTCTAATCATGAAATTTTGATTACAAGGAGGAAAGTATTTGGGTTGTTAAAAAACTGTTCCCTGAGGAAGTAGCTGACATGCTATTCAAGAAGCAGCTCCTCCATACATATCTCTTTGTGCTTGATGGCTTAAGTGTTTTTCTTTCAGCTATACCAGTGCATGTGCCTGCTCAGTACTGGACATTAGAGGGTGTGCTCCCTGCAAGGACACCAGTACCTAGATATTTTCTTACACCACAGACTGCATGCAATCTCAAGATCTCCCTGTTCTGATGGTTTCTTCAGACCCTCCAGGACCGCAGTGTATTGCATCTTAACGTTTTAGGTTGGTTTGTTTTTTTTAATTCCCCCGTTCCATGCCAGGTATCAAGCAACAGTATTTCAGGCATTGCAAACCTTCTGTTTGTGAAAAACATTTCTTTCCACCTCAGTAATACTGTTGCCAACTCCTCTTCCCACACAAAGAAAAGTTTTAGAAGGAAGTAAAGTGTTACTGCCTCACTGGCATTTCCAGTTTCTCTAGGGGGCAGCTGTTTGACATTCTGTAGCTTTGTAAGGCCTCACAAACACAGGCTAGGGTTACACCTCCACACCCTGCTTACTGTGTTAACTCTGGCATGCTTTACTTACACCCATGTGAGTGCTTTTAACGTCTGGGTCCAGGTAGTGGGGGTTAATATTAAAAGGAACTAAACCTAGGGCCTGCAGAGAAGGTGGATAAACAATTGGCATGTCATTGGTGGTGTTGATGCTGATGGTAGCAACGTTAGTTCCTGCACTGGATCCCATGTAAGGAATCCCATCCTGCAAGAGAAAAGCAATGATCAGTATGCTATATCACAACTAGGAGCTGCATTTTATAGCATCTTCTATCAGTCTCAGAGACTCATCAGTCAGATCAGACTTAGTTCATTTAGCTAATCTCACTGCTAACTTTACAGGTGATGAGCAGAAGAATAAGAATTCGGGTTCTGAGGTGGACTTTAGCTTGTCTGTGTCAGAGAATTAACTGCTGCACATCCTGTACTCACAGCTCTGTAATCCCATCACAGGAGAGAACTTAGAAGGTTGTCAGTGCATATACTGGACTTTGCTACTAAGAGAGGTGAGACTTGTCTACATTGCAGTCACAGGAATTACCTGACCTAGCTTTTAACTAGTTTCTGAAGAGAGTAGTCCATCTGAAGTTAATATAGTGTTGTCACAGCATCAGCTTACCCATACCGTGACCAGTTTAGCGTTGTTTAGGTATTAGTACTGTACATGGAAGAATTCCACTCAAGCATGCAAGTTCATAGGTAATAAAAATTTGTAAAAATAAGCTATCTTGAGAGAATTGGTGCTAATATAACCAAATAATTATCCAGACTTCACTGGTATTTGAACGTTTTCTAGATTTTCTGCTCACAACAGACATTACATTTCTATATATTAAGACAAGCCTAGCTAACCTTTCTTCTTGGCAGCTGGCCCTACTGGGCTTACATAAATCCGCCTAAAGTAATTTGCAGTTCCACACTGCTAGTGGAACACCTTTCTTCTGTTCTCCTCTAGAGAGGGTGTATCTTTACTGTGCCTTACAAGATTCACAAGCCAGAATGGGGCTGCTGAGCAGAAGGGCTCAATGGCATTCTCACCTCTCAATTCCAAGGAGTTATGCAAAGTAATTATGTAATTTTCAACATCAACAGAACATTGTCTAAAAGGCATATATGGATCCAACTTTATCACTAGTTTATTAACAGACAAGGTGTAACATGAACACATGTATATCTATCAAAAAGACACAAAGTGGACATCTCAAACTGCAAAACAGAGTTTCTGGACATAGACTAAATCCTGCACTGCTCTTAATTGATATTTCAAGTTGAGGGACTTATTTCTAAGGTTCCCAGCATTACATCTCAAGGTCTTGCAGTCCCGCATCTAGGAAACTGTTCTAGAAAGACAGACTGCTGACCTTAGTCGTTTCAATGACTTAATGACAGCTTTATATGGCCACAGTTTTCAGTTCATCAGATTGCCTGAGATGGATCAATATTTGAAGTATATTAGAAACAAAGATGTGGAATCAACTTGGATTTGTCTAAACAAAAGCTTATGCATAAAATCCTGACATTCAGGCTTGGCCTATAGTTTTACCTCAAGAACTCTTTTCCTGATCTCGTGTATCAGACTGTTGTCGTAAAGAGCTTTCAGGAGACGGAATGTGTTCCCACCTCCTGCAGAAAGAAAGTCCAGCTTATTTAACATGCTTTCACCACCAGTTTTAATTGAAGCCTTTACAAACTTGAGTCCTTCTTATAAGGCTGACACTGGCTGTTTGACTCTGTTCTAATACCCAGGAGCACAGTATTTGGACTAGATCTTCTTAGGCTTGATAAAGTGATGATACAGCTATGATGATCATGCTTTTACACTGAAGTACTGTTCAAATTAATAATTTGAAACTAATGAAAGATCCATTAATAAATCTCTCCTACTTCCCTGCCTACCACTAAATTTAGGGTCTTCAGTCTCCCAATTAAAGTACTGTTTTCTGTAGTTTCTAATAATTTCTAGGCCCAACTTTTTAATTGTTGGTCTATAGTGCCAGTTCTGAGCAGTGCCCTACATAACCCATCATTCAAGTGCCCTACATAAACCATCAATGGGAAGCGAGAAGTAAAACTTACCAATAAATATTGCTTCAGATTTCCTTACAGCTTCCACTGGATCACAAGATTCATGAATGCTGTCCAGTCCATAACCTTAAATGAAAAAGCATTTGCCTCTGCTACTTCAGTCTAGTAGAAGAATGTGGTATGTTCAATCTCTCCCTGCCCACCCCCTGTCCCCCACCCTGAGCCAAATTTTTTGCCAAACAACCAGGGAAATTTCAGAGAACTCTACAACATAAACCAGAGCATATGTCCTACATTAGTGCAGGGCTTCTGCATCCAGCTGTACCAAAGGAAATGTTTGTTTTGTGGATATATGTGTTCAGTGTCTAAGAGCAGAGTGTTTCACTCAGCAGGTGCAGGCTGAGACACGATATTACCAGGTAACTACAAAATAAGGAAAAAGCTATCAGTCTTGAACTTGGCTGTGTTGAAGTCTGATAGGATGTGCCATCATTGGTCTATCATTACTTGTGCAAATATCTGAGTCTTATTTCTGTTAAAATGTCTGGCTTTCACAGATTTGCCTTGCTGGGGTTCACTGAGTACAGGAAGTGTCAGGAGAGCCAGAAGAATACGGACATTTGAGAGCAGCAATCTTTCTGCAAGTCAAAGAGCGAAGTGTGCTGCTCAGGGAAGTGAGTACTGATTATTACTACAGTAACAGGTCCAAAGTTACCCTCAACAGTGATAGATACCGTGTGGAGGTGTTGCTGTAGGCTGGTCAGCAAAGATCTTTGCTCCAAGCAAAACTATCTTTCTGTTCATTGAGGAACTACCTGGCTGGTTGAAGTTCTTTATAGTAGTGGTCTTCACAGCAGTGGTTGCACGCCTTGAGCATATACGGGAAGAAATGTTCCCTCATGTGATTAAACTTATATTTAGGAATAAAATCTTCCTCCCTGAAGTTGGTAGAAGTGTTTGCAGCAGGATTTCTTCTGGAGGCCTCTAAAGCATCTACTTCTAGGCAGAATTCTGGAGACGGCTCCTGCTGCTTTCACTTCCGTTGCTGACCCATTGTAACGCAGCAGCCGATCCAGGCCCCTCTGCAGCGCTGCGCCCGTTCGTGCCCAGCAGCGGCGCCCCTGCAGCGCTGGCGGCCCGGGGGTCCCCGCGCCCCATCCCCGCACACGGCCGCGGCTACGGGAGCCCCGGGCACCGCCGGCGCGTCCGCAGCAGGCGGGCCGGCCTTACCCAGGCTCTCAAACTTCTCCCTGGCGGTCCGGGCGTAGGCGTCGCGGTCGTGCAGGGCGTAGGGAATGAATAGCACCCGCTTCACCTTCCTGTGAGAAAAGAGGGGAGAGAGCGGTCGGCGCGGCGGGGGCGAGGGCCGGGAGGGCTCCCGCAGCCCCCACAGCGCTTACTGCCCGAGGAAGCTCTGGATGTGCTGCTGGCAGTGGCCCAGGTACCCCCCTCCGTGCAGGGTGGAGTTGGACACCAGCAGCAGGCGCCGCGGGCCCCCCATGGT
>VZRE01010648.1:29767-60026 GCA_013396775.1 Cephalopterus ornatus
GGCCCCGGCCCCGGCCCCATCCCACGGCCCCGGGCTCGGGCGGTGCCCCGTGCCCGTACCCCGCGGCTCGGGCCCGGGCGGGGACGTGGCAAGGCCATCGGGAGCGTTCCCTGCCATGCGGGGCGTTCCCGGAGCACCGCACCCCGCGGCACTCCTGCTTTCCGTGCCGCGGGAGTGAATCCCGCTTACCGAAGGAGTTATCTGCTCACCGTGCAGTTTTGCAGTTCTCCATGGCAAAACCTGTGTGTAAGATCCCATACTGCAAACCCGACCCTTTAAATCTTTACACAGACATCTTTCATCTAACCAGATGAATAATCCTGGTTTAGCCAGTGGGACCAGGCACACGCTTGCAGTTTATCGGCTTAGCAGGTCTGAAGCCTGCAGATGTAGTATATCCAGCTTTTGTCTAATGTTTGTAAGTAGTGCAGCAGTATGTGTGTGGAAAATCCCTCCATCCTGGTGAAAAGGTGTGGGGCTTGTATTAAATCTGAAGTTTCTGTAGATTGATGCATTTCCTTTTACTCTAGGCATCTAGGCAAGCATCAGGTATCCCTGGGCTGGCTCCAACTGACGACAAGTAAGTCACTTCCATCTCCACATTGATCAAGCTCAGCGTTGGCATAGGATGCTGTTCATAACTAGATATCCTCTATGTTCCTCAGGGATGGCAATCTGCCAGATATCATTGCCAGCAGCAGTTTACATGAGTTTCTGGTGAACCTTCATGAGAAATACGGCCCACTGGTCTCTTTCTGGTTTGGAAGGCGTCTTGTTGTCAGCCTCGGCTCCATTGATCTCCTGAAACAACATATTAACCCCAACCGGTTGTGTAAGTGCCCTTTGCATTGTCTTTGAGCCCATTTGGTCTGGCCTTGCTGGGCATTCTATGTCAGAGGAAGTTGGGGTTTCATTCTAAGTTGAAAGAAAATGAGAGATGGTGGTTCAGGTATGACTTTGCTCCTGCTTACTGGACTTGAATATCAGTGACAAAGAGTTACTGCTATCCGATGGCCATCAAGAAATCAGTGCACTTTTGTCTTTTACCATTTCTCTACAGGCAAATGTTTATGGAAAGCACCATGCTCATTAGTCACTTAAGAGAGCAAGGTGAAGATCTGGTAGCCACTTGGCATATGTTTTAAAGGCTAGTTTATGATAACTGCCTTGTGTAGTACAGCATAGAGATTTTTGTAAACTATTTTTTAGACTATTATTTGAAGAAGTTTTTTAATTTTTTTTTTCTTTGATGTGTAGAATTTTGTGCTGAAAACCTTTAATGATCTTCTGGTCTTGAAAGTGGTTGATGGTGCTGGTAGCTGAGTTGATCATCTTAGTCCTGGGAGGGTATTTTTGATTTATGGTGCAAGTCTCTTGGGTGGACGTTTTGCTTCCCAAGGTAATCACAGTCGGTGAGTTAACTCAGTTGATGTTTGGGTTTAATTGTTTGCTTTTGTGGTTTTTATCTTACAAGGCTGAATGAGGTGCTGGGTGCACACCTCTGTCCTGATCCTGTAGGCTGTCTTTAGGCACAGGCAGATATCTCAGATGACTTTATGCTGGGGTCGTGATGGGTAAGCTTCATGTACAGTTGAATGACAAACTCAAAAAAAAAGTGGTTACAGTCTGGGAAAGGAGTGGGAGTTAACAAGGATCAGCAAGACACAGTGGATAATGATGACACTCCAGAAGGTGGAAAACCACCCTGAAAGATCTAGATGTTCTCAAGTGTGTTTGGGGGAAATTGAGAAGACAGTCACTTTCTCAAAGCTCAGAGAAGTGGTGACAGGCCCCTGAACAGGCAAGTTCTCAGAAGTGTTCTGAATTTGTGAGTATCTGAATACTAGAAAAAGATAAATACAGCACCTGGACTTACATGCAGGAAATTAAGTGACCCAGGCAGCTACAGACTAGCCCAGCATCCTGCTATGCCAAGGGCTAAACACATATTTTTAAGCACAAGGATGAACAGAATGCGTGTTGTACCTTGATAATTAGACTTCTAGACAAGGAAAGTGATAGAACTGTGTTTCTGTTAGGGTTTCAGTTTTGCTTGGACGCTGTGTGGGTCATCAAAATGGCATAAGAGAAATGAAAGAGGAAGGAAGGGTGGATTGTCTTGGTAAAATGAAATACTGTATTGGCGAGGTGACATACTCCCACTTAACATTAGCATCCTGTCCTGATGGCATTATGCTGGAACCCTCTCTCACCACAAGGAAGCAGAGTGAGATGGTTATCCCTGAGAGCTGGGGTAGCGGGAACAGGAAGGGGAGGGGAAAAAGCAGGCTGCATGAATTGCCCTCAGTTCAGTCATCACATGGCCATGGATGAAAAAGGAAAGGGTACATTGAGTCATGTATTTTCTGTGAAGAGAGGAAAACATCTAGACTGTTGCACAAGATGAACATGAGCCAGACCTGGAATCCTGTGTGTGGCTCTAACCTCTGTACTCTGGCATGATATCGAATAAAACAAGTGCAAATAAAGGCTGCCAGTGTTCTCAGAGAAGTGGGAAGCCAGTTGTGCAGGAGAAACCAGGGAAAGTATGTTCAGCCCAGCAGAAGGAAGAGCTTGTGGGGGCATCCTCATAAAGGCAGCAGCAACAGGCTTGAGAAGGATCTCAGACCTGGAAAAGCAGCTATATTAGTTGTATCAGGGCTTTGCTTTTAGCATGGGTGCTTGTCAGAAGTGCTCAAATTTTATTAGAGGTAATGACTTTTACTGGTTGTATTTCCTGAAGTGTTGAGGTATAAACAAACATAGCTGAGTAGCTGTAGCAAAACCCTTCCTGTACCGTTTCTTGTGGAGTGGGAATAGGGGTTGTAGTAGCTATAAGCCATAAACTGGCTCTGAGCAGCTTGCAGTTCTGTTGGAGACGTGGTCTTGCCTCTATCTCTTCTGTGTGCACAGTGCTGTGGGGCAGGAGACAGCCCACAGTGGACTGCATTATATCCAACTCCTGAACTCTTCAGCCCCACTTGAACACCCTTGCCATCTGAGTCTTCCTCAGTCTGCTGGGGTGCATGAGGCCAGAGCTGCTTTTCATAGATGTCTGCCTGTTGATTTTCAAGGTTGAGGTGTAGGGTTTGACTCCAAGTATCATACAAAGGTTCCTCTTATCTCACTTGTGTGTCACAGGTATGGCCAAACTTCTTTGAGACAGAAAGAGAGAAAGATGCACATAGTGCATCTCAGATCAGAGCCTTGAAGTTGGACTAATTGCATTCATAGTTATTAATGTTTCCAATGCCAGGAAAGTTTTTCATTATGCTTAAAACAGTGTTGGAAATTGGTATGTTTCCATGGCTTCTTAAAACTTGGTTGTGATTAATTTGCAAGGAGAATTCAAAAGAAGTAAAACTTTGCTGCTGATACTGGTGATTCCCCTGAGTGGCTCTGGGGAAGCAGTCTAGGCCTGCAAAGGGTGTGGATGTGAAGAGGGTGGACTAATGCAGGATTGCCAGGAGCAGTGCGTTCAGAGACCCACTTGGAAAACTCCCATGAGTCGATGTTGCACTTTGAGTGGGGACAATGAACCTGAAGCACACTGAATGCTGGAGATGGAAGTATGGGTCCTGACCTGTCGAGCAGGACAGCTTCACTGCTGTTCTGGAACCATTTGTACTGGGTGGCTTCAAAGGTCCTTTCCACCTCTCATGTCCAGTTCTGCTTGGCATCTGGCTCGACTATCCAGTTAGATCTTTCCTCCATAGTTACTTGCAGTGGCGTCCAGGACAGCACTCTGAGGTTCTTGGGATGAGGGAAAAGATTTCCTTGTATTTGGATGGATCAATTGAAATTTTGATGTGTTTCACTAAGAGGACTGAAAATGTAACCCTGGAGATATTTTCAAGATAAGGACAAAGGAAGAAGTCTGTGAAAGTGCTGGCAGAACAGAGCTCTCTCCAGAGACAGTTTGTGCCTTGTGGAGTCACTGGCCTCCCGCAGCTGTGGAGAAATGGCCATTTGTCAAATGGTGCAGAGCCAACTCTCAGCAAAGGGCAGCCTGGGCACTGCAGGCCTGAGAGCACAGCAGTGAGTGTATCGGTGCTGTGGGACTGCCAGTTTGGACTAGGGTCAAGGGGAGGAAAAAACAGAGCCCGTGGCTGATCCAGCAGCTTGCTCTCATATGCATCAGGAAAACTTTGCAGTTCCGGCAGGTGTTGGTGTTAAGCATCCTCCAGCCTCTCTAGATGCCTCTGCTTTCCGGATTTGCTGTGTGGGCTTTACCACCTGCCATGTGTCTTTCTGGCTACCCAGTATTGTGCCAAGCTCTGCCAAGGCCAGTCAGCAGGGAACTGTGGCATGAATAGCAGCAGCCATTCCATGACAAAGTACCTTGGAGGAGGAATTGTCAGCAGCAGCTAGAGTCACGTAACAGCCTGCTCCACGTGGAGAGCCACAGGTACCATCTGCTGTGCCAAAAGACACATGCTCATACTCCTTATAATTCTAAGTGGGAAAGAGGGTGAGATCCAGAGCTTAAAAACATTGGAAGGGAAAAGATGTGAGAGAAAAACATTTAGGAAAGATTACCATATTCATGCCTCTGGCCCTGTTAGCTGCTTTTATGGTATTAGGTAGTAAGTCCTCTGTAGGTGGAATTGTCTCTTCTTGTATGTTTGTCTAGTGGCATAATGATCTCTGCATGGAATCCTGGATACATCCACAGCTGGTAGAGTTATATGTGTCTAGCCCAGCCTCAATGTTTTCTGATGCCTCAGAGGTTTCACTCTCCATCTGGGAGAAATAACAGACTGTGATAAACAGTGACAATATCCCTCTTGAAAACCCTGATTGCTGCTTCCAAATAGTTCCTTAAAGATTCTGCCAGTTCTGCAAGACCCGCTGAAAGATTTACAGAAAGGGAAAAACATATGCCATGCTTTTTTGCACCATTTTGCATTGACAACTAATGTACTTTAGCAAATATATTAAATAGAGGTCCCTGGTGGTGAAATTCAGAGTGAAAAATCTAACTGAAGTGAGTCATGGATATGGAAGTTATGTGTTTTTGTCTGGTTTGCACACTGTTGCAAGTGTCTGTGTGGAAGGAAGATGGAAAGAAGGCAATTAGCAGTAGAAAGCATTCTATAGCTTACTGGGGTACTGTTTTCTGTAAGAGCTTCAGAGCTTCTCTGCTGCAAGCAGCCCTGACAGAGAGGCAGGTGCTGGTTTGGGAAGAGCTCATCAGCGGGGAACTCGGTGCTTGCGAGAGAAATCATACAGGAAGAGTAGGGTATCAAATAAGGTTGCTGGGGCTGTGAAGCAAGGGCAGGAGTGCAGAGAGCAGCCTCTGGCTACGTCTGTCATGTGAACTGATACGTCCTGAGTGCTTAGCCTTGATCAGGGCAGGAGGGCACACCAGATGTGAAGAGGTAACATGCTAAAGGAGCTGCAGGTCAGGGTGGAGAAGGGGAAGGACCATGCCATACTCAATCTTGGCACCATTTCAATGGCATAACCACCTGGGAACTGGCAAACTGGGAACAAGCTCTGAAGGCATTGTTACTTAAAGAGTTACTTGGTAGAACCAGCCTGCAAGCTCTGCTGGGAGAGCTGATCACAGGATGGCACCCTGCCCCAGAAAACAGATCAGCCCAGTCCCAGCCCACACTGAGCAAGAGAAGCTTGACACCCCAAAGAGACTGTTCCTAGGGGAAGGAGCTGTGCCTTGCTTACTGCCCAGAAGTAGCAGCACCCAATTAAAGAGGTTGCTGTTTCCATCAGCCCTGTGTAGTGTGACTTTTAAATGGTGTTTCCTCTGTTTGCTTTCAGTGGATCCCTTTGAGACAATGCTGAAGTCCCTCTTGAGGTACCAGTCCAGCCTGAATGGGGATACAGGAGAGAGTCACATGAGGAGAAAACTGTATGAAAATGGTGTGACCAAGTCCTTGCAAAGTAACATTGCTCTCATCCAGAAGGTGCGTAACTCCCTTTGTACAGCAGAGAAGCCCTGTGTGGCTCGCAGAGGAAAGTTTAGTGAGAATGATCACTAGGATAAAGGACCTGCATTTCAATTAGTGCTGGAACTGTAAGCATCTGAGACAGCAAACAGCCTCTACCTGTTCAAGCATGGTGTGAATATTTGGTTTCTCTTAGCTCCAATGGGTCAGGGGGAAGGGCTGAGCTTGGTTACTTTTTATGCGAAGATACCAGATGCAGTTAAAGATACTGCAGCACCTGGATTCTAGATGTATTTCCCAGGACAGGAGGGAGGAGCAAGGAACCAGCTATTGGGACCACAAACAGGTGAAGAACTGTTCTGTTGATTTAGTCCAGCAGCCAGAACATGATGTGTTTTCCCAGTCTGGAGCTATTAGTGTTAAAGGGTTTAAGGTTTGTTTTGTGACAGAGGGAGCAAGAGAAGAGAATAGGCCTGCCTTGTTGGGAGAAAACCTTGAAAGAGGCAGAAGATTGGAGGCTAAAATGTTACTGTTTAGGTTAACAAGGGAAAGAAAACCTGAAAGAGTGTAGATTCATGCCATAGCCATGAAGGTGTGGTCTGCCTTAGGAACTGCCTTAGAGTGGGAATGTCTCCAGGGGATATTTGGTAAATAGACTGCTGATATTGCTTCTAACTAATGGTTCATTCCCTCTCAAGCTGTCAGAAGAGCTGCTAGCCAAATGGCTCTCCCTGCCCGAGGCACAACATGTGCCACTCTGCCAGCACATGCTGGGCTTTGCCATGAAGTCTGTCACGCAGACAGCTATGGGCAGCAGCTTTGAAGACGACCGGGAAGTCATCCGATTCCGCAGGCACCATGATGCAGTAAGTGTCACGAAGAGCCAGGGAATCTCCTATTATATGTTTCCAAACTAAGAACACAAGGCTTGTGTCTGTGTGCAGTTTAGTACAACCTACTGCTGAGACTTTAAGGTAAGAGCTTGAGGGCTCTGCCTCAATTTTCTCAAGCTAAAACAGTTAGAAAGATCCTACTGCTGGTTCTGCTGTCATTAGTCTGAAGTGTTTCTAAAGGATCCATGGGTATCAGGAACCTGGATCCAATGGCAGTTGGGAGATCTTTGGTACCTAAGTTAGTTAAACTCTCTTTGGAGTGCCAGTGGAACTTCTTTTTGAAGATCTTCTGAAGGCTCTGTGACTTTGTGGAGAAGAGAAAATCTGAGGAGATCTCAAGCTGTATCGCCATGTGGGGATGTTAAATATGCTGGTGGTAGGGTAGGAAAGAAACAGTTCCATCTCCCGTTTAAGATTCCCATGCCTTTTTCCCCTGCAGTTGTAATTACAGTTGTTTCATTTCCACTTAATTTCAGCTATAATAGACATAGTATCTGAAATGGAATGTGGTGTCCTAAAGAGGACACCAGTTCCATATTCATGGGAAGTCTTAATTTTATTTGGTGTTTTCATTTTCCTGAGTAGGGGACAACAGAATAGTCCCAGCAGTCTCAGCCTATGGTGAATGATGGTACTGTTCTCTCTGTCATTTCAGATCTGGTCAGAGATTGGGAAAGGTTTCTTGGATGGGTCTCTTGACAAAAACATGACTAGGAAGAAGCACTACGAAGATGGTACGTTCCTCCTGAAATCACGGTTTTCCTCCCACTCTGATTAATACTTAGGAGTTAGCTAGTCTATGGAAGCACTTAATTTGCCCAGCTGTCTTGGCTTTTCTTCAGAGTTGGTCATCATGCCATAAGCTACCAGATGTGTTGCACTTACTCTCACGTAAGATCATTGTTTTGGACTTGAGTGACAAGCCTGCCGTTACTTGAGAAGTTTGTAGGACTGGAACTCTGGTTCCAGGCCTAGTTCTAGGGTCTGTCCAGTCTGAAGAGTGATAGAGGTAAAGTATCAGGGTATGCTTGCTCCCTTGCTGTTCTGTTCCCTAGTGTCCATTTTTGACCTCTCTTGGAGGCAAGCAACTGTGCTAGGTGGAGAGAGATGGAGCCACTTGATTTGGCC
Source organism: Cephalopterus ornatus (assembly GCA_013396775.1). Taxonomy (NCBI): domain Eukaryota; kingdom Metazoa; phylum Chordata; class Aves; order Passeriformes; family Cotingidae; genus Cephalopterus; species Cephalopterus ornatus. The sequence continues at coordinate 37,698 of VZRE01010648.1, forward strand.
TGTATGGGCATCCATATGATGCACCTTTTGGGCAATGCACTGCCAGACAGTCACTCACTCACTGGAGGACACAGAGGTGCTGCTTTGGGGGATACCTTCCATGGGATAGCCTCTGATGTGCTCTTACAAGGTAACATGATTTTCTGGTCTGTTATGGCAGTACTTTTGTTTCTCATATATTTTATAGTAAGTTATTTTATTTTTTGGTTGTCCTTTTTTGTTCTTAATAATTAAACCCTTTCAGTATTGATAAGATGTTAAACAAAAGTAGCTTAGATCTGGAACTAAGGATTTGCTTGTAAATCCTCCAGACTCAGTGTTTCCTTGCTTATCCTGCTGGTTCTTTGGGTTTCAGAACCTGAGGACAACTACTGCCCCATTGAAATGGGTTCCTGCCATGGTCACCCTGTTCCTGAATTGTAATATGATGATGCATTAGGACACAATTTCACATACACCACATAGTGAGGCTTGGTGTTGAGTGTTGCTGGCCTTCCTATGCAGAGAGGATGAAAGAAGGGTAGTTCTAAGACAAAGGGGCTGAACTGGGCCTTGGTAAATGGAGTTTCAAATCCAAATTCTGCTCCATGTTTCTTGGATAGTCTTCAGGTGGTCATTTAAATCAGGCAGCCAATGGCATCTGGGTCCTTAGCTCCCCCTGGTTCTCACAACAGTCACCAGGACTTGGGCACTCAGACAACTTCAGATGTGTGGATTCTTTGTGCCAAAGCCCTCCCACATTTTCCCCACCTTCCTTTCTGCCTTTGCAAACTCTTTAGCACAGAGCCATCCTCTTGCTCCATGCCTGTAGAACCCCTGGCAAAAGGGACACCATCAGTGTCAGGAGGTGCTGTGGTACTGTAGTAATTATAGCCCTCCAGGTCAGGTAACCAGTGTTACGTGGCTGATACATGTTTTCATGGAGGCTGATTAAACACATTCTCTGATGTTTCAACACTGTGATTTGACTTCCTCTTAAGTGATTTCAGCTCACAGAGTGCACATCTTGGTTATACCTGTAAGGATGGCTTTTTACAGGCAACTTGTGCTATTTGATTCCTACGTTTTCAACTAAATTGGAGATGCTGCCTTCCAAATTGACAGTAACATGTAACAGAGGCTGCTTCTGTAACTGAGCCCAGCAGGGACAGCTGGTCTGAAAATCTGCTTGGGGAGACGGATTTGCTTCTCTGCAGCACCAGTATGACCAGATTTTAAAATAAACATTTCTTTTTTGTTCCAAAGCTCTGGTGGAGATGGAATCCATCTTAAGGAAAGTTACAAAAGAGCGCCGAGGCAGATCATTCAACAGGCATGTCTTTGTAGACACCTTGCTGCAAGGGAGCCTGAGTGACCAGCAGGTCTGTGCAGCTGTTATGTCATTACACAGTAGTAGAGTTTTGATAGATGGGCAATTCATTACGTTGTAGCCTTTGATTAATATTTTTGCATCTTAGCTCGGATTTTACTAAAGCAGGATTTCTAGTTCTTTTTTCCACTCCTACAGTGTTTAATTGCATTAGACTTTGGTAGCTTTCCTTGCCACTGCTTCATAGCTATTTTTATAAACCTGAAGAATGTTAATGTTAAGCATGTCTCATGTGCAATTCCAGTGGAAGTTCTATAGAGAGTTCAATCCATGTCTTCTAGATTTATATCCTGCTCTCTGCACTAAAGAGATTTCATGTGCTTGAGTGGAGAATGTGCCACTTCTTTTTTAACTTTACTGTCTTACAAACTTCACGCTCTGAAATAGATTTTATTTCCTAGATTCTGGAAGATACAATGATTTTCTCCTTGGCAGGATGCATAATCACTGCTAACTGTAAGTACAGATCGTAGGTAACTTCCCGTCCTTACACTCAGCTGCCTAAAACTCTGTGTGATGACATGAGACTTATCCTAGGCTAATAAAAAATTGTATTCATCATTCTCTTTCTCCTGAACTTCAAACATATAGAAAAAGCTAATTTTTACATCAGACTCTTGACACAGCCTCACGGCTACTGAATTGAAACCAAGCTGTGTTTGACAGCCTTCCCAGTCTTGGTGAACCTTAGAATTTCTTCCCGTTGCCTTTTGCTTGCACTCTTAACCCCAGACAACTGACGCTACATTTGATGAAAAAGCACCAAAATGTATAACCCACAAAGATCATGTTGTAAAATAGGTTCTGGCACACAGGAAAGAATTTATAGCGGAATGTTGGAATCTGCCTGGCCACTTTGAATTTCTGGAGGATGAGTATGTTTCATGTATGGAGGACACTCAAAGGAGTACTCTGGGATTTGTGCAAAGATTGTGGCAAAAAAATACAAATAAAAATACAAACAGAAGCTGTGTAAAATATCTTCTGATGGGGGGGTGGTTATCTGGCCCTGTATCTCAGCCAATGGGGCTGGGACTCCAAGGAAAACCTCTAAGGTGCATCTAGGTATTAAACATTGTGGAAAATAAATTAGGCAACTATGATAATGCTCTTCCTCAGGGCATATCCTCTCCAAGTACTCCGGGAAGACTGTAATTTTAAGGGGCATGGATTCCAGATAGTTCTCACAAACAGACATTTTTGAATGCTAGAAACATTCCTTGTAGCTTTACATCCTACACACTTATTTCTTATGCAAGGTTTCTTTTTCACTCTGCTATTGAAGATACCTTGAGTACTTTATAAAATAGATGTAGTAGAGACAAGTGCTTGCCAACCTGCTGCAGAGAGTTCCTTGCCAGGAGCCCTGGGCATTGGCTGTCTGAAGCACTTGCCTGAGCTGTGCTGGGGAAGCCCCTCAAATAAGGGAATTTTCTGATGTTTTGGACAAACCAGCCTTTCATTTCCATGGTTGGTCTAATAACCCTGATTCCCCAGGGCTTGTTGGTCTGTGTGGTCCCTTTGTCAGAGCTGTGAGACTGAACGATAGCCTCCTGCACAGCTCCCTAAGCTCCTCACAGCATCGGAAAGAGAATTTTAGCTTGCAGGGTCTCTTATTACACATGAGTTCAGTCTGTATTCCTACCACTGAATACAGAATCAACACAGCCTGCTGTGAACAGAGGTCACCCTTTTTTAGGTCAAAAAGTAATGTTGAAAATACAGGAAGTAAGAAAACTGAGTGCAGCTTGTAAAGGATTGAATATTCTGAGTCCAGTCTTGTCTTGATTTCTTCCCCAGTGTGTACCTGGGCAGTCTATTTCCTGACAACCTCAGAAGATGTCCAGCAGAATCTCTACAAGGAGGTGGACCGCGTTCTGGGGAAGGGACCAATTACTCTTGAGAAAATTGAGCAGCTCAGGTGGGTCATATAGAAGGAACTGCAGAGGAAGGCAATGTCACGTGGTGTGGGACAGAGGTTTCACGTGGAACATGATGCCTAGCCTACACTGAGCCAGGAGAAAGCATCCAAAAGCTACTCCTTTTTTTTTTCTGGAAGTGATCAAGCCACAGGATGACTTGCTACATAGAGAGAATCTGCTGTAGGACTCCAGACACAGGGAACAAGGTGCTCATTTCAGAGTATCCTTTGAAAACCCTTTAGGTTCATTGGTAGAGGAAAGGACAGAATTGGTGCCCTGGCTGATAGGCCAAAATTTGTTTGCTTAAATGTCTTATTTGGTTTCTGTCCTAGTTTTCTAAAAGTAGAAGTAATCAGTCATTTTCCTGGTTGGATTCATGTTAGGCATCTTTAGAGAGAAAACATGGACCAGTCTTCTTTTCAAAGGACCACAGGATGATGACTGGTCAACAGTGTGCCTTTATTTTTTGTGCATCTGTTGGTTTAACTGGGTGCATTTTGGTTTTTGGACTAGTGTTGGGGAGTATCGAATGTGTGTGTTTCTTGCTGCTTCTTATATGGATGAGAGATCCAGGAAAAGGGCTGCTGTGTCTATGCTTTTTAGCAGTTTTAGTTTGGTTTAAAATCTGAAAGAGGAGAGATTTCAGTAACCTTCTGTAAAAGCTGTTAATGAGATTTAGTGCTTCTTGCAAAGCTGGGACTCCTTGCCAGAAAAAAAATGAAGTGCCTCTAAATACAGCAGGTGACTCAGCTCTCCTTGCTGCCACAAGGATGTGGACAAGCTTCTCTCTGGGAGGGTTAAACTAACCAAGTGTTACTGGTTGCAGGTACTGTCGTCAAGTCCTGTGTGAGACAGTGCGAACAGCAAAGCTGACTCCCGTTGCTGCACAGCTGCAGGAGCTGGAGGGCAGAGTTGACCAACACACTATCCCCAAAGAGGTAGGGCCCTGCAGGGAGCACTAGGCCACTCCTTTTCTGGAGGGGAGTTTGCTGTTTCCTCTTTTTCCTGACTAGGTGTGAGGCTGAAAGACCATTTCTTCTGACACTGTTTAACTTGAGTAGCTGTTCTGTCATCTGAAAGTACAGTTTAGCTCAAAGTTTGCCTGCAGTTCCTCTTCAGGAGAGGCTCTGGAAATTCATGCTCTCTTGCTGAGCAGATTTGCTTCCAGTTCTGGGTCCACCAGGGATGAGTAGTCTTTTGAAGGGGCTTAGGGGCTCAGTTGTGCATGAAAGAACATTGTTTCAGGCCTGATCATGTCAGTCATTGTATCGCCTTCCACTGCAGAGAATAAAGTAGCCCATACAGACATGCCAGCAAGAGTAGAGAAATGGGGTCAGACCCTCTGTGACCACTAACAGTCACAGCATGATTCTTAGAAGTTTAAATCCTAACATCTGGGCATGGATTATGGAAATCTGTAGATGAATATAGCATAATTGTCTTTCTAATCCACGTAAACATGAGTAGTCTAAAAATAATCTTCATCCAGCAGAGGTGTCTTTAATTGTGCATTTCTTTCTGCTTTGACATAAATGTCATAATTTTCTTTGCAGACACTGGTGCTTTATGCTCTTGGTGTGATGCTGCAGGATAGTTCATCTTGGCCATCACCATACAAGTATGTAGAATTGACTTATTGCAAGTAATTCCTTTCCTCTTTTAAATTAGATCTTAAAGCACAGCCTTTTAGGCTGTAGGGCCTGCCTTAAGCAGATTTTGGAGATGAAAGGCAGTCTGTAAGAAAATCAGTTGATTAAGGTTTTGGTTTGTTTTTCTCCATGGATATGCTTTTGGGGCAATTAAAGTCATGATCCTACCATGCTCCAGCCTGCCTGTGTGTGCATGTGTATGTTAGAGTTTAATAAAAACTTTTTTTGTGCACACACAAAGTGCTTCCCTGGAAAATGCTGGTAAATTCTGTTTAAGGTTTTCTGTGAAACAGTGACTTGAATGGCTTTGGAATCACTGCTTGTCATCATGAAACAATGATACAAGAGAGGAAATGTTAGTCTGAAGTTTTGTTTTTTCAGGGGGAAGGGAAATGCTGCCTCATTATTTCTGTCTGTGAAAACAGAACTGGATCCCGGCCAGCGTTTTGGAGGTTAAAGAAAAAAATTGCTGTAGCTTCCTGTGGCCTCCAGGTGGCAAATATTAAAGTGTATCTGACTTACTTCACTTGGGCTGGGAAAAAATGTGGGTCAGTTATTCTAGACAGGGAGAAAAGACAGCTGAGATTTAGGAGAAAGAATAGAGCCTTTAGAAGAGCACTTGTCCAGTCCTGTGAGTGTACCTCTTAGAAAAGGCTCAGGCATTGATGCACCACTCTACCAGCACCTTGGCAGGCATTGGCTGCCAGCATAGGGCACAACTGTGCCTAGGTTTGCCGAGGCCTCGTGGGAGAGACAGTGAGGACTGCTACAAACACTGCGTGTTTATTCCAGAAGGACTGGGGTTGAGCCTGAAGGAGACGTGTATTTCTGTGACAGAAACAGGAGATCAGCTCTGTGTGATGCTTTCACCTACCTACTGTACAAAAACACTGCATAGCTGCTTGCCCTCCCTATTTTTTTGCTAGGGAGCTGTGTTTTCTCTCCTATTACAACATCTGTAATTTGCCACTTCAGGAGGAATGTAAGTTTGATGCTGCTTTTCCTGAGAGCCAGCATCCTCATGCGCTTTCAGCATGTTAGAAGCAGAGCTTGGATGCTTAGGCAGGGAAAGGAAGGCTTGAAGAATTAGGCAGAAAGATTTAGCAGAAAGGGAAAGAACTGTCTTCCATCCATCTATCAAATTATCTGTTTGGAGGTGGGTTTTTTGTAATATTTAAATTGAATTATATTTTGGTAGTCTCCCTTGTTTTAACTCATGCCAGCCCTGGATAATAGTTTTCTTACAGCCTCTACCATCCGAAAGCTGGAAACCACTTTTCTCACTTGAATGAGTCACCGGCTTCCCTCCCCCAGCACATACACATACACACACCAGCTGCTTGAAGAGAAGGGTGAGGGGCAAGAAGAAAATGGAATTATTTTTGGAAATGAAGAAGGAAGGGACTCAGAGGGAGAGAAGGAAGGAGACAAATGAGATTGCATGTGCCCTGGAGGGGAATAGAGGGCAGGTAGCAGCATTAGCTCAGCTGTGTACTCAAGCTAAATACCCACTGCTGAGGGGTAATGAATGTTAGTTCCAGCCCTGTCTCACACTAACTGAGTTTATCAGCATTTTGACCAAGATGGGACACAGCTGACCAGCTGGGAACATTAATGGAGTGGATGCACAATTGGTTTCATATATTTGTGTGGAATTATGCAGCACAATTAAGAGAAAGCAAATTGGTGAGATTCTGTATTTTGTTGCTAGTTTCTTACTCATGTGTGTGCCCATGTTTATGGGAAAGGGATGCTGTGCCTGAACAGAAAGCCTTAGTGTATTTTGTTTTTCATAGGTTTGACCCTGAGAGATTCAATGAGGAATCAGCCATGAAAAACCTGTCCTTGTTGGGTTTTTCAGGAAGCCAGGAGTGCCCGGAGCTGAGGTGAGCATAGGAAAGGGGGTCTTTTCGAATTTCTCTGGCAGACAGGAGAGGAGGTGCTTTCAGCATCTTCCTGTTACTGCTGGGACAACCTGTCCAAGCTAGCTGTTGTCCTTTGGCACATTTATCTCATAGCAGGGTTTTTATTCTTTTCTCCTGATTCTTCCCTCAGGTTTGCCTATATGGTGACTACAGTCCTGCTAAGTGTCCTGGTAAGGAAACTGTATCTCCACCCAGTAAAAGGACAAGTCATGGAGACAAAATATGAACTGGTAACCTCACCAAAGGAGGAAGCCTGGATAACGGTGTCTAAGAGAAGCTAAGAGGAAGCAAAACAAGTGTTTAAAAGTGCCAGTAGTGAAGTTCTGGGCAAGGGTCTTAAGGAGAATCGTGCTGGCACCACGTTGACTCAGCCGAGGAATTTTACATCCATTTTTTTTTTTATCTTCCATGTTCTTAACCACATGCCTATCTTGGGTACTTTTTCTAACTCAACCAGTAGTCATATTAAAGTAGATTTAATCTGTATGCCTTTTTTTACATTTGCTTTTGGATTTCTGGCCAAATCATTGCAGATGAAGCAACAAAACCTTGCAGGGGTGTATGTATGAACTATTGGGTATCAGCTAGTCAAAGACCAGGCCTCTGGTTAATCCAGCCCCTTTCCAGTAGCAGCCAGAGCTTGGTAGGAGTGCCTCTGTTATCCAGTGGAATGCTTCTTCATGGATCCTAACTAGATAAGACCTTGGAGACACAAGGACAAAGCCTTTCTCTATATATAGGCATTTTTATTCAGAGTGTCTTTCCTTCCCTTGAGCTATATCTATAACTGTCAAGAAGAGCAGATATATCTTGTGAGAAGTATGTGTGAGTGTGAGAGAGGAGAGAAATAAAGTGGGGTGGGAATTGCACCACCAGTTCTCTTGCTGTGTAATCTTGGCATGCTGTGGGGTTGCAAGAGAAAGGATGACTGAGAAATGCTAGTAAACCAAGAGGAATAAAATTGGTTTGACCCCTGAGAGAACAGAAGTATCAGTAATAATATAATGAAATTAAATAAAACCACAGAACAAAGCCCTGAGAAAGGGATTCTCGTATCCTGAAAGTTCTGAGGACAGTGTCTAATATAATCTACATCAAAAGTTGACAGATGCTTTCGATTCATTCAGCACTGGGTCAGCCTGAGACTGATCATACAAATACTGGAAAGGGAGAGTGCTGATTTTATAGAGTCTAGATTAATGTTGTACTTAATAACTTAAAAGCCTTTCAAAGAATCCTTTTCCTCCTCCAAAATGGGTGCCAGCAAAAGCAGCATCGAGTGCTGCATGTTCACACGCTTTTCCCTACTTCTTTCTTTCTCTTTTGTCCATCACAGGACAGCTCCTGAAAGATTTTTCAGAGCTCCACTGAACCGGTTGTGAGGCAGGAACCTCTTCCTCCATCATCACACTGGAGTAATTGCCATCTGACTTCCTTTTCAGGTTGTGTTTCTCCCTTTTCTCAATTACATAGGATCACCCCTTATCTGATTCTTTTTAAGTCTTTTCCCAATAAACCTGGCTTCTCTGTTAGCTCCAGTTCCTAGCCCCCTTCCCACCCAAAAGCTGTGTGGTGGTAGGTGGGATGTTTCTCAGCCTGCAGCTGTGTCTGTTCAAGCTGTACAGAGCTACCGCTGCACCACAGAGCAGGCCAGGAGTGTGTGGCTCCCATTTAGAGCTACTTTCTACTGCTTGTGCAGAGAGAGCACACATACTGGGTAGCTGCAGTTCCCATTTCTACAGACATTGTTATTTTCACTGGCACCTTCCATGTCAGGAAATCTGCTGCTCTTGTGAAAATGTTCTTGCTCTTGTGTTGCTGCCGAGTGCCGGCCTGAATGCAGTCCTGTCAGCTCTCAGGGAGTTAACATCTGATGCCAGCCTCTGTGGGCACAAGACAAAGAAAATTCTGCTCTTGGGTTTAATGTGTCAGCTCTGCTTTTGGTGGAGCTGTAGAGATTCAGATGCCCCTCGGTGTAACTTCTGTTGGGGGAGAAGTGAGACAGATGCTGGGCAGAATAAGGAGGGTTGTGCAGTTCAGCTTCCTGCCTCTCTTGCATTGATTTTTATAATGAACTGCAAGAAAGCTCTTGCTAATCTGACCTCCACTTAACCGAAGGTTGGTCATGTCCCCAGACAGCAATTCGTGTTAGGCTTCGCTTCACTGCTTATGCAAACAGGCCTATTTTTCTTGAAGGTTGCAGATGTTTCCTAAACCACCTGGAGAAATCAGCATGGTAAAGGATTTTAGTTTAAATCATCCCTGGTGTGCCAAGGAGGCAAAACGGAGGCCAAGGTATTGCCTTCTGGGGAAAATGTGGTAAGATAACATTGTCCCTGATAGGAACTGGACAAGGAATATAATTATGTAGCAAAAATCTGCTTTGTTTTAGCTGTGTCATAGGAGTGAAGCTTTCGGACACTAGAAAAGCTTCCCAAGTGTTATTGTCCAGACTTCTGTTACAGCATTGCTTCTGCCTTGCTGAAGCTGTTCAAGCTACTGCCTTGTAACAGCCCTTCCTCAATTACAAGAATCAGAAATGGGAGTGATTCCATATAATTTTTAATGAATTTTCCATCAGCCTGCACCCACAGAGTCTATCTGGACCAGTGATCAAGCATGCTACAGGAGTCTATGACTGATACAGGAGAAGAATGTGGCCCAGTGTGGTGGAGAAGGCCAATGATCAGTTTGTGTTTGCTCAAAACTGCTGTCAAAAAAGCACCCTGACTCATCAGTTAAGGAAATGTGTTGAGCATGGAGGGAAAGGAGGCGGGTAAGGCGCTCTCAAGCATTTGTTATGCACTGCTGGGACACTGAGGTCACAGCCACATTGTTTGCTGAAGTCTGTAAGTTTCCATTCTTCACTCTATGTGTGTCAGTCATTTCAAACAGCTTAACTACAAAGATTTTAGCCCAGCTGTGGATCCTTGTGCAGCAAACCTCCTTTTTTTGTATGAGACTGTTCATGGATTGGAGCTTTCTCATGAAGTTTTAATCTATTTTGATTTGAAGATTGAAGTACCAGTTTTCTCCAGTTTCTGCCCTCACCCCTTGTCTAGCATGCACTGTCAGCTGGTTCTTGTTTGGCCTGGCTTCCTAAGGAAGACTTGTGTTCATAGAATGTTCCTCCTTCCCACTTATGTTTGGCCATTTTCTCCTTTCTCTTTTCACAAGAAGTAACTTCTGAGCCTTGGGCCAAATCAGCTGCATTTGACAGAGATCAGGGTATGAAATGTCAACACTGTTGTGTTCCTGCAAATTTTGTGGGGAAAAAAAAGAGAAAGGTGACTGGACATAGGGAGTTTATGCTAGACATGTCACAAGACTGCAGCCAAAACCAAAGCACTGTTGTTAGTTGCTGGCCTGGGGAAAAGCCTGAATCAGTGCCTGCACTGTAGAAGATAGCCAGTCTCAGGAGTCCAGTCAGTAAAGAATAGGGTTTTGTCAGTCCTGCTGCTCAGACAATCCCTTCTGACTGTAACATGGACATATGGGCAAGCATTGCAACCTGTGGAAAAAAATGCCTTGGTCTAGGAAGAAAGCCAAGGGGGAGGGACTGCTTCTCTAATATAGGGAATTTTTTCTTTTTATGCTTCATATTCCTGCTCTACACCAGCAAGCTGCTTCACAAATTCAACAGGATGATTTTGAAGAGCATACAGAAAAGCTGTCATTTCATTCCTTGGACTCTTACTGTAGAACAGGTTTCTACAGAGAGCCGCAAACTTACAGAAGATGCAGTGCTGAATATATCCCTGTGCCTATGCAACCTGCTGCCCTCAGCAGCAGGCAGCCAGCGCAGGTGGTTGGAGCAGTCAGGCCATCCCTAATGGGCTGTTTACGGCTGGCACAGCCTTTTACTTTTGCCCCTTGTATTGGTGGCAACTGGTGAGACAGTTAACACGACTCCGAGCAGAGCAGACAGCTTACTGAGCTGTCCTCCCACTGCCTCCAAAATATCCATGAATGGTGTTACCTCTACATTTTAATTAACCTGGGCTACATAGAGAGGCACTATTGCACATTATTAATATCCTTCTGTTCCCAGCAGTTTAGGAACTTGCTGGTAATGGCTGTGGCATGCAGCACAGATTTGCGGGCTGTGTGTTTTATTTTCCATCATTAAATGGGAAGGATGGTCTTGGCAATTTCTGTCCTACTTGCTGCAAAAGTAAATGTTGGTTACTGGGCAGAGTGGATGCTTGCCGATTTAAAATACCTTGGGCAGCTCTCGTGCCAGCTCCCCCATTAGCTGAGCAATTATGTGAACCTGAGGCTGCTGGCAATCCAAATTGGGAAAATACCGTCTCTCACTTGCATAGTTTGCTGGTGAACATTTTGGTGCTGCTTTAACTCACAGGTCAGTAGCATTGCTTTCTCACTTTTTCTGTGTACGTGTTCCCCACTGACAGCAGGAGATACCTGTACAGTCTCACCCCTCAACGGTGCCATGTATGACCTTCCCAAAGTTTCTGCTAATTCTGTGGAAGGGGCTCCCTGACATTGACCATTGCGTACAGATATATCTTGATCATCAGAGTGAAGCCTGTAGCTTATTGGCTTCTTCCTTTTTGTGCTCAGATCCTTTTGTAGGTTTGGGGCAAAAGGAATGGGGTAGAGCAGTACCTTCAGGAAAGCACTTTGAGCATACAGGACCTCACCTGCTTCCCAACCCCTTTTATCAAAAGTGGCAAGGAAGGTGGAAAAAGGCTTGTAATAGAAGGAAAATCTTCATCACTTGTGGGTTATGCCACCGGGAGGTGAAACTGTTTTAATTACGATGGCAGCTCTTGCTTCTTCTTTCCACTTGTGCAAAACGAGAATTGCTGGAAAATATTCTCTGGAGCCTGAGAGTATGATCCCATCTTGACACCTCTCTGTAGTTCAACTCAGGAGTGGTTTTTAGCAATCACTTTTCAACTAAACAAAAGGCCTGTTTGACATCTCTTAGGATTCAAGGCCAGGGGTTTGGTGGTAGCAGACAGAGAAGAGGAACTACCACATGAAAGAAAAAAAGATGAAGAAAGTGTTCTTCACATATGGAGGGTGGGGAAGCAGACAAGATAAGGGTTTCCATGGCAACATTCCTTGAAGATAAGTATTTTTAAATCTGTGTGAATTTTAGCATTGAAAACACAGTTGTGTTTTCCACAAAAAGATTTGGGGGAGGGCTGGAGTAGGAAGAATTTTTCCCCTACTTTTCAGGTCACTCCAGTTTGTTTTACAGAGGAGCCTGAACCCAAGCTAAATGAAGTATGTGTGATTGCTATGGTATTAATGCTCCTGTAAAGAAAGCCTTGCTTCCAGGAGGCATAAACCATCAGTCATAGTTCTATATCTGCACCAACATCTTTGGCGCAAGCACTTGATCATCTCTTTAATGGGAAAAGTAGTTTAAATAAATCAATGCTAGACCAGTTAAAAGTCACAAGGACAAATCTTGCAGGATTCCACATTAAAACTAGTGCAACTTGGCATGAAATCTTAATTATAATTGACGTACAGATAAGTGGTAGTAGGGATGAGGTAGCTGAGACCTTTTGCCTTGGCCAAAGAGCAGAGGATGAGAACTGAAAAAGCAGCTCAGATGTGTTCCTGGTGAGTGTCCCAGTTACTTTGATGACAGTGAAACATCCCTGTAGGTAGACAAGTGATGCTCCAGTGACACTACTATGCAGGAAATATTCGCTCTTGATATGGGATGTCAGTGTTGGGGCCACCTCTGAACCTCTCTGAAGCTTCTCTGCTCCAGTCTCTGCATTGCTGAGCAACTCACAGGCACTGGCACGCACTGCTCCCACCTCTCTGCTGGCATCCAGGCAGGTCAGCTCTGTCACAAGCCTGGCAGTGAGACATCCAATGCTGTGTGCCTGCTTGGCTGCCAACTTTGTAGTCTCACCAAAAAAAGGTTTGGGTTTTTTTTTTGTAACAGTTGCTTCCAACTCAGTAGTGACTCAGACACTGCAGCAAGGGTAAAGTGATCATCTTCCCCTTCAAAGCTTTACAGCAGAAGGCCCTGGGTATCCTCTCTAAATGAGAGCTTGCTGAACCCTGCCATCAACTGGATTCAGTTCTCTAATTTAACTCATGATCCAGATCTGTGTACCTGCAGGCTCAGGGCTTGTGTTTCAGCAATAGACTAAATGATTTCTTTCAAGTACTTTGTATTCAGAAGCCATGGGGAGGGGAGGCTGGGAGGGAATGGAATAGTCACATATAAAAGAGAAGGGGGCAATTCACCCACTAAGGCTCTTTCACTGACCAGATTTTCCTGGGCCATGAATCCAGGAAAGGAACAAAAATCCATTGGAATAGTAAGAGAAAAACAGTCATATTTTGCTATTTGTCTTTTGGGGTGAGGGAGGGGAAGCAAATAAGGGTGTCTAAAAAAGCATAATTCATACTGTCAAAAGTGTGAAAATTGGCACCTAGTGGTATTGTTTCATACAGAAGAAGCAAGGCTCAGATCTAGCTAAGATGACTTGTCAACTTCTCTACATCTTCATTGATAGAACCTACCAGCAGCATGGAAAAAAGCTGCACTTCTTATGGTACTGTTGGATCCTCTATGAAGATTCACTGTTGTCAGATACATCATTTCTAATTCTGGGAATAGTATGATGCCCTGATGTTAGCACTAACGTGAAAATGCATACTCTGGCTTTTTAGTTTCTTGGACTAAAAAGCAACAGACTTGCTCATGTAGGACTTGTTAGATGTTAGTTATTGATTATATATATCATGTTTATTCTCTCTCTTCCTTTAAGACTACTGTGGTATTTTGTGCTGCACTCTGATGCTCTAGCTCTGTGCATTTGCCTTATAGCTGAACTGGAGATGCAGGAAAGCTGCCATACCTTAATAACAGAAGTGCAGCGACTTCAGTCCCTGCTCAGCAGCCTTCAGTGTCCGGTATCCAGAAGCTGACTCTTACTTCATGTCTGGATGCATGTGAGCCAGCCAAGCACAGTGTCAGGGCAGTGATGGGATTGCTGCTGTGCAGGGGAGCAGAAGAACTGCCTTGTTGCACCATGTACGAGTGTTCTTACATAGCTCTAAGCTTTCACAAATGCAGTGTCCCGGCCAAAAAGCCCTGCCTTCTGGCAACTTGTCTAGCACCTGCAACTATCCTACTTGGGGATAAAGGTGTGGCAGATTTGTTTCTGAACATGCCCCGGCTTTGTGATGTGGCTCTCCTGCTTTTTCAAGCCCTTCCAGCAGTCTGAATGGGAGAAAGGTGCCTTGAGAGGAGAGGAGTGAGCTGTATGAGTTAATGGGAACTGACAGGGATGCCTGCAAGAATACACCATCACATATGATGGGAAACCAACTGGACCAATGGTTGCAGCTGCCCCACATTCATTGGTAAGCAAGATATTTGGGAACAGAGAGGGTGTTTGAAGTACTTAGTTCTTCTGCTGTGCAGAATTCATACTGAATTTGACAGAGCCTGTGCCTTGATTTGATGATACTGTTCTCCTAAAAGGAAGGAGCAAATTAATTGCTTGCTAACAGAAGGCTCTAAATTAACCTCAGGCATGAGCCTGGGCCTGCAAACCTTTGCATGACTGTGACTATTATTTATGCTGTATGATTGCATTGAATACCACTGGCTATTCAATATATTGGCCTGGCACAGCTGCGCTGAAATTTTAGTTATGGCTTTCAGTTGTTGGAAACGAAATTTTTAGAGCTGTTTAGGTGTTTGAATTTTGAATACCCCATTAAGCACCTACTTGACTATTTAAATGCCTAGATGCCTTTGTAAGTCTAGTGTTGCCATAATGCAAAGAAAAAGGAAATGATATAGAAGGTTTGCTGGGTCAGGCCTCTGGTTTCATATCCCAGCAGTGATAACTAGGTATGTACACCATACTTTTCTGCAAATGTCTTTTTTGCTTGAGGAATCTTGATGAAGACTTTTACATAGTAAAGATAAAAATACTGCAAACGTACATCCTGCATTAGCCTTTATATATTTTATAGCTGTACTGTTCCAGTGTAGTAAACTGAGCTGAGCAATCACATTTTTTCAATTACCCTCAAGAACAGGAAATCCTTATCACCTCTGTGTTTCTTTCTCCCACTACTGCAGCACTGGTCTTGAAATTGTCACCACAGCTCAAAATCCTCATTCTGTAAATTAAACCGTGATTTAAAAAAATTTTACAGTACAGCCTCCTCATAAAAATCCACAAGTCTTTTACTGATGTGACTCACTCAATTACTCATGTGGGCAGACGTTCAGATAATAAAAGTAGTTAATGGAAAGCTGTGAGAAATGCTGCTGGTTCCTGAGGAGGCAGCCGGGGGAAGGCTACTGCGGGTATTTTATCCTAAGAACTGCTGAATTCACTGAGCTCCCAGCCATTTTTTTTAAGACAAGGATTTCTCCGTTCTGCTTTTTCCTTTGTATAAAAACAGCTTGAGAAATCAGACTGGCAACAGAGAAGCAAAAGCACACCAGATGTACATGTTTGCTCTTCTGCTCCTCTTCCTACATATTAGGGATGATAGCCAGTCTGTGCCCTGAAATAATCTCTTTATCCTAGTGATGTATATACCTAAACAACACTCAGTACTCTAATGAGCTCTGGATTCCTGAATCAAGGATTGCAACTAACAAGTGGCTAAATAACCCCTTTAGTTGGAGGTGTCACATATACTGACAAGGATCAGATTTTTCTGGAATTAATAATGGTGCCTTGAGTTTGGTGTGCAATAGGTCAGGTAATACATCTAGAAAGCAGGTTTCAATGACATTTCAGTGAGTGCACATTAGAGGAACATGGCAAATTTTGAAGTTGGTGAGGCAGAAAGGTACTGAAGGGTAGTAAGGTACCACTTGGATGTGAGAGCTCCCTTACAAAATGAAATTATACATGTATGATGACTTCAAAGAGACTTAGAATTAAGCCAAAACTGGAACTAGTGGAAGTGGACCAACTAATTAGAGCTAAGGGCTAGCTGGCATTTGCAAAACAACCAGAGCAGTTAACTCTTGGGTGTGTCTCTGAGGCTGCTAGGTTTGCTTACAAATGGCTGTGCGAGCCCATTCCAACAACAGTGCTGGATATGGAAAGAGAGAGGACATGAGGATATGCTCATTTTTCATGCAAAATGAGCTGCAGAGAGACTACAGCTTGACTTGTAAAATAGAGCTTCTGGCAGAGAGAAGCAGTGCATGGATGTTGAGGCTCTGGATCAGAGAAAGTAAGCTGTCAGATTATATTTAGCGACTACATGCTGCAGGAAAGCGCAGAGAGGGAAGGAGGGAACTATTGCGTAGCTGGGCCCCATGGGTAGTGAGCACACAGAGCGGGGAATGAGGCTGTTTAGAGAGGATGAATTGCCTTGGTGTTCCTGATTCAAATAAATCTCTGTGTGAGGCCAGAGATCTGTACAGACTTGTATGACTACTTGGATCAGCAGAGCCCTGCTTTATTTATCCCAGACTCCATCAGGTGAAGAGTGACCAACCTGTGGCCTTCCAGCCATTCCCTCTGCCCTCACCCTAGGGATGTTTCCCATAGCAATGCCATTCCCAGCT
The DNA here is from genome assembly GCA_013396775.1 of Cephalopterus ornatus. Lineage (NCBI taxonomy): Eukaryota > Metazoa > Chordata > Aves > Passeriformes > Cotingidae > Cephalopterus > Cephalopterus ornatus. The sequence continues at coordinate 54,116 of VZRE01010648.1, forward strand.
GGAGAAGCAGTAGTCTGATGGGGATTCTTGGAACCAGTATCACAAACTGCTGTACAGCCCAGTTGCACACCCGGCTCAGTCCCAACCCATCAGAAGCTTGTTAGCTAAGGTTGGCATCTGCAAAATAGGTTACCCTGCTCCATTTGAATTCAGGGGTGTGAGTGCTCCATTGTGTTCCCTGGAAAGCCCAGTTATAAAGAGATGAAGATGGAAAAAAATCCTTATACCTGTATGAGATAGATCAAACCTTGTGTGCTGACATGTGACAGTTGATCATTTGGGTCTGTCTTATACTCCAAGGTGCAGAGATTGTGACTTTGACTAGTTTATAGCAGAATGGGTACATCTTAGGCTCTAATTCTTTCCTGCTAAAAGCTCACTTGTATGATTCAGAGATGTCTTTGCCTTCGAAATAAATAAGGCCTTTAAGCTCCCTCTCAGAGGAGACAGTGTGGGGAGGCCTGGCTGCCTTCTCTGCATAAATATTTCTGTCAAACTGGATTCAGGCTGAGGTGGGTGAAACTGCTGCGCCAACAGGGAGCCATCGACTTCCATCTCCTGTTAGGCAGTACTGCATCATTGAGATTTGTGTTGTTCCTGTACTGTCAAAAATAGTGGTGAGTGAGAGAAAGGGCTGAAATGCTCCCATATGTTTGCCAAGCAGGAGGACAGAGCAGTTAGGAGAAGGAGGGAGATGCAGACTGTGATAGTGAACAGAAGATGTGCAAGGAGGAACTGCCTTCACAATCTCGTGAAAGGGTGACCGTGATGCGTGATGGAAGGAGGAAGGATGACTTCACAGATGTAATTTATTATACTTCCTATGCAAGGGAGTTATGCTAGTTCCAGAAGCAACACACATTGGTTTGGTGGCTCCTAAGAATATGCAAGGTCATAAAAATTTTTAATAGTGGTTTATGTGGTAAAAGCATGATTACCACATGGTAGGATTATAAAAGCAGGCAGGATTAGAAAAGCTCCAGGGGGTGAGTTCCTGGAGTTATATGAGTACCTAAAAATCTGAACTTTATTACATACAGGGAGAAACAAAGACCTCAGAGCACAGTTCTACCTGCTGCAGCTGCTGCAGATCAAACTTGCAAATGTGAAAAAAGCATCAGCAGTTCAGTAACATCTACTCCAGTCTGTAGTGAGCAAGAATCAATAGTTCAGAGAGGATGAATTTTCACGTGTGCTGTACTGGAGCATTAACTCCTCTATCTACCCTTTGGGGCTCAGCAGCTGTATCAGATTCTACCCGGGGGACACCACAGGGTCAGGACAGGGTGGAAAAGAACTGGCAATTGACCTGGGTTGGTATCTTAGAGAAGGAATACCAGCAGGAAAGAAAAACAAATTAGAGCAGTTGGTTCTTTCTTCCTCTGCTCCTTGAGTGCTTGTCGTTTGAACCCTTGGAGGGAAACTGATGAGCAACTACGCTTTGTGCTGGTTTCTTTTTGAGACCATTTGTTGCCTGTTTTCTTTTTAAGTCTGAAACGTTAGAAAGAGATCATTATTTTTCCTATTTAGCTTGATCTCGTCCTTCCTGGGAAAGTTCCTCCCCTTGTACTGGCTCTATCTTTTTCACACAGTGCTGTGTTGAAGTAAAGTTCAACAGAAAACTTGAATTCCTAGAAAAAATACTGGGATTTGGAATGAGACATTCCCTTGAACAGACACTCTGAAACTCTGCAAACATATCCTGACTCTCCCTGGAGGTGCTATGAGATACCAGATGTCAATCATGTACAATGAAATATATGTGCATTGCTGAAATAGCAATGTTAAGGCAAACACTTCCATGAGATGGAAACTACTCTGTGGGCCATCTCTCCCACCTTTGTGCAGCAAGCCCTCTACTCAGCTGCAGTTTCTCCTAAGGAGAAAGGTTATCTGTGGTTACCATCTTGATTGCCCAGCAAATTGCTGAATGCCTGAGGAAGCAGGAGAAGAACGTGCAGCTTCAGGGTGTGTGGATTTTTCGATCTGGTTTACAGTGAGCACTGGAGGTTGAGTGTCTAAGATGCCTCTGGATCCTGATACCATTTGTTGTGGCATTGGACAGATGCATCCTGTGCTGGGAGGCCACCAGTGGCATTCTGGAACAGCTGTGGGAGTTAAATGAACTTCTGTTTGCTTCAGGTGCTTTGGATCATGAGACTGGCAGAGGCTGGCAATCCAGGCAGAGGCAGATCCCAGACACTGTGAAGTGAGGGTGAAGGCATGACTGTGTCTTTGTTGAGGCAGTGAAGGTATATACTTCAGTTACAGACTATATTCTTCACTCACCCAATTTTCCTTCCCTCTCTCCACTAAATGTTACTTTCCAGCTAACGGGCATAGGCCTGTATATATGGTCAGTACACATGACCAGAACTTTGATGTCACAGTCCTTTGTCCTTTATCCAGCAGCAAATCTGCTCAGCTTCATGTGATGCAGCAGCACAGGGATTTTTTGCTTTTGTTTCTACTGTTTACAAAATGTGGGGGATAAAAAATTAAAGGAAAAATGCTCATAAAAGAGCAGAGTTATATAAACACGTGAACTGAAAACCTGCAGGAGGATCTGTCTGAGATCTGACCTCGTCATTTGTCTAAAGAGGATGTTTAATTGCACCACCCAATGTGGTGACTGTGCTGTCCAGTTCTCCATAGAGCAAAGTAAATGGAAGAGGCTTTTGACTGTGATTTCTTACTGTGGTGCAAAAAATAGGTGGCCTTTGAACTACCCCATTATTACTTTTCTCTAATAAAGAATTGGTGATTCAAACTGTATATGTGGGACACCCACGCAGAGTGTCCAGCTGAAAGATTGCACATGACCAAAGGGTCGGTTCATCTGTGCTAGCTATTGTGAGGAGGGAACTCCCTTGGGTGAAGGGCAGAGGTGAAAACCTAATGCATGAAAGAGAACTTGGAAGAATAGTGGTCTCACTGTGCTTTTGGATCTTGACCTCCAATATAAACTCTCTAGACTGCTTGCCTTTCTATTTTCTAGTGACTGTTTGAATGGCACCTTTAGGTGGAAAATATGTTTGCATCTCAGTCTTGAAGATATTGATCTAAGGGAAAATCTTGCACGAAAGGATTGGGAAAAAGTTAGAACTGTGTAATAAATTAGGGCTGAGAGAATACAAAAAAATAGTTTAGCACATCACTTGACAGATGGGAAGTCATTTATGTAAATTTAGGGAAGTGGTGGTTGGATTCAATTGGTCTAATTTAAACACTATTTCTAATTATTTTTGGTATGTATACAGAGGATTATATGATGCCCATTATTCTGACAGAAGGGCTCTTCATATTTACATTTAAATCCATAAATTATTACCCTATTAAAATGTAAACATGCTGTGATAACAAGCACCTGATCATGCAGACAGGTTAGTCCAGCTACTCTGGTGAACAGCTGGGTGCATGTATTTCAGATAATGCTTTTTTTTACACCCTAAAAACCACAAGCAGGCCATTGAGAGGTCAAGAGATGTCTGACCCACAGGTGGGAGCTCCCTGTAAGGAGGTTTGCTGGCACCGAGTGCAGATCTGAGAACAGATGGGCTCTTACAGGTTTCCACTGAAAGCAGGCCCTGGTGGCACCCAAAAGTACAGAGGGAAGATGACACAATTAACAATTCCCCCTCCCTACAGTCTGGTGCTAATCCCAAGTTAAAACTCCTAACAGCATCTTTGGAGAACCTTTCTCTCTACATCTTGACAGTTTTCTCCTTTTTGCCAAGAGAAAGATCATGCAGGTTTACTGGGAAGCTGCCAAAAGACAGCTTGACTTCACACCTGAGAAGCAAATGAATGAAGAGAGCAGGAAAGCCTCAGCCTGGCTCCAGCCTGGCACAAACACAAAGAGTCCTGGGAGCGTGGGCATGAGCAACCTCTGGAGCTGCAGCCACAGCAGACGTGATATGAGCAGAGTCCAAGCTGAAGCTACTGTGGAGGAGGGAGCATGGGGCCCATTACCAAACTGTGAAAGAGTTATTGTCAGCTACAGACCCTAGGGTGAGGTGGAGACCTCGCCATGGATGATTCTTGGTGTGGGACAAGGCTTGGAGCTCCACACTGTACAGCAGCCCTTCTTGAGTTGATTTGGCTGACTTTCCTTCCTGGAGCCATTGCAGCAAAAGCTCAGATCAGCTCTCTCAAAAGGTGCGTTAACGATCAGCAGGGGAGCTGACAACCATGATTTATTCTTTAACTACCCCAAAACCATATTTTTGGATGTGTAACTCATGGTTTATAAATGCTGGGGGTAAAGGGCACCAAGAACAAGGCTTCATGACACTCACTTCTTCAAACCTTGTGGTTTTAGGGCAGAAAGTGCCAGACTGTTGAGGGGAGCTGCAGGTGGCCTGACTCCATACTGGCACAGCCCCGCACTGGTGTGGGTGCTGGGGGACAGTGCAGGTGCTCATGTGCAGTCACTCCTTTCCTCCACACACACATCATGGTAGGAGGTCTCTGGCAGGGTGTTCTGGGATTCTTAAGCCTTTCTGTGAAATTAAGACTACTGCAGCTGTAAAATATGAATTCCTCTTGGCTCTTTAACTGCCTGTAGAAAAGTCAAGTAGTTGACGTTTTGAATTTTAGTCCACATTTTAAAATGGGAGAAAAATGCTTTGCATATGAATTTTTTTTCAGCAGTATGATAAGCACTCTGCCTGACTCATCCTTCATATGGGTGAACTAAACAAGCTAAAAGAAATACCCCTCAGGGCAGGGATTTCTGTCTCATTTTTCTTTTAAGGGAAGAAACTTCCAAGGACTGGCCCCCGAAGACTACCAGGTTGTTGCCTGACCTCACCAGGTGTTTGCAATCTGCAGTTCTAAAGTCAGCAGGAGACCAGGCATACCTAGCTGGATGCCTTTGCAACAGCTCTCAAGGCAAGAGAACAGCTGTTCCTGTAGTATAAGGTTGATGTACAGGTCCTGCAGTGCTGGATCTCCTCTGGTTGACTACCACAGAAGTGTTTGTAACGTGAAGACTGGGAAAGCATCAGGCTATTGTGTCACTGTGTAAGGAGCTGCATATAACCCAGGGCTACACTACAGAGGCAGCCAGAGCTTTGTGGAGCCTCGTGGGAACATGAGGTGAGTAATCACAGCTGCAATTCGTTTCAAAGAGGCAAGCGAGCTCCCTGGAGAAAGCTGGGACAGTTCTGCTGAGAGGGCGGTTTTTTTTTTTTCGGGGGGGGGCGGGGGGGAAGGCTGCTTTTCTGTTCAGGGGGAAGAATTGAGTTGGGGAAGCCTTGCACGTTTCTCGAGGGTGGGCATTTTCTTCACAACTGTAGAATGACTTCCCTGGGATATAAAGTAAGTCAGTATTAAAGCCAGGAACTGCCCGAACTGAGTTCCCAGCTGATGGCTTCGGTGCTGTGCTGCAGGCACGAGGCTGTCCGTGCTGTTTGTGCTGCCCCTTCGGTACGTGTTTTTCTGTTAGAGCTGAAAAGCTGTTTGGCAGCTGAGAGTTTACTCTTCCTCGCAGCCCGTACAGCAGCAGCTTGTCAGACAGGACCCACACAAAAGACACGTTTTGTCCTTCCCCTGCCGACCCGAGGGGCCGAGCAGCAGCCGCACAGAAGCGCGGGGCTCTGACTGCGCCTCCCGCGGTACTCAAAGCTCCCGCGGCACCGGGAGAGGCGGCGGCAGCCCCGTGCTCTGGGAGGGGCTCTGCCAGCGACCTGCCGTTGGGGAAATCGACGCAAAATTATTTTAAAACAGCCAATACTCCCTAAAGAGAAAAGATGCCTAACGATTTATTACGCCTCGGGGTCCCGCCGCGGTGCGGTGGCCGGAGCAGCTCGGGTGCCGGAGGGGGCGGGCACGGCCGTGCCCGCGGCTCCCGCGGCTCCCCCTCCTTCCCTCCCTCCACACCCCGGCCCCGGGCTCCCGGATGTGGCCC